>CM031241.1:378612604-378679174 GCA_018340775.1 Taxus wallichiana var. yunnanensis | reverse complement strand
CATCGGAAGGTTACGCAGCTGCGGTCGGAGCCTAGAATTTCTATGAGCTCCTTGCCAATGGTATAGAGATGGAAAATTTTACCCGATCCATGTGGGCTTATCAAGGAAAAGTCTAGCAAATATCAAAAATGCAGATGAATATAATAGCCACCTATTATATTATCACCGTCGGTGATCACCGTCATCTAACAGAAACGAGTTCACGAGTCCGATACCATGGATTCACCTCAACTTTTGTTTCAAATTAGCCTATTAATAGCTTCACTAGCGACCCTTAATAAAAAATTGTAGATATTTCATTCAATAAAACTTACAATGTTTCCCCCTTACTTTAATCAAACAAGAGTTTGAACCAGGTAGTAGGTATAGTAATTTTCTCAACACGTAGAGGCCAAAATAGATGTCAGGTTATTCATCCTCTAGAACTGGGTACAAAATTCAACCATGTACAGTTCTAAAACAAAACCCTAATGCCATTTTCTAATTAAACAAAAAGTAAGGAATGCCCACAGGCTTAAACAAGTTTTAGAACACAATGTCACTATTAATGTACCTTTAGCAAAACAGGAGAGCCCTAAACAGGAAATACGTATTTATTCAAGCAAATAGAGATATGAAGGCTTAACCTTCCATATAGTAAGCCTTCAATTATAAAAACCATCACAGAATTCTTTTAAAAGAGAGACATATAAGCAAACAAAACTCTATAATGTTTCCTTCCCTACTTAACTAGACCGCATCACTCAATATTGTAGAGCCCATTTAGACAAATATGAAATAGAGTAAGCTATAAGAGAGGAAAAGAACATTCTAAGCAAAATCAGCGAAATTGAACGAGATTAAAAGAACAACCAACACAATCAAAGGGCAAAGTTGATTTAAACAACCACGAAAACATTTGTCTAGTGCACCATTCAAGAGGAAAGAATATTCTTTTCAAGATACTTGAAGAAGGTAGAAAACTATCAGTAAGGAGTATATTTAACATGCTTGATTAGAATTCTTCCAACCAACAAGCACGCGACTGTGGCTCGCAAATAAAGAACACAACCTCGCGCAACCTCTCTTCCTCATCCCGCGAAGGTCCATACTCTGTTAACGGCCATGCTTGGCATAGGAAAGGGGTGGGCAGAAAAGTAATGGCTACACGCATTTCATTGGGAAGCTCCAAGCCCCTTTTCCTTTTGCCCACAAACCCAACTATATTCTCCACCAAATCCTCACGCAGCCAGCCAATATTTGGCGTGAGCAGGTCACCACAAGAAAAAAACCAGGGCATACGTTTAATAAGCAAATGTAATGTTAGAAATTTCCAGCCACGAAATTCTCAACCGCCATATTCATAAAAAAAAATGCCGCAAACCCCGTACTAATACCAAAGAGTGACGAAAGAACCACTTGACAGCACCAATGTATCCAACGTATAACTTTCCTCTTTGAGCCTGCTTTTTAAAATGCCATCTCAATAGAGAATATTTAAAATAAAATTCATCATGTCTCCGTAACACTCTTACCGTCACTTAATCGATTTTGAATTAAAAAATGTCTTGAAGGAGAATCCCAAATTTGAGGATGCAATGATCGATCTTGAACAAATAACATCATATTTGGACAACTCCGCTTGTTGGAGGCGCTCAAAAAGGCTTTCTACCATCGTAACGTGCTCTGCACTGCAAAAAAATTGTGGGCAGTCACCGCCGTGGATCCTCGACAAGAACACACCTCGCAGCGCCCTGAGAAAGTGGAGGTAATACGTCTACTTCACTAGCTTGCGGCTTCATCTCTAACCACCATACACTTGCAGCGGCCACACATGGCGAAAGTTCCCTCATTTTAGTTTGTCAAGGCTCGAGACTCCATTCGCAGAACACTGGCATGCGCAGATCCACAAGTCCAGGCATGTAGAAAGGACAAAGGACTTGTTAAACAAAACTCGGCGCCCACTATTAATAATTCCTTTAAAAGCATGAGTAGGGACGAAGGAAGCAGGTGGCTGCAACCATGCGAAAGCATTTAACTACAAAACATTCAGCCCCATTCTTAACACGACCCGTCAGCTGGAAAATCATTGCTAAAACAGCCTATGCGGCCATGGCAAGGAGAGGAACAACAAATGAAGAGCTCCCAAAACCTGCGACTCCATTAGATTGGGGTTTTCACGCCATTCATCCCAAATCCCAACAACAACTCTCCTCCCTGCTCACGCGGCCAGAACAGGTTAAAGAGAGCAGGTAGCAAAAGACGCCAGAGATTTGCAAATCACAGGAATAAATGAAGGTGGGGTGGCTGGCAGAGGTAAGGCCAGTGGGAGATGGCCACGCACCAGGTCTAGATGGCAGGAAGGGGGTGAGGGACGGTAGGGCCTTAGGCACAAGAAGATAAAATTTTGATTTTAATTCACTGTCCCTCCAACTCGCGCCACACACCTACCCCCTTTCTTTCCCACACAACCCCCGCATTCCTTTAGTTGTTTATTTTTACTTATATTTTATTTTATTTCATCTTATTTTAGAGCTATACATGTGTGTGTGTGTGTGTGTGTGTGTGTGTGTGTGTGTGTGTGTATATATATTGATTTAAAGAAATACTAAACCAGTTAGTTTGGTTTTAAAAAAGCAAACCGAAAGGAATACCAACAACCTAGGAAAACTATTAAAATATTAATAATGTCGATAAATCAGTAGATTGACACTAATAATAGACGACACATGATCGACTATTCATTACAATCCCCTCTTTTTTGTAAAAACAAATATAAGAATCTCTTTTAAAAGTGACATACGCTAAAATACTAACCCTCGCCATACAAGCCGTCTACTAGGCTTCAACATGCAAATTTCCATTAAATAGGGAAAAATAACGGCCGTCGCGCGGGCTGCAGACAGAAGCGCCAACAACGACACGAAGGGGGAACAAATTAGAGGTTACACTCAAGATGAACATGGAGCAAATACTACCATGGCGCCAAGACAGTAATGCCTTCTTCACCGGACGGGGTTCGTCCCTACAACACGATTAGATCGAAACAACTAGAAGAAATGCTATAGAGATACTTAATATAAAATATCGATGATGATCGAAATTAAGATAAAATAACAATACTTATAAAATAAGGGCTGATCGATCATTAAATTAAAATAACATCATTACCATTACCTATTATGATTATATATATAATTTCACCACATTAACATCGACCAACGATTGAGCTTAATAATGCGACAACAAGATCCCCTTGTAAAAGGATAACGCATGCAGACATTACACACCCACAAAGGGAGGTGTCGATAACGACTCGAGGATTCCGGAGAGGAGAGGGAAGGTGCTAAACATCGCCGAGACAAGGTCTAAGACAACAGACTTACGCATACTGTTCGACGCCCAACAAGGGAAAGGTCACTACGCCAAGAACTCCGGTAACCGCCAAACGGGGCATTACAGAAATCTATGGATTGTTCTCCGGAAGATAATAAGATTTAATAAGGTGGAGATAACACTTTAGAAACCACGCAATCTATCTCTTAGCCTTTGGATGGTAAATTGTTTTATTTTTATAAAACTCATTTAGTAAACCCTAAGTAAAGTCTTTAATAATTCTCGTTAAGTTTTCAAGTTTCAATTATATCTTGTAATAGCTAATGAGGCCTTGAAGATGTTTTCAACTCAACCTTCTCCCTCTAACCTTTTCCAAGGTGCCTTTTCTTTCTTCTCTTAAGTATGTTGAATGCAAACCCGTGTTGTCATTATGGGCATGAACAAGTTCTAGTAGCGTAAGTGTTAATAGATGGCCTTGTGGAATTAAATTCCCCCTTTCTCTAAATAAACGAATTAAGCATTAATGTCATAATAGAGAAGATTTAAGGATGATTTTCGTTGTTAAAAAATAAACTTAGCTTGGTAAGATGAATTGTATGAATCTTATCTTGAGCCTCTTGAAAATGTAAGTTAAGAATTGCAAGATGTCTTTTAAAATAAATAACCCTCAAGAATATCTCATTGTGGGTTTGCCCTAGCCGAGAGTGTCATGTGGTTGGACTTCTATGTTGTCCCCTGTCAAAAATAAAAAGTGTATTATCCTTTTTTTAGGTGTGAACGCTTTCTGCAACCTTGTGGTCGTCCCCATAACAAGTGGTTCCTAGAGTTGGTCAGAATTTCAGTGACGACATGTTGTGTCGTGTTATGTGTCGAAGCAAGTCAAAAAAATTTTATCCTCGTCTTTTTACTTTGTGTTGTTCGCGTGTGTGATTTTGGGTTGTTACAAAAATCCTCTCCTCTCCAAAATACAAAAATGAAACTTCCAACCCCAAAACAAACAAGAGGATCAAATGAATAGAGAAAATAGAGGAGGGATGATGTGGCTCCAAGTAGGATGCCACCTCCTTTTCCCTCTACTCCACATCATTTGGTCAACTTCATATTCTAATGCACCATTAATAAGTGGTTGAAAGAAAGGCAAAGCACCTTACACACTCCATCTAAGCCCACTTCCCCAAAGGATAAAAATTAAATATTGAAAGAAAGTGCAATTAATATTTTACCCTTTTTTTATCCCCCAAAACACCTAAAAGACCCTAAATTTGGCCTTCCAACGCATAGGTAGGGTTGGCATGGGGTTTTAAGAGGTGTGGGACAAGTTTGACTTGTCCCATTTGAAATTTGGCCTCTAAGGCCAAATTGAGTTTCCCATGTGGGGTAGAGTGTGCTACACTCAAAACTCAAACACACATCAATCCACACAAAATCCCAAGTAAATCAAGTCCTAATAAATGAACTCTCTTTGGTCATATCCTTTAATTAGTTTAGGAAAAATTCAAATTAGTTTAATTAAGACACTACAACCCATGACTAATAAAGGGGGTAAACACCAATCCAAAGAATATGAATAATAAACAAGTAAAATTTCACTTACTAAGAGCAACACATACTAACATAATAAAGAGGGAAAATTAAAACAAGGCAACACATGACCCTAGGTCACAATTTTTTCCCTAACCAAATGATTCCAACACACACACAATTACTTGTTGCCATGGTGACCTTAGTTGATTCTTCTCGAATTCCGATGTGGTTGGTCTCCACTCCCCAATTTTGTTGTGAATATATTATACCCAGTAATAGAGAATACCTCCTTCGGCCTGTTGGCGCCGCATTAAAACATTCATGCCAAATATACAATATAATTCAAATTAAACGACACATGATTTACTATCATTTATGCAAGTACGATATCACTTACACTTTCTAGCACATTTCTATTCCACATTTCATTTTATGTCAAAATGATCATCACATTAGTCCAATTATCAAGTTCTACTCAATATGATTAAACATATCGATGTCATAATTAAAGATAAATAACCATGTCAAAAGTATACAAATATCATCATCAAATGTCCACCAAAGACCATATGCATCATATAAAGATCAAATCAATAATACTCAATGTCATGATATCTACTAGCATGCTAAATCAAGAAGCCATAATAAATCCATAAGTGAAGTAATCACCGAAAACAACAAAACAAAAATGGTGTCGAAGGGAAGTGGGCACTACACGGGATAAATATCAAAATTATACTTACATATCATTGATTATCTATTAAGGTTCGATACTTGGGTAATATCGATGAATAATATAAGATTGATACTTGTATTTATTATATAAACTTAATGTCGCTGGTGCTTTTATTTAATCGAAAGATAATATTGTTGGATACTTATATATGTGTAGTAGGTCGAGGGTATTAGGTGAGCATTATTATTATTACTGTAATTTAATTATGATTAAATGCATAGGTTAAGGTTGTATATCTCTCCACTTGGAATTTTTGTTCATATGTAAGCAGATTTTAGGGAAGTGAACAATAATGGGTATGAAATGTATTATCATGAGATGTGCGCTTAAGATTTGAATACATGATTATAAATTATTTGATAGGGAGTATTGAAACTTTCATTTATTTAAATGCTAGATGGCATAAGTTATTAGGTGAGGTTTATATCTTATCATGCTCTGGTTCTAGCAAGAACCGACTCTAGTAAATATTTGTGCAGATGGATTATGCGAGTAGATTAAAGGAAAAGAGTGTAAAAGTTTCATCACTTCAAATTATGAAGTTCTTTGTAGAGAAAGTTCAATGCGTTGTAAATTATGTAACATTGCTCATAAGGAGTTTAGAAGATCTCTTGTCTTGGTATGTCTTAAAACTACGTGGTGAAGTGTTCTTTCCTTTTGTTGTTAGACTAGTAACTTACCTTGGTGAGAAATGATATTCAATCATTACATTGGCATAAGTATTGTAGAAACCTTGATTTTGAGAATAAAGTGTTAAGTCAAAACTCTCTCACACCTTGTAATGATGTGATATAAGTAAAATTAAATGGAGTGGTTAACCCTTATAGAAGTTAGCTAAATATATACATTTAGATAAATTAATGTAGAGATGACTTACTTGAGAACAAGAGATTCTGAAGTAATCAAAGCTGAAATTATCCTCAGAAAGTCAAATTTTATAATTTTTTAACCCTAGCTAAGCTAAGCAAACATTATCTTTATATGGTGACTCCTTAAACGAGTTTAAGGGAAACCAATGGTTAGTTGTTAGAATATAATAAGATTTATTAAGTAGGAAGAAACAATTTAGAAACCACGAAATTTCTCTCTCAAATTTTTTAAAGTAATAGTTCCTGTTGTAAAGCTCTTTCAAAGTGAAGCCTAAGTAAAAACTTTAATATTTGTGGATAAAACCTCAAGCTCCAAACAAACCTTAGTAAAAACTAATGACGCCTTAAGGGTGAATTCAATTGACCTTCTTCCTTTAACTTTATCCAAGGTGCCTCAAGTAATTTTCCCTTAAGTTTGTTGAATGCGAACCAATGTTGTCATAAGGGTATGAATGAGATTTAGTAGCGTAAGTGTGAATAGATGGCCTTGTGAAATTAAATTATCACCTTTATCAAATAAATAAATAAAATAAATAATTGTCATAATGAGAAGACTATAAGTGAACTACTCTACAGTGCTTAAGAAAATAATTTAGTTTGGTAAGATGAATCGTGCGAATCATATCTTGAATCTCTCTGAAAACATAAGTCATGAGTTAAAGGGTGTTTTATCAAAATAAATAACCTTCAATCATTTCTTACTGTGGCTTGCCCTAGCTGTGTGAGTGTCATGTGGTTGGACTTCTATGTTGTTCTGTCAAAAAGAAAAGTGTATTATCCTTTTGGGTGTGAACGCTTCCGGTGCTTACCTCGAGGTCATACTGTGTAAGTGGTTCCCAGAGTTGATTGTAACCTTGTGATGACATGTTGTGTCGTGTTGTGTGTCGAAGCAAGTCAAAAAAAAAAATTATCCTGTGTTTTTCTATGTAGTCTTGTGTGCCTATTTTTTTGTGGGCGTATAACACACAATGTCATGGAAGCACAATTTTTTAACCATTCACTAAATTGCTTCATCAAAGAAATATCAACTAAAATCTACACACACACACACACACACACACGTATGTATATGTATACATATACACGTATATATATATATATATATATATATATATATATATATATATATATATCTATATATATATATATATATATATATACATATATATATACATATACATACGTGTGTGTGTGTGTGTATGTATGTATACATATATGTATATACATACATATATATATGTATGTATATATACATATACATATATATGTATATACATGTGTGTATATATATGTATACATGTATATACATATATATATATATATATGTATATATATACATATATGTGTGTGTGTGTATTAATATATATATATATATATACATGTATATGTATATACATGTATACATATATATGTGTGTGTACATATATATGTATATGTATATGTATACATGTATACATACACACACACACACACACACATATGCTCTCTCTCTCTCTATATATATATACATACATACATACATACATACATACATACATACATACATACATACATACATACATACATATATATATATATATATATATATATATATATATATAATAAGAAACTAATTTTCGTATCTTCTTTTAATTGATCTCCAATAAGTGGAGAGAATTAGTGTTGTCGTTCACCATTGACCTTTCCAAATTCTAATTCCTTAGGCCACCAATATCTAACAAGTGGAATGAATTGCGTTATCATGAATGATAATGCTTTAAAACCTTGGTGTAATGCCCCAAATTTTACGCCAAAGAAAACCAAGAAAACAATGGAAGGAAAGTCCAAATTTTGCGGGAATTTTTGTTTTGTTTAGATTTACAAATTTGTGTGACAACCCTCGTTGATTCCTTAGATGTTCGACAAAATGTGCTTACGGTTAAAAAAAGTCATGAGTATTAATGAATTTGTACTAGTGGGCCGGAGTTCTTAGGACAACACGACCGACAATAAGGTTTCAACGACAACAAGGTTCCTATTTCACTCATATAAAATATTTGTGGTAAAATTGGGCCTAGCTCACTATGTCGCAATTAAAACAACAACGAAGTGGGGTACACATGCTAAGGTATTTTTAGCTAGCACAACTTAACACATTATAACTTATTTATTCAATATATTGACCCCATCTTATTGTATTTAATTTTATTGTTATTATTACTATTATTATTTTATAATCTTGAAAACGAAAGAAAGGGGTCATGTGATTCCATTTCTTCCACCAAATGAATCCCATGACCAACCATTTCCCATCTTTGCGAAACCGACGGAGTCTAAAACCCTTAAATAGAGCTCAAACTACAACAACTATCCAAAGCCAATTGGTTAAATTTGGCCTTTTGCCATGTAAAAACTAAGTCAAGCGGGCTCCAAAACGGATGGTAAAATATGTTTTCCGAAGGTAACGAGTAAAACATAATATCATAGGCTATTATCCATATAGCAACGAAGAGGTTTGTAGGGTCAAATTTTTCTTTTGAAATCCATATGCACAAAATTCAAGGTAATTATCGAGGGGTGGTCAGAAAGTAAACGATCGCTCCCTAGTAACCGCTTTTCCAAAGTGGCCGAAAACCCACATCGCAAACATGATCATTAACCGCTTTGTTGATGTTTCAAGTTGGAATGAGATAATAATACAAGGAAATGGTTAACTTCATTTAAAAGTGACAAGTAGGTTTAGAGACGCTTCTCGCATGTCAATTTGGAGAGGTGTTTGACCCAACTAGAGGGTTGTTTAAATTTTCTAGTTTCACTATAAAACATGTTTATCAATCCATTTTTCTTCCGCAGAACATCGCACCGTGAATAGTTATAGGTTTGTTTTGTTTAATTTCAAGGCCTCGTGTTTTATCATGTCGCCTAAGGTGAATGTTTACGACATTAGTTTAACATGGTGTAGAAAGTGTTTAATGTTGTTTATAATATGATCTCGATAACAAAACACTAATAACAAGCTTGATTTAAGATTTAACATTTAAACTATTATAAACGGAGTGAGTATCCAAAAGTAGGTAGGAAAGGAGGTATGAATCCATGCCTGCAATAATCAAGCGAGAAAGAGAAGAGGAGTTTGACATTACGTGTGCAAGTTACATTTTTTTGTGGGGTTGCAAAAAAATTCGTCAAGTGGATGACATGTCTTGTGTAGGTTACTAAGAATGCATACATATATCGTTTCAAGGCTCTCATTTTGCATGGGTTGGGAGTATGATAGCAAAGGTGAAAAGATCTCCTCATTTTCACTATATATCGTTTCCATTGATTTCATTGATAAAATTTATTTCCACAAAAACACCCCTTGCAGATCTTGGTCAATGAATACCATAACTTTCTCCAAATATCAGCACCCCCTTGCAACAACTCTAGTAAAAATCATGAGCATATATTTAATCACAAAATGCCAAAACCATGTCATATTCCAATGTATTAAAACTAAGCCATGCTAGGAGGTCTCCATGACTGATTCAACATACCCATTTAGTGTGTATCCTGTGACCTATTGAAAATGTCATCAACAAAAAAAGACGAGGATCACGTGTTGGTGCAAGTTTACAATGACATTTACAGAAACATCATCTGAAAATCTACCTCTATCCTTTATGCTATGATGGACGTCCATACTATTTTCTAAATCCCCCATTTTGATGCGGGAAGCTAGATGCTTACACATGTTGTGGAGTTTGGCTTAAAAACTGTTAACCATATTTGATTCAACGAACCCATTTTGTGTAGATCCAGCAACCATTACAGTCCAAAATACCACACCTAAAGAGGTGTTTTGACAAAACAATCCACGTGCTTACAAAAACTCCCATGATTAGCATTAAAAGGCATTCCACGCGACACTCACATTTTGTAAAAACACCCCTTTTTTGGCATAGATAGAGAGGGAGTCAGCATAGATGCCCACGCCACTGAACCATTTATATTGCCTCATCCTCTAACCTGCACAGCTACATGCAATTAAAAGTAATATGAAGCTTACATGCTCGGTTCTGCTTCATGCGACCTAGCGTGACAAAAATACCTCTCCTTTTTGCTTGGATGAACAACTGTCTTGTTCCAAGGCTCCCATTTTGACACATGCATGGATGATGTTGGAAAAGGAGGTGGAGTTTGGCTTTACACATGATAGTTGTGTTTTCCTGTTAGTTTCACGGCTGCTTCCAAACTAGCCAAAAAGAGAAATCCCTAATTCGACCCTTATTTGAGGCTTTTCGTTTTTTTTTATTTTTATTTTTTATTTTTACGTTGAAAGGCGTTCCTCTATGGTAACGAGTTTGCAGTTGTTCATGACATTAGGTTAAATTTGACGGTCGCTTAAATATTTTTGTGCATAAGGTTAAATTTGACGAGTATTTTGCAAAAGCTTGATATAAGTGGTTTCTCGCTCTTCATGCAATTGGGGTTCACCCTAATTTAAAGATGTTGAGACTTTTCAAATCGGAATGTGGAGGAGGAAGCCATTGATTCGCTAGTAAGATGTTGCACAAATCTTAGGGATCTTGGACTTTGGGATTGTAAAAAATTGATGAGAGTGATGTGGCAAAGGCAACATCTTTCGAGTTTTTGTCTATCGCAATGTATGAATATCAAGTGAAACACTTGATCAGAATCGTGGAGAAAAATGTCGCCCCCGGTTGTTTTGGATGTTTCTTGAACTGATATCACACTTGTTAGGAAATAAGTGATAAAATATGTAGAACAATCCCTCGCTGCAATCGCAAGCAGTAGAGAAACTAATATGCGTAAAAAATATTACGAGATCTCGTAAAAAAGTGCATAATAAAATAACACAACACAAAGAGACAATATTTAACGTGGTTCACCCAATGTGGGCTACGTCCACCAAGAACTTGCTCAGATTTATTACAATCCACCGCTCTCTCAATACAATACCCATATCTGTTTTGGAGCTATGCTCAACAAAACTCTCCTGAATTCACACACCTCTTCAATACCATATCTCCCTCATCAAAGATATATTTATAGGCAATTACTAAAGTAGTTTTACAAAACCATGGTCCAAAACCATGGGCCAAAACCATGAATAGTAAACTTGTGAATAGTAAAACTACTTTTTCTCATGTATAGTCTTCAACTCTTCCACACATGAAAATAGGCTCCACAACATAACAATTCTTTATCTTGCTAATTGCTTGATCTTGAGTTCAAGGGTTGCTTTTGCATTCGATTGTCCTAATTTAGAGAGGAGCTCATTTTCTTGGTAGATTAATTCCACGAAGAGCAAGAAGTTGCTTCTATTGGCAAGCTTCACCGATATTGTGAAAGTGTTTCATGAAAAACAAAATGATTTTGACCAAAATGAGTGGTTGGAATGACTCCTCTCTCATGGCTTGATATAGGTGTTCAACGGTAAATTTGGCCATGTAATGCCCCGCTTTGTTAACCTTAACCGATTAAGTGTGGATCCTGTTTTCACACCTAGTTGTCAATACATGTGTGTATTACACCAATTTCTTGGACGTCCGGGAGGTATTGGACCTCGGTTGCAGATCGTCTTACACAAAGCTCGAACACCTTCGGTGGCCATCGCTCCGGTTTGTTCTCATTGTAGACATGTCTCGCAAATTAAAAAAACCTTGTTTTCTTCGTATCGTTGATCACATTTGGGAAGGTGGTCTTCGATCGCTTCAAAAGTCACTTTTATTTCACAAGATAATACAAACGATAACATTATCATTCTGATCCAAATTTGACATCTTAAATTAATAAAAACAAAATTGGTAAATATATTGATAAGTACATATTAATTTAGAAGAACGTATTATCTAAGTCAATAGATAAAAACAATAATTAAATTAATAAATCATCGTTTATAGAAAATAAATAAAACAACATAAAGAAATAGAATAAGAATAATAATATTCGAATAAGGTAGTGAAATTGAATTTGGATGGTGGAGGGAGAATGAGTTGGTGGGTAGTAATTTCAGGTGATTGGGGAGGAATGGGATTGGTAGGGGCAGCCATCAAAGCACATGGGCGTCAGAAAACCCGGCACACTTGTCATTTCCCTTGCATAATAATTCAAGCACTTAATTTGAGATCCAAAGGCATAAACCACGCTGAAACCCAAGTCAACGTTGCAAATTTAGCAGTAATTAAATAGTTACAACGAGTACAACAGGTTAGAGGGAACGGTGAAGAACAAAAGTCTCGCTATTAGTTGTTCAAATCATTACCATTGTGAGTTTAATCAAACATGCGTCTAGTATCTCCGCACCTTTCTATATACAAATTGATTTATTTGGATCTGGATCTGTATTGAAGTGAGTTCAATTATCTGAGAGTAAATGTCTGCCAGACTGTGTTTTGTTTGTTGTGTACATAAAAAGAAGAAGAAGAAGATTGGGGTTAAGGATGCACTTCATAGGGGCGTGATGTCTTGCTGTTTTGATTTCGACTTCTTCTGCTTCTAAAAACATGTGCTACGTGAACTATAAACCTTGCAGTAACCATTTTATATATATCCCACTCTTTATCTTTTATCTTAAGTAGTTTTTGTTTTGTTTAAGTTATTAAAGCTCCCTTCCTGTTGACCTACGTATGTCTAAGCCAGTTTTGTCTCTTTAAACAGCTTAGAACAGGGCGTGGATATCCGTCCCAACATAATAAAAAGGGGTTTTGTCAGATGTTGTATTTGCAAAATGCCCTGGTTAACATGGATGTAAAACGTGGGAGCATACACATGACGCGTGAACTGTTTGACAGAGTGCCTCAAAGAAATGCGATTCATGGAATGCATGGATTGCAGGGTATGCACAAAAGAGGTTATTTTAAAGGTCTTGGAAACTTTTAGCCAAATGCATTTGGCAAGTGTAAAGCCAAACTCTGCAACTTTTACCAACATGCTCTCAGCTGTGTCAAAATGGAAGCTTTACTACTTGTTTTGGACATCCACCCAAGAATTATGGAAAGGGTAATTTTCACATATATTACAGTAGCAGGGTATGGACATCCATTAAAGCATAATGGAAAGTGTTTTGTTGTAGACATTGTAGTTGCAGGTTCCATGATTGATATGAATGAAAAATGTGCCAGTATACACAAGGCATGGGATCTATTTGATAGAATGGTCCAAAGAAATACGTTTCATGGATTTCCAGTGTTGCAGGATTTACACACACTTTGTTTAAGGAAGTATCTAATGGAAATAGAAATTATTGGAGAGCAATGATAGGAGCTTGGATGGTCCTTTGTCAGTGTTTATAACTAATTTTGTTGGGCGGTCAGGCATGTAAATGTAGAATCTTGCACTTGACACGTGAAGTGTTTGACGAAATGCCTTAGAAAAATGTAGCCTCATGGAATGCTTCATTTTGGGGATGTGCACAAATGGTTTTGTTGAAGAAGCTTTAGAGACGTTTGAGCAAAGGAAAGTGGATGGGTGTTCTAGGTGCATGCAAACCATTTGATGGAATGCCTGGAAGAGGGATGAAGCCTTGTGGAATGTGGGTGAACTCGCTTGGAGAACCTCGTCATGACGCTAATATTTTCCACGCATGGTCTCCTTACCTTCATCTTTTATAATTTTCGTATAATTTGGTTCTTCATTTGCAATATAATAGAAATGTCAAACCATTAGATACTTAAACAATTGGTTATTTTAAACATACTTGTATCGCAAAATAATAACACATCACCTTGTAACTTACGCATTGCAAATAAACCCTAGGTGTAAACCTTAGACTTAAACCCACTTTCTTAGATGTTTTGGAAACTCTTTAATTGAACTAGATAGTTGCAGCCCCTTGAGTGGGCTAGTTGAGTTTGAGTTCGCCGTTAAACCTAGCTAACATTCTTTGGTAAAAGTAAGTAAATTGTGATTTTCAAAGATTCACAAAACAATCTTTTGGGCCCCTAAAAGGGATGACAAGTTTAAATCTGTGTCCTCGATATGTGCATAGTCGCATCAAGCTTTAGATTGACCCCGATTGATCGTTTGTGCTCTCTTCTCCATTCCTCTAGAGCCCTACTAGCCCATTTTGCAGCTTTAGGAGCTATTAAAAGTGGAAAGTTGGTTTTCGTTTTGACTCACCGTTTGGACCCTAAGAGCCAAAATGCTTGACCGCCTTTGCAAACCTCTAGTATTTTAACTAGACAATTTCCTAGAACCTTGTTTGGGAAAAAATACATTTTTGGCTAATTTGGAAAGGCGGTTTTGGGGCCTCTAGTCGTTGTTGACTAAGTTAAATTAGGCCGATTACACCACAAGTGGCTCCGAAAACTAGCCACCAATTGAAAACCATTCGCTAATTTTGAATTCCATCAATTCTTGTGAATTCCTGGTATATAGGAGGACACGTAGGAATTTACCCGTTGTGCATCACCCAATAGAAGGCAAATTTTGAATGCGGTTTCTTAGCCTCTAAGCCTAAATTGAGCATTTTTGCAACTAGTAGGAAAATGTAAAAAGAAAGTTGTAGGACCCCAAGTCAAGTTATCAAACCATTATGGAAACTTATTGACACTTGTAAATAACTATTTGAAACTCTATCTTGTGGCTTGTTGTGTGAAATTTGAATTTTGGGAAAATAGTGTTTCTCTCTCTTCCTATATCTTTCTCTCTTCTCCTTAATTAAGAAATGAAATGAATATATGTCCTAACCCTCTTTTGTTGCGTGTGTATTATTAATATGATGTAGACGCTCACTTTGGTTCAATCTGCCTTTACAACTAAAATCTCTAGCGTGATGTTTCTATATATGCCTCCTTACTGCCATACATATGTTTTGCGCGAGAATGTCAATATCCGCGCCCACCTTTTTTTTACGCTCAACCGGATCTCGGCGCACGTCATGGAATCTGTTCATAGAGTCCTTAAAGTACCTCGCATTAAATGCAAAGGGAAACTTCCAACAAGGGATCTTCTCTCTAGACTTCATATGGAAGGTAGACTGAAATTTAGCTTCTCCATCCAAAACCTTTGGTAACTCATGCGAATATGCCACTCCCCTCAAATGCCATGCGTAGTCTCCTCGAACCACTTGTCTAAGTGATCCTCAGTATGTATTAGAAATGCACTCCACCCAACGTTTACTTGGCATATCTCTTTGTTGGGGACTTATTCTCCAACGGAAACTCCCAGATGTTCTCCGTAGCTCTGTCGGGTACTCCAATCTCACTTAACACAATCAATAAGAGAATCGCAACCTAGGTAATCTTCTCACCTTTATCTGCTTGGATGCATGCCTTGGTCACCAAGCTCTCTGCAATGTATCCAACGATATTGTATTATGTCTTATTGACCATTTTATGTGCTATATGCGGCCAGTATGCAGATTCACCTTGTTCCATCGCTCGCTGGCCCCTAGCTTACTCCCTACTAACTGCTGCATTTTGGTGCCATGCATGTAATATTGTTGACTTTAAAAGCCCGACCCCACTTCTTATACTGATATAGGGCTGTTGTGGCATCAATGCCCTCGTCATCCGATAAATCTCCAACAAGATTTGAGCCCGTGTCACGTAGCCTGTCACCTTCCCAATCAACTTGGCAGTAATCCTCATTCTCCTTCCCGCAAAGTAGAAAAAATCTTCATGGACTCGCGAAATCAGCCACTAGTACAACTTCTCGGGATTTAAAAGTAGGGCAACTCTAAAATATGCATCACACCCACACTCTCAAGTAGTTTCTTTATCGAGGAGTCAAGGACCATAAGTGTCGTCCACCGGTGCCGTCGCTTATTATTTCTATAAACTTCCTGCCATGATGTCCTTCATACATTTTTTGGTGCGGTGGTTAATCTCTTAAACCCTACACTATGTAATGTTTTTGTCCATGGCAACCCTTCAATAACTCCTTCTAGATATAAAGATCTCCACCAACCACTCCTCTCTACTGGATCGTTAACTTCCTTCTCCAAGATTGGGGCCCTCCGTGGTGTCATTGTTCCTTTGATTCTCGCAAATACGAAATGGAAACCCTAGATTTCGTGAAATTGAACCGTAATTCACCCTTCATCGTCGCGCACACACCACTAAAATCTCGCTTCCCATGCTTGGACACTTAACATCATGCTTCAAAATGCGACGGTCTACTCGATTTGTAGAGTGCTTTTGTCTTCATCTCTTCTTCGCACTTCATAATTTGTTTCACAAGTTCGCAAGATAGCAAATGATGTTGAAAACACCGACTTTAAACTAAGTTTCAAAATTCCCTTCATTAATTACTCTACCTACCACCGTACATGGCATTAATTCCTATTGAGCATGTTTCACAACTCCTTATCCCATGCTACAATTTCTCATGCCTCAAACTTTTTTGCCTTGGTTATAATTTCCTAGCACGCCACTACTTATCTATCACAAATATCCTCTACTCGTGCTTCCTTAAGCTGAAGTAGTTTATCCAATGTGACCCAACATACGTAGTCTCCAATGCTGCAGCCTCCTTGATTTATACTGAGCGCCCAATGCCTTACGCGTGGTCTTAATTTTTGAGCAATTCTTTAGAAGTTCTCATGAATTTTGAAATCTTGTTCCTTTTATGGTCACTCATGAGTTTATTTCTTTTCCATACCTCCTTTATCCACCCCACACTAAGGGTATGTGCAGTCCTTTGCACATAAAAACACTTCAGATTGTAAGTAGCTTCGGTGTGCAAATGTGCTTATTACACCAAACACTAAACTAAATTGTCGTGTGCTCATGTTCCAAGACACATCGACGTAATACTTAATCTCGTCCTAGTTTTTATAAGTCACCACTGATCAACATGAAAGGTGTGGCGTGAATTGCAAGTTATTTCTTTTCCAAGGATTTCATTCCTTTTGGTGTCATACCTATGCATAGAAAGACAACAATATCCTCCAATTCCAAGGGCACGTGGTTTAAATTGTATAGGCATATGCTTCCGAATCAGATCTTCAATAATATGTTGTTCCTCTCTTGATTAAATCCTCGATAAGTGGTTTGGGCCAGCATTGATTTTTCTTGGCTTTACCATGATTGTGAAGTCAAAATATTGGAATAATAGAACCCATCGGCATATGCGTCCCTATAAAACAGGTATATTTACCAAGTATTTCAATGCCATGTGATATGTATAGAACACAAAGGCGTTGCTAGCAAGTATTGTCTAAATTTATGCAACGCATAGATCATTAAAAAAACATTGCGCTCTGTAGTTGTATAGTTATGTTCTACCAAAGTCAACTTTCTACTAGCAAAACAGATAGGATCATCTATAATACCTTCTCTAGGATGAGCTAATACTATGTCAATCGCCATGCCGTAGGCATCCACATGTATGTGAAAAGCTTGGTTCCATGAAGGAAAGCGCATAATAGGCACCGTAGTAAATCTCTCCTTCAACGCTTCAAATATACGCTACTACGGTTATCCCAATGAAGGTCCCTTTACCGTTTAATAACTCCTCCAAGCACGAAAATATTAGCATAAACTTTGATAAATTTTCTATAATACCTGTGTGGCCCAAGAATCCGTGCACCTCACTTTGACTAGTGGATTCCTCCAATCCTTAAATGACTACAATCTTAGTGGGATCTACTAAAAACCCTCCTTGCAGAGATGATATGGCCTAACAGAGTTCCAAAAGGTGTTGCAAATACATACTTCTTGATGTTTAAAGATATGCTTAACTATCTGCGCACCTCTCAAACATTAATCGCACATTGTCACAATGATCCTTGACAAGCTCATATACCGCCCAATCATCTAAGTAAACCTACAAGAATTTGTGAATAAACTCATGGAATGCTTGAACAACAAAGTGTGTGAAAATACTACGTGACGCGTTCTTTCAAACCAAAGGGCATCACCGTATATGCAAAAATTCCCCATTTAGGTGTGAACATTTTTTTCTCTTGATCCTCCTTATCAATTCTTACCCGATGATACCCAGAGAATCCATATGTAAAAGAGTAAATTTCACGCCCGTAACGCCTTCCAATATTTATTCAAGAAAAGGGGTAGGGAAAGGATCAATCAAACATGAAACATTTATCTCGCTATAGTCCACACAAATCCTAATCTTTTCATCTTTCTTTATCTTCGAATACCATGGGCTAACCCACTCGATTCTTCTAAGGGCTTAATGATGTCATATTTCAACATCTTTTTAATTTCTTCTTTAACTTTACGCTGGGTTAGGGTTCATCCCATGTAAGGTCTCCTCTTAACCGGCACGGGCCTTTCTTTAACTTAATCTTCATCTCCCCAAAAGACTCATGCACTCCCTTTATCTCATGGTATCCTCGAGGGAATAAATCCTCGGAAATTGCGTAGTAACTCAATTATCTTATCCACCTCGAAATTAAACCAATAGTCTCCAATTATGGCCTCCTAGGTTCAACATCTCGTACCAATGTTCACTTTCTTGGTCTTCATAGGTTCATGATAGGTGCACGTCTTCTTATCCGCATTGTTTAAGACTTCACGCGTACTTTGAATGATCTATGTCCAAGTTTTATACTTCTTCATCATCCACTATGTAGACCATATTTCCTTTCTCCTTCTCCAGGAAAGTGCACTCGAGTAATTATGTATTTGTTTCATCTACTTCATCAAATGTGCTCCTAGGTTTGCCTCACCAAACCGAATGATTTCTTTAGCCTTTGCATTTCCTCCCATAGTTAATCGCTCCATAACCTATAATGGATCTTTCACTGAGGTTTAGTGGAGAAGTAGTCAAAATTATGTATCATTCCCCGCATCAAATCTTGTCGACTTCCAATCTCCTATGTTGCTTCGCATAAACATACCAAGTGTGCGCGCAACCTCGCAAGGTGAAATAAAGTTTGTGCACCCACAACGAAGGTGGTAAATCTTCCTGCCCCTTTGTCCAGAGTCTCTCACACTACTAAACATGATGCTGAATAATATTATTACCATGATATGCGAAGATTTTAATAGGTGTATTGCTCTCCAGAAACCCGAAAGCACTAATAAAGTAATTCTCACTTCTCTCCATTCTATGAGATTATCTCATGAACCATCTACCAAATAGCGTTGTTGTCCTACGCAGGTATACACTAACATATTCCATTTTTCCACTTGATCCTTCCACTTGTACCTCCATAGCATGTGTAGGAATACCTCACGGTCTCCTTCGCAAGTGTATCGGGTACAAGGTTATTACCTATCCTCATAATACAATGAGGTCTACCCCGTACCTGCACGGATGAATTTCTTACTTCATGTCCAACCATCTCGTAGGTGTCATGCACCCAATTATCACAGAAATAATTGTAGTATCACCGATGGACTATGGATCATATCACTCGAATGATTCCTTCCTTAGATGGCTCAAGTACTTCCGAATCTCAAATGACGTGCACATAAATTATGTTCGCATCTTCCTCACTTAATTGAATATAAGGTGTAGATTTCCCATCTATCAAAGAGATAAAAAATCGTTCTTCCTTGTTCTCAAAACTGATACACCCTTGTTGAATCGTAGATCAACATTATTTACATAACACCGAGGTCACCTAAGTAGAGTTGGGAAGTTGTATGCCTCCGCAAGCACTAATAACTTAAATTCCCAGTGAACTTGGCCCTTTGTATAGTAATGGATGCATCCCTCAATACTCCAATCGAGTGGCCTTAGTTCTATTTTCCATAAATAGTACATTAGAGGATGGATGTAATGGAGGTCTCGCCCATTTGTACCCATGCATGTAAAGTAAGTACATTAACTTACGCACCTATGTCAATCAAGATGTTTCTCAAAATCCACCCATCCACAACACCATTCAGGGTGATCTCCTTGTCATAATCCAAGCTATGAGGAGGGAGATCGGTGTGTAATATCTGTCATCCATTCTCAATACTCATGCGCGGAGTGTTTCCCTTTAACCAATTCCCTAGTAATGGAATAATATTCTCTTGGTGCAGCATCTTACATACCTCTTTCAGATCATCAACATTTGACTGGAACGCTTCACTACCTTCTTCCTCCGAACTTCCGCGACTACTCCTTTAAACATTATATCTCACCTCGAATATTTATGATCACCTCTAGGGTTTCGTAATAAACCTCCTTTAGATGTGTAGGTCCGGTATCTTGGATGTAAAACCTCCTCCTTAGTAATAGTAGGCTTTTGTTGCAACATCTCTCTCGCATGCATGGCTTTAGCACATGTAGTAATCTTCGAGATGTACTATCTCGTGATCTCGGTGCCAACTTTGGCATCCATTGGTTTTCCATCGTGCGTTGTATTCTAACCATCCATGCATCCTTGTTCTCTTGTTTATGTTGCTTGATAATATTCTCATATAAGTCTAGGAACTCTTCATAGTTATGATTCTTTCCACAAAAAGAACAAGTAATATTATGAGGACATTTACTGTAGTGGTCGGAGATCCACATCTATAACATGTTCCACGAGGAAACTCACCTCTTCCACCACCACGGCCTCGACCCCTGAATCCACCATGGTATCCTCGACTTCTACCACGACCCCCTTCAAAGCACCCTTCATTCTAATCGTAGCACCCTTGAATCTGATTATTATCATGGTGCTCACTTTTATCCTTGGATTTATTTGAAACTCTAGTATATCATACACCAAAGATCAATGGCATCATGGATTTAATCAATCAACTTGCAATCTTTAGTATTGTGAGTCATGGACTAGTAAACCTTACAATAAAGAAGATACATTCTTCCTTATCATGCATCGCAATAATGGGTAAATGCTCACATCATGGTTTAAATTACATATCTCCAAGTCTAGCAATAATGAGTGCACTGATCTATGGGGAAAACTATCCTTAGTGATCCCTTCCACTTCACAATTTGTACACAAAACTCCCATGCGTGTCTCATGCACTTGAATTTACTGATAGTTTCTCTAGCTTCTTTACCATCGTGACAATCTGAGCTTCCAGAAATGGGCTCACTCCACTGTCCTATACTCTCGATTGCCTCATCACGTAATGCTTGCTCTGTACTTCGCATGGATATGTATATGTCTTATATGACACTTTGCCCTCCTAAAAGGTGTGATCAAGCCTCCAATGAACCATTGTGCATGTTGCCTTGCATGGATATCATAAGAAATTTTAGACAAAAGACTTTTGAAATGGGAATCATATTCCCGAACACTCTCGCAGTGCCCTCGCTTAATATCCTTGAGCGTGCTTATAATTTTCTGCTTGAACTCAAGGATATCAAATTACTTAAGAAGGCATCCCGTAACGTTGTATAATTCACAAAAGTCTAATCGTGGTCAAACTTCAAGTACCAAATGTGCACCTGCCCTGGCAACATAGTTACAAACTAACTTGCCTTATGCTCGAAGTCTTGATCCCTTTACGTGCCACATTATCTTGCACATGTGCAAATTCTCAGCAGATCCTCTATTCCCATATACTCTAAAAAGATGAAGTGACATCTCCGTTTAATATTCTCAAATGGGTTGGTGAGGACCATGCCCACTCAGGATCCGTAACCTCTTGTGTTACCTCTGCGCCTCTAGATCCACCTTTGATCGGATCCAGCCACCTATACCCCGATTCTCCACCCAGAAAGGTTTGAACCAGAGGATGCATTTCCATGTGTCCCAACAGTTGGTACTAAACTAAAATCCTATAGTCTACAAAGTTGTGCTACTCCCTGATGTGAGTCTAAATTTCTGCGCGCTTGTGTTCTACACCGACAACGCGCCTAAAAACTTACCTCCAATAGGTCCTCCAAATAAAAGGGAAGAAGTTTACCCAAATACAATTTTACTTGTTATTTGATTCACTCTTATCCTTAATGATAGGCTAACTCCACTTCTTTCTATTCTACTACCCAAGCTAGCTTGTTGACTATTGGTTGTGCTAGAAACTAGAAAACCAAGTGCAAGGGATAGGTCACCGTGTATATTCATATGTTTGCCCTTGTCCCATGTTGTCTCTGCTAAGCACGCTCTTATAAAAGGCTGAGGAGGGTTCCCTATCATGCTTTTCCAAATGGGGGAGTTCCAAATTCTCTAGCTCCACGTCCTCAATGTGAACTCCAAATCCTTTACAATCCATTTGTCTCCCGCAATGCCATCCACTTTACAACCTCACGCCGCTTTGCTAAATCCATCTCGCATGCCTCATTGAACTTGAACCGCCTTTCTTTTCTTTGTCTCTCTCGATGTTAGGTTCACCATCATTCACCAAACTTGCTCCCGCCTCGTATATGGTGGGGTTTAGCTAGTCATCAACTTCTCTTCCAAATTCAGGGTTACCAATAAGATCTTAATCGGCAGGTGGAATGCCTTGTAGATATGGTCCCCAGGATAACATAAAAATTGAAACTCAACTACCTCCAGGAAAGAGTACATAGGAAATTGAGTACTCCATAATATAGCTATTTAGAACACCGAGAATCCAAGTATCCACAACATGCATCTAAATCAAATCAGCATCATAGAGAGCACGGAATTCTTCCTACATTCGCACAATTGTGTGAAACCTCTAATTCCTTTTAGACATATAAGAAACCAGCCACTCGTATAGCTCTATTGGAACGATAGCAAAGAAACTCTCATATAAACAAATCATAAAAGTTCTATTCCACCCACGCGTGCGCGTCAAACTCTGATCTAGTACTCAATCTCGAGTGTATTCTTCTTCCAGATCTACTATCCACTCCTCAACACTTGATAAGGTCAACTGGTACGTCTTCATCATGAAACATCCTGAAAAAAACTTAAAAAGAGGTCCTTAATGGAACCAATGCACTAAACAACCGAGAAATATGTATTAATTTGCATAGTTTAGGGTGGTGAATTATTATAAAGTTGTGATGATGGTTTTTGACACTCACATGACTCATGGAGATACTAATGTATTTTAAGAAGCTTCTGTGTTTCATAGTATTTAATACATGGAATATAATGGTATTGGACATGATTGAATCTAGTTCTTGTATGGTTAATATTATTATTGTCATTGTTTAGTATGTCGAACCAATGATGCAACCTAGAATTTACTGTGAATAACCCATGTGTGCTGGCACATCACTCAACCTAGGCTGAGTGCTCACTCGAAGCGTGCAAAGACACTAGGTCCCTCTTTAGATTTGCTTGTATATAATGTTAGCATGATGATGTTTAAACATATTCAGATTCATGACTAATAGTTAATAACCGATATTGCGTAAACCAAATCTAGATCTTGGATTATATGAAAGATGTACTAAACAATGACTATGATAAGATTAACCATACAAGAACCAGATTCAGTCATGTCTAATACCATTATCCAGCCAATATATTCCATTACATTAAATACTATAAAACACAAAAGCTTCTTACACTACATCGGTATCTCCATGAGTCATGTATGCATAAAAACTAGTAGCACAAGTTTACAATAATTCACCACACTAAAATACACTAATTAATACATATTTATAGGGGGTGGGGACTTCCCTTAACCACCCATGCACTTCTCAAAATAGGTCACATGCTTAATAATAGCCACGCGTCTTTCAAAAGTATGCACTACATGCAAGTGCTCTAACAATATATTTCCTATAGTCAACTCCAAGTAGAAATCCTATTATTAGCTTAAACTATACATGGTACTTATCATCATTTGTTCCCAAAGTACCATTGTGTGGAGTGCAAGTCTTTAGTCCCATGTGTGCTCTGCGTGCCATCTCCAAAAATAGCCCTTATCCAAAAAGGGCCAAGTCTTGATCTTGGGCACTTCAATCCTATCATAACGTCATGCAATTTCATTGCCATATCTTCACATGCCCAATACTTAAGACCATTTTTGGTTGTTCAACATGATGCATGTTTTCCTTATATCCCTTTTGGAAAATCACACAAACATCCCCATCTTTACGAAATATCTAGTTGGTTATCGTTATGCTTTGCCTAAATCGACATGAAATCTTCTTCACTTTTGAAGAAGTTTGATCATAAAATCTATGTCTAGGCCTTTGAACCCAACACAGTGCCAACAATGACTCGATTATCGCAAGGTCCCTTATACATATGATAATAAGAAATCAAAGTTTTGGCATTCACATCAAAAGACGCCCGTCGCATGACTAAACCTCGTTTGGTTCTTGGCGCTAGAGATCCCATCCGGATACACATTTTCCCATCTTTATCTCGTAGTCAAGTGGTATGATTATTCTATTTCTAATCCAAAATTCCTTCTAATTCGTAGAGGATTATAATCTGAACTATTCATCTGATTCTTCTAATTCTCCCGATTATTCTGATCCAAACTATTATTCAGATTCTCCTCAATCTCCTGAACTTCATCCAATCAACCTTCTCCTAAGGAATAATTAGTAGCCTAAGCGACATTCTCCTCCTCTAAATATTTGTGTCACTACAAGTTTTCCCCATCATCCATTTAATTCAACTCCTATGTCACGGTCCATCCTTTTTCACGGGGCCTCCAAGATCAAACTTCTAATTTGATTTTTTGAGTCGTGCTCCTCCCTATCTTTGTAGGACCTCTCTTCATCATCCTTCTAATGAAACTCCTACATCACGAGTCCTCCCTATCTTTGTAGGACCCTCTTTATCATCCATTTAATATGAATCCTATGTCATGGTCCTCCCTTTCTTTGCAGACCCGCTTTATCAAATACCTTAATGACGTATTCTTCCTTCAAGATACGTATGACTCCAAATCCCTCTAATCAAACATCTAATACAATTCTTGAATCAAGGTATTCTCTTTCTTTGAAGGAACCATGTTATTATTCATCCAATGCAATTATTGAATCGCTGTCCTCCCCTTCTTCACAGGACCTTCTTCTTCAGTCACCTCCACAATTTTTTCCTTATTTTAAGATTCATGGGACTCAAAGTCCTTCTAGTTAAACGTTTGAATCAACTCATGCATCACAATTTGTAGACTTTGGACTTAATCCTACTAGTTTACAGACAATATACCATCATATAGGTAGGTCCACACCACCTTCTTCTACTCCCAAGACATCTAGCTCCATGTCTACTTTGTCCCCCACGTCACCTTCTTCTATCAATCATCATCAAACATCTTCTCAATATTTCACACTAGTTGGCCCTTTTTCATCCAATCAAATCCTTGTGGTTGATCAAAACTCATACTAATTGATTTCTTTTAGAATGAAGGAGCGATCATGGCCTTTATAGGGAAACATAAAGATATCCCTCTAACAAGTTACGAGAAAGGATTCTCTTTAGAATTCGATGCGTCCGCTTATTGTGAGGAAAAGGTTGATTCCCTTTATCAAGAAATGGAGAAAGAGCTTTAGATCATGTAACTTGATCCTCCTCTTATTCTTTCATCTTCTCATTCTTCATTACGTGATGAAACTCTTGGGTTTTGTATTGATCCATGGCCTATCTTCTCATCACCCAATCACTCTTTGTCTATCATAATTCCTCAATCACAATATCTTATGGGGTCAACGCCAAGTATCCTTTCATCTTCATCTAGGTGTGGCTCACCTTCTAGTATCCCTCCCTCTATTATTTGTGGGAAATTTTCGAGAGTCCACTATCTTCTATTCTTGGGGCATATCCAACTAGCCCCTTATCTTCTATGTATGGGTCACCCCGAGTAGTCCATCATATTCTATTCTTTTGCCACATCCTAAGTAGCCCATCATCTTCTAGTTATAGGTCATGTCCTAACAACCCTTATCATTCTATTCTCGGGGCTACATCCTAGTATCCCTTTGTCTTTTCTCGTGGCTCACCTCCGATAGCCTTGTTATTTCGAATTACAACACCCCCGATTTGCTCTTTTTTATGGGGGTAATTATGGTAACATGGGGTTATCCTCAAGATATGGGACACCAGTGAACTTGAGATAACCCTCTAGAGAAGTTTGGCTTCCTCTCCTAATTTTAATGCTACAACTACTCCTAGAAGGAAAAAATGTAGCTAACTAAGCCTATCCTAATAATTCCAAGGAGACATGGAGAGAGAAAGTACATAAAATGAAAATCCTACACTAAGGGGGGTGATAACACCAAGAAAAGGGGGTGAGATACTCTGTTGAGGGAGAATGAAACATGAAAAAGGGGGACAGGGAGGTTAGAAAGATGTGACACACCCGAGTCTAATCGCCATCAAAACTCCATGGAACACAACATCATAAACCTGCAAGTGAAAGAACATGCACAAAATACAACAATAATAATGGAGAGGCAAGAAAATACAATAAAAATGAGCTAGGGTTGAAGAAACACCACAAAACACAATTTTTATTGCTTCAAAGTATGCATAGACCATTACATTTGATGCACAAAGGCATAATTACATTACTAGGCCCAAGAGAAGGCTTACACTCAAATGGGTTCGGGAAATTTTTTGCAAGAGTTTCCCAGCTCCCATAATGTCTCTCTCTAAAAATGAGGGGGTCAAATACATTATATAGAAAATTTGTTTCACCTACCAAAACCATCATTAATTACTCTAGTATGGAGGTATGGGCACCATACCGGTTTGTTTTCCAATGGTACTTTTCTATAAGAAAAGACATGGGCGTCATGCTTCATTAATCTAGTTGTTGAGCTACCTTGTATGGTACCATTAATGTTTGGTTGTCTGAAACTCTTTATTGTCCCCTGACGGAAACCACTAGTTAACGCATGAAAAGAATGGGAAGATTCACCGTGACAGGAAGGATGGTTGACACATGTCCACTTAGATAAGAAGGACGGTTAACATGCTACAGTGGAAGGACAAAGGGCTTGATGCAAGAAGGGATGCGATGCGTGATAGAAGCATAGTTGATGTGTGACAAGAAGGACATTGTCGTGCGGCAAGAATGCAAGAGATTGGCGTGTAACGAGAAGGGATGTTGATGCGTGATAAGAAGGGTAGTTAACATGTGACAGAGAAGGACTTCTGCGAAGGGTGGGCGTATGTCAAGAAGATGACAGCCCGTCACGCGATAGGAGGAGGGCATTGACGTGCGATAGGAGAAAGTATTTGACGTGCGATATGAAGAAGAGTGTTGACACGCGTAAAGGGAGAAATGGTTGACGTGTAAGAAGAAGGATGTTGTTGATGTGCTCATCATATGAGGAGGGCGTTGATGTACGATGGAGGAAGTGGTTTACGCTAAGCAATCAGGAGGAAAAATCCATACATTTTTCAAGCTTGACCATTAATGCAAATCATGCTCGAACCTTCGCCGCTGATCTTGTAAATGCTCCCATTAACTATTAATGCCCAAACATGTAGGTTGATCTATTTTGCGAATGAGGGTGCAAAAATGAATAACAATTGGTGACTTACGGGTGATCTTCTGCTAGATGTGTGACCAGTTTCCTTGAAGCATCCATTGGGCATGGAGTCAAGCCTAACCTTGAAGAAACTGATCTTTCCATTTGAAAACATGTCCCCTAGGCTTGTATGAACTTAGCATCTAGGATGAAACCTCCTTGGCTTGCTCTTAAAGCTAATTTTTTGGGACTTTGGATAAAACCTGTAAACGTCCCCAAAACTGAAAATATGATCAAGGAAAAGGCACGAAGAACTCTAAGCTTGTAACTAATCTATTTGGGTTAAATGTACGTACTTTGAAACTTCCCCAAAAAATCTGATTCTCCTCATGAACATTGTCATTGGCCAAAATTTTGAAGATAAAAATGCCCCGTAAATCGATTTTTCGATGCAAGAAGAGACATAGGAGCTCAACTATGACATCTTGATCTAGGGAGATATAAGAGATGAAAACATTGAAAATTGTCCCCAATCTGATTTAGTTTCTTTGCATTTGGATTTGATTGGAGATAACAACTGTGTCTTACAACATTGAACCCCTTATTACAACATTTCCCTCTCACAACATGATGAACTATGCAAGAGAAACCACCACACAAAAACTATGTACAAAGGAGAAAAATACATGCTCCAAGTGGAGGCATGTAGAGTGTGCACAAGCACTTCTTCTTGAAAAAAACCTACCTACTCTACTCTACGCTAACCAAAAGTAAGGGAACTCAAAAAAATCCTACAACTGGCAGGAGAAGTAACTTCCCTTTCTCAAAATAGGCAGCCATGTATATGATTTGGTGTTGAACATGGTTGTTATTATGAGTGAAAAACCAACAAGAGGCCATCCTCCACCCAAATAACCAAAGTATCAACATCAATCAAAAATACCTCCTCAAGTTGATTGGCATTGGACTCCTGGAGGTGTTGATGGTGACCCTTGGTGCTTTGATACTCATCCTCATGCCCTAAAATGGACATGACCAGTTTTGGATTCTCCCTTGGCTCCAATGAAGCCAAGTACTTGATTGGGCATGGTCTGATCCGATGGATGTGCCCATTGCTCTGAAGTTCAACTCCAAAAATGGATTCTTCATGTGAACCTTCCTAGAAGAAGTGGTTATCCATGGGATGATTTTCCATTCATTTCTCACCCACAGAAAACTAAAATTCTGCCATGATGATTTATATGCAATGTTTTTCATTGTTGCCTTCCTCCTGTGAATAAAATGGAAGATTTGGGTTCTCCAACCTTGGTTCCAAAGGGTTGTTATGAAGTGTAGGTTGCTGAAATTGAATGCTCTCTCCCATGTAGTAAACTCTTATGCTTGGAAGGTGATGATGGAGAAGTAAATGATTTGATCTCCACGGGATCCTCTCCATCAAGCAATCTTCCAAGTCGACAACAATAATCTTCCTCCTCGTTGTCTCTGCTGTATTGGCTCGGCCTCCTCTGGTGTCCTCCGATTTACATTCACTCACCATGGTTCTCTCATCCTTTGAACATGAAGTTTGAAGGCTCAAAATTTTCTTCGACATTAGAGATCGAAGGGGATGAAGTGGGAGGAAGAATCAAAGGTTCTTCTATGGCCTTCTTTGTGTTTGAAGCCTCTGAAATTGTATGGTTCTCCTCCATGCCTCCTCTTCTTTTTGGATTTGGAATGCCTCTCCTCTCTCGCTGATTGCAATTCTGAATCAAATTCAAGCACAAGCTATTCGATCTTACTTCTTCTTCTTAGTTCTTTAACCCTTACCACCTCCTCCGAAGGCTTACCATCAAGGGGATCTTCTTTATTCTAAACCTGGCAGCCCAACTCTTCATATTTTCTATCATTTCTTCTTTGTTGGGTTCCTCTTTTCTTTGTTGTTCTTCTTGATTGGTATTTTGGGTTGCTTCCCAACATGGGATTGGGAATGCATGAGGAGGGGTGATTTGGATCATATCCGGTAATTTTCATTTCTTGAGGTGGTGGGAGGGAAGGTATTTCATTTTGTTCTTATGGAGGGGAATTGGATTTGGAAGGGAAAGGGAAAAAAAATTAGATGGGATGAAAGACTAGGGGATGGAGAAGAGGGTTTCACAATAGAAGCATCGGATGGGAATCTTGGAAATTGAAGCTCGGATTGAGATGGTGTTGCTTAGGAATGAAGAAAAAATTACTAGATGATGATGTGGGACTTACCCATTGACAAGGCTCCCTAACACCAAGTTCGTAGGCCTCTATCTCCTCGGTCCACTATGCAAGCTGGGGTAGTATCTCAACCATGAAATCAAGCTTCTGTTGTGGGTTGAAATGTCTTGGCATAGGGCCGACCCATGGACAAGGTGCCCTATAGCCAATTCTAAATGATTTCATCTAAGCTTTGTGGCCCTTGACTGCACCATACATGCCTCCATTTTTTGAATCTTCTCCTGCAAATCAACATTCTCCATGTAATTGATGTCACTACATGCATATCCCTCTTGAAGGTTCCATAGTTAAACTGATCTTGGTACTACTCATAGGGGTAGGCATAGTGATTATTGATTTTCTCATAACGTTGATCTGGAGGAGTTGAGAAATACATTGGAGGTGGACTGCACTATTGCTTTGTTGTAAGTGTGAATTCCATGAGGGGAATGAATTCATGATTGCAAAACTTCATGGAATGGAAGAAAATGAGAGGGATGGAAAGAAAATGGAAATGGATGGAGAGGAAGGTCTACAACTTAGAGAAGGGGTTGTTGACTAGATGGAGTCACCATATGTGTTTGAGCATGCACCTCCAAAGGCTGAAATTTTGACAAGAACACACCAACTTTCAAAATGAAGTCTACTCTAGATGTTGAACTACACACCTACAAAATATATTCTAACAAAGATCTATAGTGGAACACTTGTGAAATGTAAAGCTTTCACCTACTTGTCCCACTGGGCGTGCCAAAATGTTATGTTAAAAATTACAACCCCCGATTTGCTCTCTTTTGTATGGAGAAATCAATGTAATTTATCTAACATGGGGTTATCCCTCAAGCTATGGGACTTGCAAACTTGAGATAACCCTCCTGGAGAAGGTCAGACTTCCTCTACCTAATCCTAATGCTAAAATACTCCTAGAAGGAAAAATGCAGCTGACTAATCCTATCCTAACAATTCCAAGGAGACAGGGAGAGAGAAAGCACAAAAATGAAATCCTAAACTAAGGGGGTGTTAACACCAAGAAAAGGGGGCGACATACTTTGTTGAGGGAGGATGAAATAGGGAAAATGGGGGCTGAGAGAGGTAAGAAAAATGTGACACAGACCCAAGTCCTAATCCTCCATCAAAACTCCATGGAACACAACATCATAAACCTACAAGTGAAAGAGCATGCACAAAATATGACAATAATAATGGAGAGGCAAGAAAATACAATAAAATTGAGCTAGGGTTGAAGAAAACCACAAAACATAACTTTTTCACTTCAAAGTATGCATAGACCATTATATTTGATGCACAAAGGCATAATTACATTATATAGCCCAAGAGAAGGCTCACAGCTCAAATGGAGTTGAGGGAAAAAAAATTCAAGAGTTTCCCCAGCTCCCAGAATGTCTCTATCAAAAAATGAGGGGTCGAATACATTATATAGGAAATTTGTTTCACCTAGCGACAACCCTCATTAATTTATTATATGAAGGTATGGGAAACCATACCGATTTGCTTTTCAATGGTCCTTTTATGTCGTAAAAGACATGGGCGACATGCTTCATTAATCCGATTGTTGTTAAGCTACCTCGTATGGTACCATTAATGCTTGGTCGTACATGAAACTCTTTGTTGTCACACGGAAACCACTAAATTTTTGTGACACATGAAAAGAAAGGAAGAGTTTCCACAACAAGGAAGAATGGTTGACACATGACAAGAAGGACATTGCCTCATGACAAGAGAGGTATGGTTGGCCGCGCAACAAGAAGGTACGTTGATGCACGACATGGAAGGACGTTGACGTATGACAAGAAGGGACACCGCCACGTGACGGGAAGGACGATTGATGTGCAACAAGAAGGATGTTATCACATGACAAGAAGGATGGTTGAGGAGTGACAAGAAGGACACGACACGTGATAAGAAGAGTGGTTGACGTTTGACAGGGGAAGGACGGTGGTTAACGTGTGGTTAACTTAGCGTGTTAAGAAGATGATAGTTGTCATGCGATAGCGGGGCGTTACGCACGATAGGAGGAAGTGGTTGATGTGTGATAGGAAGAAGGGCGTTGATGCATGTGAAGGAGAAATGGTTGACGTGCGGCAAAAGAAGGACATTTTAATGCCCGAAAGGAGGAAGCGGTTAACACGTGATAGGATAAAGTGATTGATGCGTGCGAGGGAGGTGGAAATCTATAAATTTTTCCATCTTGACCATTAATGTAAATCCTACTTCAAACCTTCACCGCAGTGAAATATCAATGCCCAAACCTTTGGGTTGATCCATTTTGCAACGGGGTTGCAAAAATGGATAACAAGCCCATCTTCTTTAATTCTTATACCGTGTCCTTTTCATCCATCACATTATTATTCTACCACCGATTGTGTGAAGCCCGTTCTCATTTCTCCCATCTATTCTAAACATATACATTTTTCTCCCACTTCTCGGGATCACACAAGTCATGCATTATCTTATAAGAAACCCGGGCGGGTTCTTTATTAAGCTAAGATCAAAATGTCGAAGAGATCTAAAGCTTTCAACAACTCAAATGATCATAAAATCCAAAATTAAATGTGATTCTAGACTACACACAAGAACGCACCCATCAAGTATGATGTAAAGTGCGAAAACCTATGGATAGGTAACTCAAGCTCCCACATATGAAACCCAAGTTTTAAAACAAACCACAATAATTTGTCGAGTATGAGCTCACCACGATCATCGAGATTGGGGATAATATTACACTTGATAATAAAATGCGCTTAGTCTCTTGTATCAAAGAAATTGCAAACATCGTTGTTGGATCCTATCACGCAGAGTGACATGTTTCGTTTAGATAACCATAAAAAATCATAAAAAATTTAAAAATACAAAAAGAAAGAAAACGCGTTAAAAGCAAGATAAAAACAAAATCAAAGGTACAAAGATCAAATATTGCAATCAAGTATTGTGTACATATGGATGTTATTTCTTCCTTTGTTTCATATTCCTTTACAAGAAGTCATCCACCATTTTCATCCCTTTGATGTTATTGTGGTTAGCCTATATGCACACATTTTGTGACATTTATCTATATGGTATCTGTTTGACCCTAGTCTTTTATCACCTTGGAAAATTAAATAACGACCGACCTCTTAAATATCCTATCACAATTCACATTTATTAAGCTTGTTGTGAAGAAATTTTGGATATATTTGTTGACACTAGTCAATGTTATCATCGTGATCAATTTCATATCCTTCCATCAAGACGTAAGTGGTTCTTAACCCCTTATCAAACAAGAGAGTTGAAATAATTTTTCAGAAAGCAAAAGAATCAAAATCAATCAATCAAAAAGTAAAATCTAAAATCAAAATCAAATTAATATATAGCTCTCTCTTGCAAGTTAGAGTAGGTTTTAAATTAGATCCTCTGCATGATATGAATGTGTGCACTTTGAACATAGGAATAGGAACCGACCTTCATTCGGAGAGCTCTCCGATTCACAAAGTCCCACACTTTGGGAGAAACTCCATGTTATGAAATTACATTGAGAGTGTCAACCCTCGAGTTGTATACATTTATTGGTGTTGTGATTACACATCAACACGTGTTACTTGCCTATTGACTTTGTTGACCAATTTCCATACCTGGACTTTGACTGACCACAACTTGAGCGTATGAGCTCTATTTTTTGCAATCCACCTATCATCGGAAACCTCTTGAAATGAACTACCACTTGATCATAAATTTAGGGAGATTTCAAGAACTCACGAATATCCCAAAGTGTCCTCTGGATCGGTCTTGGTCTCATACTTACCATTCATATGGTTTTTGGGTGAAGAAAGTACTAACCCATGTCCTTTGGCCATTTTACTTTACTTATTATAGTCACTTTATCGACCTCTTGCATGTACTCTCCCATCGGTTTTCCATTTGGCATTATTTTATTCTTGACTAGGTGCCCAACCAAGTACTAAGGCGCCCAGTGCCCTGGTCCCATTTTGGGTGCCTTGATCCTTTTCACACTTTCCCACCACTTTTTTGGCACTTTCTTGCCATTTGAGATTTCTATCTTTTTAGTGGTCATCCTTTTTAGGGTTAATTAGTAAATTAGAACAAGATAAAGATAAATTTATGAGACCATAATGAGGGACCAAATACTAGGCATTACTATCATCACTTAAGATTACATCCATTTAGCTCCACATAAGGGAAAATGTTGGATCATCTCGCATCACACTACATAGGAGAGAAGTTTATTCTATTCCATTCACCATTTTATTACATTTATACATCTAGTTATTGCTCGCTATCTCAAAAAGTGCGATTGACAAAAGAGCACATAGGGCATGATTGCACACACACATACAAAACTACATCGGGTATGAGATGTAGTGCAAAACTTAGTTAGTAAGTCCACCATTGTGGCCGTTGAGGACAATCTGACCCCTTCATATGCATCTTTATTTTTTTAGGGGTTTGATACTTGTCTTAGGGTTTCTGGTCTCATCTTCACATCTGATTTACAGCGACATCCAATGCAGTGAAGGAACATCCACATGATAGGAAGAAAAGGTAGGTAATCATTCGGCTACACCTCAGAGGAAGGTTGCAGATTTTTTTCACATACCAGGGCACCCATACATCATACCAAAGTGCCCTAGGTAACCCAATCTTTATCCAAGTGCACCGGTCCAGCTTACTATTCCATATTTGTGCTTCCTGGAGCTTTTGTGTAGTTGTTCCTTCATTATGTTTATTTTTTTGTCTTTGCAACACTGTCCCCAACATATCTCGTGAATCAACTAAGCTCTTTCTTAATCATCTTTGCTCATTAGGGTTTCAAATTTATACTTGCTTAGTGTCTTGCATTACTTTCATTTTTAGTTAGTTTGTCATTTACTTGTTGTTCTTAATATTAGATTAACTATATAATATTCACATTTATACTTTCTTAGTGTCTTGGGTTACTCATTTTTATATTTTCGTATATGTCATTTATCAATACTATTAATAATATATTAATGGTAATAACATGTTGCATGGAGCTTCTAATGGGTGTTGGGCCACCGAGCACATTAATCGTTAACCGATGTTGTGAGTTAAATAATACAAGTTACATACACATATTGCCATGGCCATCTTGGGTTAAATTTGACGACCACCTATGCATGTCAAATAATTTTTGGGTGACGATTTTTTTTTTTCAAAATCTGTCCTTCAAAAACATAAAATAATTTTATTTTTACTAATTATTCTATATTTATTATATCCTTTTTAATATATATTTACATTTTTTATAATTTATATAAAAATTAGCGGTCATGTTTTATATATATGCAAGTCGCGTGTGATGGTTATATTTGATATTTATAGGTAATTTATGTTAAAAATCAAAGAAACGTCTAAAGAGATGTCAAATTTAACCCCTTATTGGCCATTTTTCACTTGTCGTTGCCAGCATTTCAAGTGTCACTTAAGACACACTTGAACTTTGAGTGTTTGTGAAATTTATGTTTTGAACGACTTGCAATACAATTTGCAATGATATTTTTTATACACATCAACAATAAATATTTTATGACTTTTGACGTTTTCTCATTAAATGAGTAAAATGGAATTTGTTTTTGCAAAATACAATATGAGAGCCCTGTGTGTTAGTGGTTGGATTCATGAATGTGAGTGAATACATCAAATGTGTGTTTGAATTCATAGAGAATGGGCGTCCAAATACATTTTGCAAGGTAAATAGATTATCTCATGATTAGTAAGAGTTTCTCATTTTTATTTTTCTTTGATTATTTTTTGTTCATTTGCCCACTTCCTATGATAGTTGATTATCATTTTTATGTTTTTTGGATATGGACATGACTTATACTTATGTTGATTAGTAGGATGTTTTGTGAGTAGATGCATTTGGAGTTACGATTAGATTTTGTTTCAGATATGATCTACACTAACTCATGGACTATTGATACCGATATTATTATTTTATATGGATATATTGCATGTGTTCTAACATTGGATTTCTTCGCCATGATAAGTAGAATGTAGTTGTTGAATTTACATTACTATAATTTTGGATAATGATGAAATGCATAATTAAGTTGTGATTTAGACCTAGAAATAATGATTGATTGAATTACGTATAGATGTTAATAAATTTCATGCATATGGTTATTTTGGATATTTTGACATGGCCGCAAGGCCGAAGGAGGTATTTTACCTTTTGCAGGAAACACAACAGGATCACAACCATGAGGGGGATTGGGAACCAAACACAACAGGATGTCGGGTGGTTACAACATTTGGTCGTCAAGGCAACTAGTAAATTGTATTGTGTTACCTTTGTTCTTTTATGTGTTAAGAAAAAATTTCCATGAGGGGGAAATTTTCTAATGTGACCAAGGGGGTAAGAATTTTAATTACTTGTTTTAACTTACTTTAGTAGGTGATTTCATTTTTGATATATTTTTTTAAATTTCTTTTGCTAAGTGTGTTTAGAATTAATTTAACACCTTGTTTTAAATTTTAAGTTTTGGAGGGAAGTCTAGTGGATGTAATTAATTTTGATGGTTGGCTCCTTGAGCCTTGTGTTTCCTCTTGTATTGAATGCTTGTTTTGAGTGTTGACCACTCCAAATCTTTTGAATCTCGAATTTGAGATGTAGGGCAATTTTGGGGGACTTGTGGGACAAGTTGAACTTGTCCCACACTTCCCAAAACCCCTTACCAACCATATCTATGGGTTGGGAATCCAAAAAGGGGATTATTTATTGTTTTGGGAAGGGAAATGTGACTTTGGAGTGCACTTGTCTTCCTTTTGCATTTAATTGTGCCTTAAGACACATGGGAAGGGATGGATGTGGAAAAGAGATGTCATTCAACCCAACCACCCATTTATGGTGTTTTGGGATTTGAGTTGACTAAAGGAAGGTGGTCTTGAGGATGTGTGATGTGGCATCCTACAAGGAGCCACATCACCCTCACTCTTCCCTTTTGTCTATTTATGGAAACTTCCTCTCTTGTTGAGGGGGTTGGAGGTTTTTTTGTTGGAGAGTTTCTTTTGTTATTTTCTTTTGGGGAGAGAAAAGATTGGGAAAAGAAAAAGAAGGAGCTTGGACTTGCATGCTTGGATTGTTTTGGAGGGAGCTTGGACAAAGCTTCTTGGTTTAGGCTTCTCCAATGGAGAGGTAGGAAACCTTCTCCCATTTTTGCTTTCATATTGTTGTTGCTTCTATGCTAAATTTGTGGATAATGTATGTTTACTTGTGTATTGTGAAAAATGGATAGCATGCTTAATGTGTAGTGTAGGAGAGGTCTATGGGAAAACTCATGAGGGAGGCATAAGAGTAGAATAGGAAATTGTGGAGGGAGTTTGAGAGGGATGCCCATCTTGGGTAAGAATGTTCACATTCTTACCTTGTCCTTGAGGGAGCCATAAGAGGAGGGAGGCATAAGAGTATGGGAGGAAAAAGGGGTACTTGAGGGAGGCATAAGAGTCATAGGGGCTTGAGTTTTATTGTGGAGGGTTTGGATGGGCATCTCATCTCAATTGGGAGGCATAAGGAAAACTTTCCCATAGTTCCTTCTCTTGTTGGCTTGGATGAAAGCCTTGTTGTGAAATGTTTGGTGTTATTTGTGTGTCTCTTTGTTTCTTCTATTTTAGCTTTGAATGTTGTGAAGAAATTGTATTGTGGAAGCAAGTATTGTTGCCTTGAGTTGGAGACCACCCTTCATTGTGTTGTGTTTGGGGCTCGGGGGTCAATGGAGGAGATTGCTTCTCTTCTCCATTGAGTTTTGGTTGGGAGGAGAGTGTTGCCTCTCCCCCTATCTTGGTTGTGATTGAAATACTTGGAATTTGGAGCATGGATGAAGAACACCTTGGAGCTTGTGAAGACTTCTTCCTTTTTCCTTTATATGTATTATTTTGTTGTAAAATTTGTATGTGAAAGAAAGTTGTATCATCTTGTTTTCATTCCAAAAAAAAGGGACATTGTAATCTATATTTGCCCAAAAGTTCACATGGTTAAAATGTTGGTAGATCTTGTTTAAAACTTAATGAAAATATTGATGGACTCTTACGTGGAATGTTAGTATATTTACAAAAAATATATATACATACTAGATTCCATTTTGTTGCAAAAAAAAGGTATTGATAAGTGATATTATTAGTGTATATCTTCTTCTTGTAGTATGAATGGAAAGAGTTAAGTTTTATTGAATTTCCAATATGCCAATAGAGTAGATTACACCCTAACTCTATCATGCTCTCTCTTCATTTAAGAATTTCTTGTGAATCTTTTGCAAATCGTAAAAAGGGAATTGAAATCAATTCTTTTGAAAACCCATGTTATGTTTATTGAATGGTGTGAAAGGAGATTTTAATGCAAAATTCTAAGCTTAATGAGATCTACCTGGAAAATGAGTTGCTATGCGTGCCCACTTGCAGCCAACACAATATAGTAAATCAATGTGTGTTGCATAAATGCTCATATATATACCCATGTATTATAATGATAAAATCATGTATGTACTTAACAAAGTGAGAAATGTATACCCATGTAAAATCTCAAACCTTCTTGTTGCAATGTTTACAAATATTTTAAACGTTTTTTTATAGATTAAGACACTGCGAGTGGTCTTAGCTTCACAAATATCAAGCTGCATGGCAGGCCTCGCAACTACCCAAACAAATGTAAAGTTAGTCTCAAAATCAAGACCAGTCAATCACCCTTAAATCGTGTCTAAGAGAATAACTGCTAATATAAAAAAATGATGATACGTTTCAGTAGATATGCCTGATAGACAACTTGATACACAAAGCACTGACTGTCACAGAGAATATTTAAATTGTTGCAATGCTTGCAAAAGTGAGTTTTGTGGTCGTCTATTTAAGAGTGTTGCAATAGACAAGCAATAGTTGTTGGTATAAGAGATCCATAGTTGACAGATAACAACATGGCTGGACAGGGCGCTGTCCAAAACACTTTCACTGCCCCCTAATCGATTTGATTTTCCTTTGGGGTGCCTCCTCTGTCCCACAATATTTTTGATAAAAATATCTTGAAGGTGAAACCCGATTTTGAGGATGCATTCAATACTGAACAGATAACAACATAGTTGGACGACCTGCTTGCTGGTGCGCCTCCACTATCTGACTGTCCACGCGCCCAGGACCCTTTTTATTTGCCTCCTTGTACCATGCGCGGCCAGGGGCGAGGAGAACAGGGAAAAATGCCTGAGATAATGCCTGTATCTTGCTTAGAATACTCCTCACCTGTATCCACGCGGCCTGGGCGACTGTGCAGTGTATCCATGTGCAAAATAACGTGTTTCAATGTTGTGGCTGGTAGGTAGAGGGGAAGCGTACACGCAAGGTGAAAGGAGAAGGTATTAATGGTGGACAGGTGGTTGTTGAGATCCACCGCCCCAACCAAAGAGATTTAAACATGGTTGAAATATTTCCCCCGATTTGACCCTTGATCATTTATTTTCAAATTTCAAAATGTAGGTAGAATCTTATAGACTGATTTGTGTTTAAATTTGTTAATATATCTATATATATACCACCTATATTAAAAGTGTCTAATCCCTTTTAAGAGATATCTAAGAAACCAAACCACTTAGTATATCAGGGAGTCTTTTCTAACATTAACGAAAAACCATAAAAATGCCCAAACTAGTCTTGATCCAACTTAGCCATTCATTGCATTTCACTACAGTCAAGAATTCAAATGAGAAATTAAATTTAACTTAAGAGACAATCGTAGTATTTTCCTTTTCTTGAATATCACATAAGTTCCTATAAGCCCTTTTTGAACCTTGGAGAATAAGTATCATTATACAAATTACAATTTATTTAAAACTCACACTCTTGAATTACTTCATCGATGTGTAACTGTGTTTGGCCACTTCATATTGTAGCCTTCAAATTTTCCTACTACCACTTAGGATATGGTCAAATAAGGTTTCACCATCACTACCGATAATGGATCTTTTATTAGAAGTGTACTTATTAGGATAACACATAATAATATACATATCTAAAAAGAAATTTTGCACAACTAACTTTCTTAGGTCATTGGTTCATATATTTGTTATTGTGACTAGACGTTAGCTACCATCCCAATCATGTTACACAACACCCTTACCCCAACATCTTTTTTTCACTATAGAAATAAGATTCCCTAATGTGATTAAGTATGTCAATAAAAATTCAGAGGGTATGGGGTCTTTGGGAAGAGCTTTCTTGGTACGAAAATAGTTACCATACACATGATGGTATCCTCATAGTGTGCAAATTCGAGAATGGGGACAATAGGGTCATGAGATGGACTGGATATAATTAAAGAGGGATTTATTTGATATCTAACTGTTATATCATGAGACGAGTACAACAAATATTGAAGTAAATCTCTAGTGAATGGAATTGCGACAATCATGTAGTTCTAGTTTTGCGACCGAAATACAAAGTAAAAGATTGAAGCTTATCAGTTCCCAAGATCAAGCGAGGCCACTTCCATCGTTGAGTTTTTTTCTCATTTGTTTGTTAATCGACGGTGGAGAGGAGTTTAGAAGAAATTTCGGGTGAAATCCCCTTGAGGGTTAATGTTCACTACTTATTGAGGCTTGGGGGGTTTTATTGGATTAGTTGACTCTTCCATCATGTATTCCATAATGCATATTGCAGCTATCTATCATGTATTCCACATAGCATGCCCTCACATGCGAGTTCAATGACTCTGTCACCTCTCTGCGATGTAGGAGAGGTTCCAATATTACTTAATTAATTTTTATTGTAGTATTCAAAGGTGGTTCGGGAAAAAATATCTTTGTTTTTCATAATTTTTTAGCAGGAACACGAATGACATGTTATATGGAGAACAATTTTAGGAGCAATTTTTCACTTGATGTTATTGCAGGCTACCCACAGCGGAACTTCTCATCGAGATGTCGGGAGATGGTAAGTTCTTGGGGTGTTTTACCCATTTTATGTGTTTTTGCATAAATACTCATGTCGGCGTTGAACTGATCTACATGGGTTGAGCTTGATTTGGTGTAGGGAGTGATGGTGTGGGGCTTTATGAGGAGCTGCGACATGCACATGTTGGCCCCTAGTGATTGTTCCTCATTTTGGTGAAAGGGTTTTCTACTTTCCCAAGGTCACATGGAACAGGTGTGTTTGGAGGGCCTTATTTGGTTTTTGCTTGTTTTGATGTATGCCAGGTTCGGAATCACACTCTGGGTATTTGGAATTGGTTGTCGGTTGAGGCGTCCACAAATTAGGGTGCCGATCTTCAAATGCCCATGTACAATTTTCCATCCAAGATCCTTTGCCGACTAATTAATGTGCACTTAAAGGTATGTTGATTCTGAATCATTTTTCAGTTATTTGCACAAATTTGGGAAGACTGAACCATGCATTTACACTCTTTAACCAACATGACCATAGATGTAAGGATTTTCTTTGTTTGGAGCCTTGGTTATCGAAATTTTACTTTTGTTTTTCTTATTGTGGGTGTCATCCCGGTAATTTGTTTGTGTTCATAAGACTTGATTTATGCATGCCTTCCATGTTTTCCAATTGATTAAGAAGTCTAGGATATAACTTTTGTAGCGGTGAGAATAGGGTTTGGAGCATCTATCAGTAGCAGCAGTAGGAGCAGGAGAAAGAGAAAAGGAAAAGAGTCCCTTTGTACGCTGCATTTTCTACGAGGGATTGTGACCGATTCTTCTCCCATTTAATTCATTGGCCTTTTCCCTGTCTTGGCATTATTTCTAGAGAGGAAGGAAAGAAACGAAACCATGGCGAAGATCTGATTAAAAAGCAGCAATGGTGCCCAACTTTGATTGCGTGTCCAATCTACTTGAAAATGGCTCCAATGTCGAATCCTGGGACATCTGAGATGATACCCAACAGACCCATCTGTCAATTTATTTTTCTGTAGCCGATGATGATAAATCGCTCTGTTTTGTCAAGAAACAATTCAATTACATGCCCAGACAACACCATTCTCTGGATGGCTACCACTTCGTTTTCCTGCTCTTTATCTTTTATCTCCATGTTGGTGTATTGATTAAGACATTCAAAGTGCCCATTCCCGTTAATATACCACTTATGTCTCTGCAAGATTTGTCTCATCGTTGTTCCTCTGCGTGAAACCCTCGGTTTGTCCATTCTCTACCAACGTGTGAAAAGGGGTTTTGGTCTTTTATCCAAGCTGCACATGTGAGCATGAATTTTTATAATAGATCTGTTGTTGGATAACATTTATTCATGTGGGTATGAATTTTTTTAGAGATGATGTATAGTATGGTTTTCTCGAGCATATTAGATATAACTCTGGAGATGACCTTCTAAACTGTGTTGCACAGAGATATGGGTCTGAAATCTTCTGGTTTACTGGATTTTTTCTACTTAAGGGATGAGTGTGACAAAGGTATTACTCTGACTCTTGAGGATGTCTTGAGAGACCCTAGCTTCGTCAACCACTCCCGGTAGCTCCTCGCCTAAGGGATCCCAATAATGTTGGAAGAACATAGCTGGGAAGCCATCCAGCTCTGGAGCTTGGTCCCTATATATATTGAAGAGGGAATCTTGACCTCTACAATTGAGATGGGTTTCTTGAGATCTTCTTTTTGACCCTTGATGATCTTAGGGATGATGTTTCAGAATTCATTTTGGGATGAACTTCTGTCAATTGTGTTTACCTCTAGAGCTTGTTCAAAATGAGAGGTGAGGATATTTATGATGCCAAATTTCATTCTCATATTTTTTTGTCGAGAGAAATTTCTTTAATTTTTGCACAAGTTTTAAATTTATAATGGAGGAAAATGAAATCTGTTATATCAGATATATTAAATTGTGTACAATATGTTTTTTAGTGCTTCCAAAAGTATAGTTCACGATATTCCATGGATACCTTTGTTTCCTTTCCTTTTGGCTCCTGAAAATAATATTATGTTCCCTTCTGTTCAGAATTGTATCTTAGAATAATTTTTGATTGCAACATCTATCAATCCTGCTAAGAAAGTTTACTTTCAGAGCATATGAGGCTGTTGGTGAGTTTTTTGTCCCTCCATATGGGTATCTGCCTACAATAATTTGCGTCCCATTCAAATGGTTTATAATTTACAGGGCAAGGGATTTTTGTGGTGGTCATTATTGTAGGAAGCAAGTTAGTAGTTTTTTCCTTTGGGTGATTGTTTAATATGCCTTGCTTTTCCTGTGTTGGGATGGTGGCTTTACTCGTAATTTCTGCGCAAACCCTTTGTGCCCAAAAATCTTTACCTTTTGTTTTGTAAAACTCTTTGCCAGCATTGAGCCATGTTTAATTTTCTTCTTAGTTTCTTCTGCATTATAGGAGATCATGCCTGTTTGGTTGGTTAGGAAGTAGACCTTTCCATTGCATGCATGTAATTGGGAAGGAATTTACATTTCACTTATAACGTTTATATGAAGGAGATGGGTAAAAAACTTGACAAACAATTTTTTTCCCAATACGGCGACAAAAGCCTCTTTTTTCTAATTTTCTCAACAAAAAATTAACATGATGGCCATTAATGTGAATTTGTGTCCATATATAGCTATCCCTTGTTTAAATTCAAAAATCTTTCAGGGTAAATTAAGGAACAGTTGGTCAGATTGCATATGAGGTTAATATTAAATCATAGTTTGGATGAATGTTGGTTTCCATTGATGTTCTCACATTTTTGTCTGGGGCTGTCTACGCAAACTTCTCCAAGTACTTGGGACGGTGGTTAAGAGAGCCAAGACTTATCGATGGGGGAAAGTATACCACATCACCGTGCGAATATGTTACCATATTAGGGGACTAAAACTACATCCTTGATTTGCATTTTTTTCCCATTAGGTAATCATGTAGTTAACATAGAAGGTAGTCCCCTGCAGCTCGTAGAATTAAATAATTCAGTCATCAATGTAAGTAAATAAGTCTTAAGTCTGCCATCTCCAACCAAGTTTGCTAATAAGAAAGGCTAAAACAATAAATCCTAGGCATGAATGTTGGGTGATTAAAACTGCTTCATAACTTAAAGTAGGTTTACAGGCTTTTGTGATCATATTTTTTTCATTTATTTAACTTTTACCATGGATTCTGGAAGGAAATTCCTGATAGGTGAAAATGGTCAAATTTTTTAATGTGATAAAAAATAAATTAAGGATGCATACAATAAAGGAATATTATAACTGTTATTACTATTATTAGGTATTGCATATGATAAAGAATGTTACGTTGCGAACTTTTTACCACAACTTGCTAGAAAAATTTCAAATCTCTATATTTTCTTGGAGCTGACTATATCCTCGTGGTATTTATTTCTATGATTAACTTTCATGATGTCTCTTTCCAATATAACACTGAATTTGAGCAGCAACTACAAGTCCTTATTCTCAATAATAATTATGTCTCAAATCTTTATTCTTTAAGGTGGTTTCTGTCTTACTTTAATGAGTAAATGTTATAGGGACTTCCCGCAAGACATTAAAGTCAAGCTTGAGCTTTGCTACAACAAGATGTGTAGAAGTACCAGAGCTACAGGCCTTGCTTGGCATTTTTGCTACAAGATATGGAGATGAGTTTGCAATTGATGCAAGAGAATTGCTTACTGCTTGTGGTATGAGCCAACAAATGCTCCTTATTACCTAAAATTGGTTCAAAATATTGCCAGCCGCACTATTCTGTATTATATTTCTAATGCTATGATAAAATATGTTGCTTCTTGTGAAGAATTGTGTAAATCTAAAAAGTACTTATCTTTTTTCTAGCGGTATAGATCATAGAAAAAAGTATTTATAATGAAGTAGATTCAAGTGATCTCAAATTTGTCTATATAATATATGGAGCAGGATTTGGTTCATCTCTAGCATATGAAAGGCTGCATAGCAGAGGAAGTGGTGCTACATTGTATCATACTAAGTAAGCTGATAAACGAATTGCCCAATAAACCACGATTACAAATCCAACAAAATCGCTTCATTCAGGCTCTGATGACAAAAAATCTAAAATCCCACATGTAGGATATCAAATTTTTTGGAAACCTCAAAAAAATATTAGATTTTGGAGGTGTATATCACCAATAAATTATTCAAAACATAGATTACAAGCCTAACAAGTTTTCCAATAAAAAAGCAGAGAGCAAGAACCCAATACAACGATCCACAAATAACTAAATATAAAAGTTGATTAGCATAAAATTAGATCATCTAAAACCTTGTGTCCTTCACAATAATGGATTTTTTCTTGTTTCTTGTGCAGAAGGGCATTTTTATTGCAACAATTGTCAATCCCATCTGTTCATAATTGTATCTGAGAATAAATTTTTATTGCAACGGCAGTCAATCTTGCTAAGAAAGTTTACTTCTGGAACTTTGTTGTCACCATCTGAGGTTGCTGAGGAATTTCACCCTAGGATAGTAAGGTGCTTAAGAGTAGTAATACTAGGTCTAGATCCATGTTCAGATGAAGCATGCACATTCAAAATAATTCCTTTTGATATAGGATCACTTTTTCACATTAAGGACCCCTCTTGAGTCATTCAGCGACAAAATTAGTTTTCAATGGTGATTTTTTACCTACTTTTTTGCAGTCAGAAGACACATCTGCAGTAGTGGGGCATTTTCTTTCACTTCTTCTTTAGGTATACTATCTTACTTTTCTCCTGAATGGTCCATGATATTAGGTGAATGGTTCATGTATATTGTTATTTTACCAAGAACACATGCAAATTATTTCATTTTAGGTTATAAACAAGTATTTTTACTTGAAGATTATAAAAACAGAAGCTAGAAGAGGACATCTAGGAAGTGGGAAACTCTGTGTTGATGCTCTTTTAACGCTTAGGCTACTCATTTTCGAGGTATGACATGACCTATTGGTAATAGCATTATGGATCCTATGAATAATTTCCTTATTGTAATGTCTAAATGATTTTGGTTTACCTATGCACTGGAAATCAGTACGAGTTTCATTTTCTGCTAGGATTTTATTGTTTATGTGGACATTTGCCTTGTTTCATAGGTCGGGAGTGCAGATTCATCGGCTTTCTTTCTGTCAGGAGTTGTTAGTGGGGTCAGAAAAGGTCTTGCATGTCTCCAAGTTTGCAACAAGGGTTTCCTTCCAACCAGTGTCTAGTGCTAGCTGGAAGCTTTGGAGCAATTGAGCAAGCAGTTAAAGTTTTATTTATTGCATGATAATCAGTCCAACGTTTAAGTTAGGGGATATAAATCAGAGCAAATTTGGGATCCACAGGCAGAAGCGGTTCTTATTCCGTATAGTAAGGTCTTTGAGATTTTATTTCCGCTTCAGAACAGTATAATGTCATTTGGTCTAATCTCAAAGTCTATTTGGGATCTTAGGATCGGGCGCTTGGTTAACAAGTTGAGCATCTTAAGCAACACAATTTTTGTCTTTAAAAGAGTCCTTGTGTACTGTAAGGGGAAAGCACAGCCCCCCTGAAAAAATTCTCACGGGAGAAAGAATTTGGTCTCCAAGAAATTATTTGGAGGTGGCCATTCATGTCGTGGAGTGAGGGAGAAACAGACGATAGCTACTAATCAGAAGGCTTGAAGTGGATGCATGTAAGCTATGGAAGAAAGACTGATTTGGAACTGAATAATGAAAAATTGGGAGATAACATTGCGATGCTAGCTAGGAGAGGTTCGATTTGTAGATTTTTGGGATAGCTTTGTTTGAAAGATATGTCTGAATGTACTCCACAACTTCTGTGCGCATCCGTTTACCAAAAAATGAAGATAATTACTGCAAAGGAAATTAAATTTTGTAAACGAACTCTGTTTTTGCTTAATGTGAATGAGATGGCATGGATCTGTTAATTTTTTCTCCAACATTATAAATATATAGAATGCACATAAGTAGATGGGAATTACCAATTTTGATGAAATGTTATGAAATGTAGCATAACAAATTGTATCTCTTGTTTGTATTTGTTCAAAATGATTACTTGAGCTTCCTGAATTAGATCAAGATATAAATTTTTGAACATTTATCTTTTTTTCGTGGACTATTATTCTTTATTTTTAATAAACTTTTTAAATTTTCAGGGTGAGAATTGGGATAAACTCGCAACTTCCAAGGCAGCTATTGCTATTGCTAGCATTGCTATTGGGAGAATTGTGATTAAAATTAATAATAATAATTTGTTATTAGGCAACTATTACTAGCATTCATTTCCTGATGAGCTCCTGGTGACGGGAAGAATTGTTTGCTGCAGCATTGGGCAGTGCCTCGGTGGGCAAGGAATATGCAATTACCCTTACTACTGCGAATGATATTGATTTTTTCATCATTAATGCCTCTCTTTTAATCTCCCCTTCTTTGATTTCCTTATTTTTAAAAAACAACTTTTGTAATGCTTACAAGTATAATCTTTCCCCTCTCCTTTCTTGACCTCTTCAATAAAAATTTTGCATTCTATTCCATTGTCATGTTATAAGGCTATATTCCCAATCTTATAAGAGTTTGTGTTCTTTTATTCACATTGTAATATACCTATTTCTTGAAGTTATAAACTTTGTATTTTTAATTACTCTACAAGAACTGTATGCAAAAGCAATTATAGAATTAGCATAAAAAAGCTAGAGATGAAATTCTCAATCTAAAAATCTTGAAAGCGGCAAAAACAACTCTCACTCAAAACAATATTTTAAAAATGAAATGTAACAATTTCGTAACTGCCAACAAAGGAGGTTTCATTGACTTGCACACTGTCGAATTGGAAGCTTTAAAACTGGGTGTGTACATTCATGAGAATTAAAGAAAATAGATTTTTAACTGATGTTGCAAATTGGAAAAATGAATGAAATATATAAAATAGATGTGGATTGTATTTTAAAAATAGCCTCAAATACATGCCATCATTTGGAATGCAGTTATTTCGACATTGAAATCATGAAAATTCGGCTCCTTCACATGAAATAGATTAGAGTTATATTATATGTAAATACATTCTTGGAAATATATATATATATATATATATATATAAATATAAAAAAACCATTATAAAGTTACATCTATATTATATATAATTTTAAGGAGATGGAAATTAAAAAAAAGGTGTGTCAAAATAGATTATACAACTATTTTGCATTCTACTTGTTTACAAGCTCTTTAACCATGTCAACATATTATTAGCCATTGTTTACTATTCAAATGTTAACTTCGCTAGCATCGATAATGATTACTTCCCGCACCAAAGACGACCTAAGGATATAATTTTACTTTTGCATTGTGTAATTTTACGTTTTGTATTCTATCTTTGTATTCTTATACTGGTTGGTCACTCAAAGTCCACTTTTCCCAAGGATTAGGAAAACAAAACATGATTGTTTCAAACTTGAGATTTGATTATGTTTCTACTCTTAAGTTGAAAGAAAGACCTCACATTGAATGATGTCTTTACTCCAAAAAAAAATTTGTCGCCTCATGTTGCATGTTTTTTCAATGATGTCTACACGAAATTATTGTGAGGAGCGTGTAATTTTTTGTCAAAAAGTAGAGGTGATCTCTCTGACATCATTGAACAAACCCCCCATACTATTCTTTACTTTAAGTGCATCTAACACCAAATGGCCAGACATGCATAAAATTATGTTTGGCTCTAGACCTATTGACCCTCGTGGTGCGCAAAGTAGAGAAACCTTAACGTTGTTTCGAACCCCCATCGTGTTTTTGCATTCCTTCATCAAAGATTCATAATATTATGTGAAAAATTCTTGCAAAAACACCTTCAGGCTCGTGACTATTGACGCAGGTAAGAGTTATTTCCCTTCTCTATTTTGTTTAGTCAATTACAATCTTGAATATATGATCTCCCCCTCTTACAGGTTTGAGTGGCAACATCAAGGCTCTGCAAATGTACATGACCTTTTGTGGCTTCCACATGTGTTGAATGTTGAGACACTAAACTAGGATGACATATCTTTTGTTCAATCTATGAAAAAGTACTTTGACCAGTTTGTTTATGCATGGAATCCCCGACCCTTAGCATGATGGATAGAATATATTCAATGTTGCATTGAAGAGCACCTATGCATATTAAACACACAATAGATAATGGTTATCAATACTCTTTCTGACCTGGAATAACTGTTGAACCATGTTTAACGCCAAACCAAATGCTTTGAACAAGATTTCCTCCGAAAAAAGGAATAGGCATACATTTTCTCTACAAAGCACCATGGGACATGTGAGTTGAATCAAAATTCACAACCACCCACACCTGCCCTTTTTTTGGGGGGGTGATTGTTAAATAACGGTGTCGCCCCAATTGTTGATGGGGGGAACTTCACATGACGTCGCCACCTCTAGATGTCACTTACACTCCACATCTTCACATCCCTAAATGATATGAATAAAACTACAAACACATTTTCACTTTCGCAATAATATTCTGTCATTCCTTACATTCACATACATACCTATAAATTGTTTCCGCAACGTCTTGAACAACACTATTTGTTTCATTCAAAGGATTTCCATATACGACGTCATATTGTTCTACATTTGAGTTTCACATTGTCTCTACTATTTATTTTCAGTTCCCCCACACTTTTCCACCCTCTAACCTCTTTATCTTCACCCTCTTCTTTTCTCAATGTTTCTCTCCTTCCAATATAAATCCTGAATGTAATCCCCATCACAAATGCTCCGACGACGGCCGCCATTTCAGAAAGCATATCTTTAAATCCCACGCCTCCATTCAATTCATCGTCTGAGAATGTTCTGCCGGAAAACATTCTGCAAACGATGTTTTGCGCAAGAGAAGAAAGGCGATTAGCCACATCCATAGAGCGTATCCCTTCTCCGCCGGATACCTCTTCCTCCCTCACGGATTTGAAAGACTCGGTTCTTTTCACTGTGAATAACTCGATTGTGCAGAGCTTTCTCATTTGCCTCCAATACTCTCCATAGCGGGCAAACGCCACGTCTCTGTGATCGTAGGCCATGTATTTCCCGGTAGCAACAACGGGTCTGTTGGCGAACACCAAATCGTGAGTTTTAAGAAACTCTTTTGCCATGGCTGGAGAAGAAATCACAACGGTGGGAACTGAACCAAAGCGCAGAAACATGATATTCCCATATTTCTTTGCAAGATCCGCGAGAGATTGATGAGGAAGATGCCCCAGCTGAAGAAGATTTCCCACGAGGGGCCATGGACGTGGCCCTGGTGGCAATGTCGCTTGACCACCCGCAGACTTCTTTCTTTTTTATCAAGAATTTGTACAAAATGAGTACAAAGTTCAGGAAAATCCCAAGTCCAGTTGTCGCCGCCTCAACGTTAGAGGAAGAACGATGCTCCATAGCGGAAATCTGAGGATATGGCGGTAGAACATGTGGTGAGTTATATTTACGTGAGGGCACCCATGTATCTGTTCAAAGCTCCATTTCCTCCAAATAAATTTATATGCATAGGGTTAAATGAATGAATAACAGAGCAATATTAGAAATCTGTAGATAAAATAATGTCAGATGTGTGGAGTTGAGGTTTTTGGTAAGTAATTGGCTTGTTGCATCGTGTTTAGGAAGAAATCAATCTATCATACATACGTGACGTCACACCATCATGTGTTTTGTAATTCTTAAAATTTCCGCTATTTATATAAATGTATGAGTATTCATCATATTGACGAATAACATCACTTTATAGCTGGATAAGTTTGTGTGGGAAAAGAGTGCGGAATTTTCCTCTATGGTGATGTAGATGACATTAGAATATCAAATCCCTTTGTGTTGACGCACACGCTGCTAACGCGCCAATCTGCCGAACTTCTTTGGCATCAAGGACCCTCCTATTTTTTAAGTGCTTTGCCAACTCGTCTCCAACAACAACCATTGCGACCACGTCCATTGTTACATTTTTTACACAAGATTTGTTGGAGTATAAATTATATATATCAATATTTAATTGTGTTCTTAGTTATTGTCCTTTCCATATGTCTACCTTATAATGTAGTTAAATATGCTAAAGGTGTTTACTAGGTTAGAATAATTTCGACACTCTCCTTTATAACTTTGAGGTAGGTAGTGGGTAGTCAACTAATGAGGAGTTGGAAGAAAGTGTGCAACCGAGATGGATTTCGTTCCACTTGAATATGAGAGTGGTTCATTATTCAACTACTTTTGCATACTGTGATGCCTATTCTTTCCCTTTCCACATCACCATTATTATTTCCAATGAACTTGTTGAAACTCAGGTTCATTTTGAGTCCGACCAAGGTCCCGACATCCGACGGTGATGTGCACCTATCCTTGATGCTACAAATTCCCATTAGAGATCTATTCATGATCCACATCACACCCTTCTTCAAGATTGTCATATCAACGAGTAGGGCAATGTAGAACCTCTACAATGTTTAACTTAGGATTAGCCTTGAATTACATCCGGATTACATGTGGGTTGTGATAGTATCTTCCATGGTTATAATCCTCTCTACTAAAGAAAGCTCATCCTTGATAGTTTTTCTCGCACAACTAGCAGATGCATCGACCATGAAATCTTTGCTCCCTTACACGTGCAACATAGGTCGACTGCAACCTTATCATGGTCAATGTAGAACCTTTACAATGTTTACCTCTAGATTAACATCAATTGCACAAAAATTACATGCGGGTTGTGACATCATCTTCCATGGTTATGGTCCTTTGTACTTAGCAAAACTAATCCTTGGCAATTTTTCCACACATCTAGCATACGCATTGGCCATGTCATTACTTATCGACACACGTAATGTATGTCAACATCCACTCTTACTTCAAATCGCAAGACTATCATTTCGCTACCTCCACCTCCATACCACCATTCGCCAAACTTTCCATTTCCTCCCCAACAAAATTCTCAACAAAACACAATTCTTTTTGTGCCCACGTGTCCTAGAAAAAGAATTATCTTCATATGCTACCATGAGATTTCTCAATGACTATTTGAATTTATTCTATAATTTAAGACTAGAGTGCATTAACTTAATGGTAAACTATTTGATTGAACATCAAACTTCACCACCCATTTCGAATGCATGTTAATTGCCTTAAACAACAACATCTACGAATATAACATAACCTCCTTTCTCTCACTCGTGCCCTTTAAAATTATGCTTGATAGCACTAGTGGCTACCTCAACTTCATCAACCCACCCACCGATAGAAGATCCTCTAACAAAATCATGGGATGCGTGTTCGACAAATTTCAAAATGAGTGGAACAACAAATCAGACAACGTTGTCAATCCTCCACCAAACCCCTTCTTCATCGTCCGTCATCCTCTCTCGTTTTTTCACTTCCTCATGTCTTAATTCTTCCATCCATCCCCTTCACCATCCATAAATTTAACCCCAATGACATCCTTAAATTTCCATCAATGGTCAAATATTGTCCGTGATCATGATTGCTATTTAAGTTGGCATTAAAACAATCCACATGTGTTGAATTTGAGGGCTTGGAGTTACTCTTTGATTTACGTGTTTGATGTATGATGAATATACAAAGTGCCACTTATGTGACATTTAATTTTACAGTTAGTATTTAGGGAGAGGGGCCAATAGGTGAACATGGTCCAATAGTTGACATGACTATTGATCACACAATACCCAATAGTTTTCATAGTACTATGTAGTAGTTATTTATTTTTGACATAATAATTATGTAGAGTAGCCAATCACATCATGACATGTAAGACCTCTCACCCATGTACAAGTATAAAAAATTCAATGTTCAAGCATTTTCACCCATATTCAAGTATTGGTTTCCACCATGGTTGTAGTGTAACTCAAATTTATTATTTTAAATCAATTCAAAATATGACTTTCCCTCCAATTGAACATTTCAAAGAAAAATATAAGTTAACACAAATCTGAACTACATATTAGTGTAAAAATCACAATCTCATGTGATAAACAATTAATTTTGTGGACCCCTTAACTTAGGGTGTACAACTACTAGCCCGCCCCTACTTTCCTTTCCTTTTCCACATTTTCTCTTCTAAGCTAAGTCCTTTCCTTTCCATTTTCCTCGTCATTTCCAGGATGGAATCTATGTATCTATGGCTTTCATTATTTACCCGCAAAGTCCAATTTCAGTTTGGGCTATATTGTATTCACCTCTCCTGGAGGTGGACGAAGATTCGATATTTCATCTCGTAGGTGGATCACCATTCGACATGGAGAGTTGTTCTATCTAAGTACACTTTAATACCCTTCTATAAGAGATATGGTACCCATCGTGCCCTGGCAAGAAATGGGCAAATTGCATTGTTGAGGGTGGTGGTGATTTCACTTGTGTTAATACCCTTCTTTGCCTGTCCTTTCTATGATTGGTTTTCTGCACACGCATTTGAAAGAAGATTGGGTAGTAGAGCGGTATATTTTTGTTTGTGAAAACGTTGGCAATGAGAATTCATATGTGTCCTACAAACAATCGATCCTTCTCATTTGTTTGAATTTTTCCTGTTAGTGCAAACCCATCATGAAATATTTTAGAAATATGCGCTGCCCCTTTTTGTTCCGATTCCTCAAAATTTCACTTGTATAAACTTCTTTCTTTAAGTAATTTCACCATATTGCAATTACCCTAGTATGTGAGTCGATCCACGGGTATATATTTGTTTATATGTTTTTATGTCTTTTAAATAGCATATATTTGTGATTAACTCAGTAAATGGATATATCGTAGATGTGTTATGCGAATAAGGTGATATGTGTATTTTTTTGTTTTTTGATTTGAGCTCAAATATATCCAAGAAAGGCGTTCCAATGTTTAGAGTCTCTTCTTCATTGTTCTGCTATGAGCTTGGCAGTTGTTGAAATCATCATTTATTTATCTTCCACCAACAAAAGGTGCCATTCTAGAACCATCTTCTCTAGATTTTTCCCTTTCAAGTCCAGTCTTCTCTAGAACATTCTGGGCTCCTCTGACTTCTCCAATACACCTATATATAGAGCATCTAACCCTCCATCAATCAATTGATCATTGAGCCCATTCAAATATGTTTGTATATCTTTGTAGTTTATCAATAATGTTCTTTCATTTTCCTCCCCTATTTTTTTCTTCATGGTATCGGACCCAAAGTTCACATCCTTTCTGTCCACTCAAATCTGCTTTAGCTCATACAAAGAAATCAATTTTTTTGAAGTTCTTTGAAGCACCGCATGGATATTTTTGTAGAAAGTGGGAGCACATATCATTAGTAAACACTCAAAAATATGTAAGTGAGCAACAGAAAAATTAAAGGGAAAAATTCTCAAATTGCATTTGATTTCTTTTCACATCCATTTTAAATTGAATTGATGAAGCGTTTCTCTTAAGCGCTTTAAGAAAAATATTAATACTTCACAAAGTGGATATTTACCCATGTGGATTTCTTGAATGATATTTTTAATCAATATAAAGTGCGCTTTAATATTTGCTATGGTGCATGGCCATGCCATTTTTTTTAAAGGGGGAATCCAAATTTATAACTTTTTGAAAAGTGTTATGTGAATTTGTTTTGGCATGGGAGAGTAAGTTTTTTTGGGGGCTAAATTGAAAGTGTATGAGAAGACTATTGAGTGGAAATTGAATTTTTCAAGTAATTTTAAATTATTTTGCTAATATCTTAAAAAGGAGATTGTAAATTTAATTGTAATCATTTTTGGTTTGTTGAAGATAAGTGATTTTCTCTCAATTTATAAGGGCATTTATTCATAATGGAGTCTTATAGTATTCATTTTCCGAAATGAAATTAAATGGGAAAAATTATTATGATTGGGTATCTCATATGGAGATGTTTTTAACCCTTAAGAATTGATATGAACTTATTATTGATGTGGAAAAATGCTTACAAATCTTGGAAAAGATCAAGAAAATTGGGATAGAATAGATAAAATGGCAACGACATGAATAAAGCTTTCTCTTTCAAATGAAGTCTTTCTATAAGTATGCAATGAGAGAAGTGGAGTCAAGATATGGGCTACCTTAAATAGCACATATGAGAATTTAGGTGATGTATGGATTCTAACTCTTACTACAATATTATATAAAATTAGATTTTCGGATACACAAGAGTTAGTCCCTCACCTAACAAAAATAAAGAAAAGAATAATGAACTTGCCTCTCTTGGAAAGAGTATAAATGATAAGGATTTTGTGCAAATAATATTACAAAGTCTTCCCCGGATCATATCAATCTTTTAGAAGAGGCCTAGATACAACCGATAAAATAAAGCAAACATTAAATCAAGAACTATGTGCCAAGTTAATGTGGAAGAAAAACGTCAAAACAAGGAAATGGAGATTTTCAATGATGATTATCGGGCCTTCATGACAAAGGGAAAACAAAACTACAAGACGTTTCAAGACAATCAACATAAGCCAAGAGAGAGGAATGGAAACATGATAACATGTACAATTCATCTAAACATCATGATGATCATGGAAATAGGCCAAAGTGGAAATGTAACTATTGTGGTAAGATAGGTCACAAAGCTAATGAATGTTATAAAATGATCAATGATATAGAAAAGAGAAATGGTACAAAAGGAAAATAAGAAAGTTTTAAAGAAATAATGAATCAAAAAGTAATGCTCTCTGTGTGGCTCTTAAGGCAAATAGTGTAGACACCTAAAAATACATACATATTTCTATCTCGCTTCTATCTAATTAGAATTAATTAAATTAATTTTATCTCGCCACAGTACACCCCTTTGGAATTAATTAAATTAATTCCATCATTCAAATACTCCTCTTTAGAATTAATTAAAATTAATTCTATTACCTAAGTTATATTCCTACCCATTGGAATTAAATAATTTAATTCTAACATGCCTTTGGAATTAATTAAATTAATTCCTACACCCTCCTAGCTAATATAATTAAACATTTATTTATTTAAATGGTTAATTATCTCCTCACAATTAAATTAATTTAATTGAAATTAATTAAATTAATTCATAACACCTTCTAGCTAATATAATTAAACATTTATTTATTTAAATGGTTAATTATCTCCTCACAATTAAATACTAATTAAATTTAGCTATTTAATTCCACCTATTTCAGTCAACAACCACTTAGACTCCACTTGGACTTCATATCCTCATCCTAGTTAATTTGCACTTCTAGAATCCTAGAAAGGTGGGGGTAGTTGAATTCCACGTATAACCACCTTCATGGATGCAACTTCTACAATTAATTCCATTATTTGTCCCTAAATGTCCCGATATTACAGAACTTCCTCCAATGTTATTTTTAGCATGAACATTCAACCGTATGTAACCAATTTCGAATTACTTTTGCCTCTATAAATGCGCAGCTTATCTTGCTTACAAATCCTCTTGAATTCACAATACAACAACTCGCTTAGATTTCCAATCCAAAGTATCTGTAATGTAGCATTTGCACTCACATTTGGAGAACATTGAAAAGCACTCCACAAATAGATCACTTGCAAAGGTTATACAACTTCAAAAGCTCTCATACTAAGGTTGCGTACTGGAAGGCTAATTTGGAAGGTTTTTAAGTTTATTGTTTATCTTCCATTCACCGTGATTTTTCTCTCGCATACAAATAGTTCTTATAAGATGATTGGGTCATTGATTCTAGTGCTACACAACATATGTCCTGATAATCAACAACAATTGGAATCTTTAACTAGTACTAACACTAAAGAGAAAATATTTGTGGGCAATAATAGTGTTATAGAAGTTAAGGGGAAAGTAAATGTTAAAGTTGACAATGGTGTATTCAAGAATGTGAAATTAGTTCCAGACTTCAAGACAAATCTTCTTTCTCGGTATTCCAATTGCAAATCAACGATACAAGGTAGATTTTTACAATGATTAATGTCTAATCAAATATGTGAATGATAAATACAAAGTCACCTTTGCAATTGGTAAAGTTGAAAATGGATTATATAAATTTCAAGAGTTCACCTCTAAGTGTGAAGATAGGAATATGTGTGTTATCGCAAAGCATATTCCAGACATGAACAATCGGGACACATCAATTATCAAAGTCTCAAAGGTTATGGAGAAATGGGACATGGTTTATGGATTCCAAAATATTTCAAAGACATGGTATTTGTGGAAGGATGTGCTACAGGTGGGAAAGCAACATGTTGAAAGCTTCCCATAAGGAAAGTTCCCTTATCTAGTTCATAATGATGTCATGGGTCCATTTAAAACACCTTCACTTTTAGGATCAAGGTATGTGCTCACTTTTATAGATGATTACAATAGAAGAATATGGGTATATTTTCAAAAAGTAAGAGTGAAGTGTTTGATAGATTCAAATAGTTCAAGGTTTTGGCAAAAACAAAGTGGAAGGTCACTAAGAATACTAACGATAGATAGGAGTATAAAGTATATAAATAAAGATTTCCTAAACTTTTGCAAATAAAACGGTATAAAGAAAAAATCTATTCTTTCTTACACACCTCAATAAAATGGGGTTGTAAAGAGAAAGAAAGAGAACTATGATGGAAATGGCTTGATGTATGTTACACTCTACAAACATAGAAGTCAAATTTTGGGTTAAGCAATTCATACAACCGCATATATTCTCAATAGGGACCCCCACTAAGGAAGTTATAAATATAACTCTAGAAGAGCCTCGGAGTAGTAGAAAGCCCATTTTCTCACTTTCGAGTCTTGAAAGTATTGCATATGCTTATGTCCCTAATCGAAAGGAAAAAGATAAGAAAAGTGAGAAGTGCATAATGATTGGGTATATGAGGATTCAAAAACATACAAGATTATACAATCCTAAGACTAAATAAATGCATATTAAAAGGAATGCATGGTTTGATGAAGACATCATTGATAATAAAAATGATTCCACTAATGCATTTTCTCTTCCAATATTGATTGAAGAGAATAAAACTAGTGATAATAATGATTCAAATAAAGCCGTGATGTCTTCTTGCAAAAGAAGAAGGAATTCAAATTGAAACGTCAAATGAAAGTGACAATGAAAGGATAGGAAAAAAAGAAGCATCAAGATATCTACCAAAAAGGTCTTAAAAAATATTGTTTTAACTATTCTCTTATGACGAGGGTGATGCACAGTGAGTTGATGATCTAAACACATATGAGGAAGCAAAAGGAAAAGTTGAATGGGAAGAAGCTATGCATGATGAGTACAACTCTCTATAAAAAATGACACTTGGGAATTATCAACCCTTTCGCAAGGAAAGAATTTGGTTGGCTGCAGATGGACCTACTGAAGACAAAATTCAGATCCAATGGAGCCATGGAGAATCAAAAGAAAGGTTGGTGGCTAAGGGTTTCTCATAAAAAGAAGGTATTGATTATACTTTAACTTTTTCTCCATTTGGTAAAATGACTTTCATTTGTAGGATAGTTTCCTTAGTTGTAAAATATGGATGGAAAATTTATTAGATGGATGTTAAGAGTGATTTTTATGTGGTGTTTTAAAGGAAGAAATTTACATGCATGAACCACCAAGGTTGTTAAACTTCCTGGAGAAGAACATCTAGTTTGTAAATTAAAAAAGTCATTATAGAGTATTTTAAGAAGCAAGATTCAAAAGAAGCAACGTGGATATAGATATGTATGTAAATTATAATGATGGTCAAATTATTTATTATTGTATTGTATGTTGATGATTTAATCATTACATGAGATCATATATAATACATTATGATACTAATGAGCAACTCAAAAAGGCCTTTGAGATAAGTGACTTAGGGCTAATACACTACTTTTTGGGTATGCAAGTATGTCAAGAAGGAAGGATCTTTCTTTCTCAAACCAAATATACTCTTGATGTATTAAGAAAATTTAGAATGCAGAATGTAATCCAACCTAGTACACCATGTGAAGTTGGATTAAAATTGATCTAACTCTAACATAAAGTAAGTATATGGAACATTCTATAGATAACTTGTTGACAACCTCATGTACCTCACTATCACTATACTAGATATTGCTTATGCAATTAGCATTGTTTCTAGGTACATGGCAGATTCTCATGTCAACCATTGGAAAGTAGCCAAAATAATATTGAAGTACATTAGAGGTACATATCAACTTGGAATTGAATATAAGCATGGAGGAGAACCTACTCTAGTGGGCTATACAAATTCAGATTATGCAGGAGACATAGATGATAGAAAATCAACTTCAGGATATGTATTTCATCTTGATTCATGTCCACATATCATGGAGCAAGGTAAGTAGGCTATAATGTCACTCTCATTTACAAAAGCGAGAATATACTCCAGTTCTTCCAAGATGTCTCAAAAAGCTTATGGCTAAGAACGTTGCTCGAGGAAGTTCATCTACCACAAGATCATCCAACTACTATATTTTGTGACAATCAAAGCACTATCAGGTTGTGAAAAATCATGTTTACCATGCTAGATCTAAACATATTTAAGTGCATCATCACTTTGTTCATGACTTAATAGATGGCAAGGTGGTGGAGCTAAAATCTGTTAAGTGAAGAACAAATTGTAGGTATATTTACTAAAGCTTTGTCTGCGTGCAATTTTTTTCAAATTTTGAGACATGTTACATCTTGTGGATGTTCCTCTTGATTCATATGAAACCTTAGGTGATATAATATGCACCGTAAATGGGTACCCTAATAAGGCGAAGTTATCGGGACCCATATTCAACTTTTGTGAAAAATATATACATTACCATATTATTCCATGCAAGAACGGACAAAGGTAATTTTAAGAAGTTGACTATTTTGGCAAAAATCTATTTTTACCATTTTTCTATTTTTAATATTCCAAAAATAAAGTGTTCTAGATGGAAATTGGAAGAACGGAAAAAATGCTATTTTTAACATTCACTAAAAATAGCGAGTGTCTAAAATTAGAGTGCAAGTGCATGCACAAAGGTGAAGAAGACAAGAGGGAAAAGAGTTGCCATAAATAGCGAAATGTATGCTAGAAATAGAATGCAAGGATAGTGGATTTTGGTGCTAAAATAAAGATAAAGTAGTAGTTAACAATTGGAGTGTATGCTAAAATAATAATTTAATAAAAAAGCTCTTAAAGATAGCAAAAGGAGATAGTTTTAGGGACTTAGATACCTAAAATTCAACGCAACATACCTAAAAGTCTATGCGGTCAACTCGAAAAGAAAAAGGATAAACAAATAAAAGTCTACATAACATGCCAAAGGTAAAAGCAACCTTAGCCAAAGCAAAGGGAGAAGACAAAAAGGGTAAAAACCTACAAAAGGACAAAAAAGCAAACTACATGGCCTTTCTCGCACGCAGAAGTCCTTAAAGATTGATTTTTGTGAAGAAATCGAGACATACACACTTTTTCACCGTTCTACATTGATAGTCCTAAGCAGACTTGCATCTTTGAATAAAAACTCCATTTTGTCTTCTCATATCGTTGCTTTTTTAAGTATTCATCGTATTTATCGGGGTATTGTATTGATTTGTTGTGGAATTTCTTCCTATATTGTTGTCCCTTCCTAAATCTTTGAACTAATTTTGCAGAAGTTAGCCTAGAGTTGTGCATGTGTGGATTTCTATATTTTCTATATGCAATAATACATGTGTGTGTTAAATTGGTGTATCACCTCAATTTTATATTTCCCACATTTCTTCTCTCTTTTCCATGTCAATTTTATTAGTTTTAGGTGATTCTGAAGGAACCAACCCTCTTTGTAGGTTCACTTCGGTCATAGGTTACCCACAACCTTGAGGTGTTCCAATTTTGTCAACAAAAGAGAGACTACACACACCATTCTCTACGGTTGCATTGACAGGTGACCAATACCTAAATAAACATTACGAGGGGGTGTTGAAATAATGTTTATTTATATTCCATCTTGACAGCAATTGCCATTCTAGAACCAACTTCTCTAGATTTTTCCCCTTCAAGTCTAGTCTTCTCTAAAACATTCTCCGGCTCCTCAAGACTTCTCGAATACTCCTATATATGAGCATCTCACCCTCCATCAATCAATCGATCATCAGAGCCCATTCAAATCTGTTTGTATATCTTTGTAATTTATCAATAAAGTTCTTTCATTTTCCTCCCTATTTTTTCTTGAAGTTACTGTGATGTTGTTGGGGGCATATTCTGACCCAAACATAATGTTGTAATAATTGAAAGTTGTTTAAAATTCTTCTCTTAAACAAATGTAACTCATATTTTGGCATATTTATAACAATTGTATTTCTAATCCTTTTCAAGAATTCTTCTCCATAAAAATCACTTAGCAGAGAAGCAAATCGGCTCGAATCCCTCCAATTGACCAACTTATTTGTATATTACGGCATGTTGAATACCGGGGAGGAGATTTGTGTTTTACATAGTCTCCATGAATTATACCTTACATCAATAAGTTGTAGCTATCTGATTCTATGAGTAGAAACCGTGATGTTTATAAAATTAGAAGAGTATTTTGTTGTTTTCTTCATTGTTATAATAAGAAGCGCCCTGTTTTATTGTGTGAAGTAAGATGCCTTGGTTTTTTTCAGAATTGTATACTTTTATTGTTTTTCCATGTATGATTGTTGTTTTATAAGTGTTTAATATTCACACATTTCTCGTTGGTCCTCGCTCTTTGTTTATTTATTTTATTTTGTTGATTTAAATCTCATTATTAGCCCCGCTTTTAATTTTTGAGTCCTTCTATCTTTGTTTTGTAATTTGGTGGAAATTGGTTTCCCTTTTTTTTTCCTTTAATCTCCCAAATCATAGGTCACTCTATGTGTCCAACATGACACTTGTTTTCTTGCATGTAAGTCACCTAGTATACTTAGCATACCCATTTAATTGAGTGACATTTTTTCATGCGTTAATACATGTTAACGGCGATAGAGAGGGCCAATTGAAAGATGGTTCACACATTCTACAATTATTGTAGACTTGTATTTCCAAGAAAAGATGTTTCGAGCTTTGGGAAATAGGTGTGTATATGTCCATTTAACTAATGGTAGAAATTTTTAGAAGTTGGGAAAAGCTATATTTTTAATCCTTCCATTTTAATTTTCTTTCAACTTTTGTTGTTCATGTTGTGGATTCCATGTCCATATTGATGCTGATTGTTGGTGAACATTTTAATTTATCTCCTCTTCACAACTTGGTTTATGGATTTCAAATCAATGTCTGAGACTTTTTGCCTTTTTCTCACAAATTTTTCATTTAAAAAGAGCAACTTTTCCTATTTAAAATTTACGGTGAATATCAATTTTGTACTTAGAAGTTGAATGTGTTATCTCTTTCACTTTATGGCTCTGTGACATGTATCGATGCTTCTAGTTTCATTCTTTGATGCTTAGAGCTATAAATAAACCTCGTGCCTCCTGCTGCTGCTTATTTATTGATGTCCAACAAATAATAAAAAAATGTTCCTATTGTGCCTAATTTTACATTTCAAAATACAAATTTTATTATTTGAATATAATTACGAATATAAATTTTGTACTCGAAAGTTGAATATGTTAGCTCTATGAGCATTATCAATGCTTCTAGTTTTGTAATTTATTTCTTAAGCTAAAAGATAAACCTCATAGTTAAATATTTCACTTCTTGCGACACAAAATGATTAGTTTCCTTTGCTCCCCGCCACTACCCTAGTGTAACTCTCCTCATTCAAGGAACCATTTAACCTTGTTTAACATGGACATGGCATTTGTGAGTGGGATTTGATTTTAGGTAAATGAGTTTCTAAGAATGTGCTAAGAACATAGGACAAAAATAACTATCCAATTTGTCCTCACTTATTTTTCTTTTCAAAAATATAAACCCACGGATGGGATATATTTGCTTGAGCTAAAAATACATTTTCCACATCTTGGTTTTTATCCTTTAAGGAAAACATTTGAGTTTCAATTGTTGAGTTGTGTATTTCCATTGCTTTTAAAAAATCTTGTGCTCTGTATCACAATGATTTAATATTGTAAATTGAAATCAGGGCACACTTTATTTAATTGTATAGACCCTTTTATTTGTAAAGAGGTTGATTTGATTGGAAGGCTTCTCAATCGATTGTTGGCGAGTTCTTCTAATTTGTTAGGCTTTGTTTTGAATTTCGTAGATATTGTGAGTTTTGGAGAGGCTTCCTTCGTGGCCCGAAAAAGATCTTTTTCGGTACAAATATCCGAGACTTAAAAGGTAATGTACACATTTAGACAAGTACTTTTCCATATTTTAAAAAAAATACGGTTGCGTTTATCTTCTTTCCCTATTTTGGAATCTAAATTTTAATAACAAAAATAACATTTAAATTATGTTGCTTTCTTTCTTGTTTTTTGTTTTTGTTGTATTTGTCTTCTTGCTCTTTCTGCCAACATGTGGAGTGTGAATAACATGGTTTGCTTATTCTAGGAAAGAATATTTTCTTGGCTCGATATATTTTTCCTCGACCTGTGGCCATCGGTAGATGACTTGGCGCTTTCACTAATCCAATACATCAAAGTTGCTGCTGCTGAAAGAACATGTCCCATGATTTAGAGGATGAAGACCCTAAACTCGCTCCCACAAGCTGGAAAACAATATTGGAATGCACGATAAACAATACAAACAGAACATGAACAAAACATACTTTTCCATTCCACTATTTGACATCTAACTCTCGCTTTTTATAAGGCGCTTCTTCCTTTTCGATTCTGCAAGTTCCTAAAATTTATTGAATTTCAATAAAATAATTGTTGCAACTTCACGAAATCCTTAGCGTAAAGAAAAATTTTGCTTCACTTTGGAATACTATACCCCGAATCGGATGCTATTGTCATTCCTCAAACACAATAGTTTTAAGAGGGCTTCCAATGTGGATTCAAACAGAGTCAAATAGATGTATGTTGGTTTTTGGAGTGCACTTTCCATCTTTGAGGGTTTCGAATGCTATAAAAGTTGATCTTGCGCAGAATTATGATTTGCATATTTTTATTCTACTTACACCAAAGTCATTAAAAACGGCTACTTAATTAGAACTCGAACAGTAGTTCGACTGATTCAACATTTTTAGGCACGAACTAGTTAAAAAGCTGATTAAGTCAAACTTAGCTTTGGTTCCAACTGAACTAGCCGAGTCATGCTAAGATGCATACATACGGCTTTTGAGTATAAAAAAGTTCAAAATTTTAATTAAAATTTCTGCATTTAACACCTTTCTTACTTGAGTTTGTGTCATTTTGCTATAAACACCTTTCTTACATGTTATATAGTATATACATGAGCAAACTTTGCATGTATGTAATAGTTGGAATCCATCTAGCCTAAATGTCATGACATGTTCTCAATCAAAGATAAAAGTAACTTTTGAAATACTTAAGATCCGGATGCACTGCGGGTTCTATTTTAGTGCCCTCCATCATGAACATACGCACGATGGATAGGGCCTTCATTGGAATCATGGTTTCTAATCTTTCAAATATATTGTTTTCATTAAAAATGTATTTTTTGTGTGTTTTTAGTAAATTAGTTCATAAAGTTTAGACCAATCCAACCCTCCACCGGTTCGCTTTTAAAACACTCGCTTCACCTCTTTGTAGAAGACACTCTAAAATATAAACAAATAGTCTATAAATTGATTTGAAAAATATACACTTTCTAGTCCTAACTTGTACTTCTCTATATATTGATTATATTTCCAACATATTTGTTTTAGTTTGCAACTCTTTGTGAAGACAATCCTACAATATAATACAAGATTGGACTTTATTTTGATATGAAAAAATACACTTTTAGTCCTAATGTATGTGGCTATAAATTGTTTATATTAAGAAATATATCGGATGCCTTTCCAAAATTTGTCCACATGGATAACATCATGACTCTTTCATTCACGATTGAAGTCAATAAGGAAATATGAAGCCACTTTCATTCATGCATGCTAATCTTTTTGCCTTTCCTCTGCATACAAGTTGTATAAATTTGAAAGATAGTGTTAGTAAAAGGTTTCCAAACAAATTATTCATCTTTCCTACTACAAGAAATGTTTTCACGTTTGTTGATTGTTAAAAATTATGTACTTGTAGCTAGCAAAAAATAGGTATCCACTCATATGAACTAAAGTGCCCTTGTATATACATTTATACATGCAGTATAGAAACAATTTTGTAAATTGCTTCAAAATGAGAAATCAAGTCCCTCAGAACTTTTCATGACCATTTGTTTTTCTTGTCCGTTAATTACATGGATATATGAACTCGTTGGTTTATATTCCACTTCTATTAAATTTGAGAAGTACACATTACACACTTTACCAAATTCTTTAATGTGCCATTGTGAGCTCTAAGCTTTCCATTTTGAATAAGTGAATGTTTGTGGATCCTATGAATATTCTTTGTTGTTTTAAAAGCCAATAGACCCTTTTACTATAGACCCACCAACCCTCTCTCTCTATAAATATTCAAATATGAAAGGAACAATGACTTCTTTGTGCCCTTACAATTCTTCACTCCTGCCACCATCAATGTGCCTATTACATCTCATCCCAGTTTTCAAATCAAGCACAATCTCATTTATACTTTTTTATCGATTTCCAGGCATTGGAGTGGATTCATGGGGTCATCATCCTCATCTCACCGCAAAAAATGTGGAGCATAATCCTACGAGTGGAGGGCATCTTCTTCCTCATATCAACACCAAACCAAAAGAACATGATCTTCTTAGTGAAGTGAGTGTAGAAAATCTACACTCTTATAAATCAAACAACATAAAAGAAATAAACATAACAATTAAATAACTTGCATAAACAAAATAATATTCAAACCATCACCGTTGTGCATAATCTCCATTAATTAACTCTTACTCAGAGCTTCCTACTCAAATTACAATGAAGTCTATGCGTGGCAACACTTCTCTAATTTTGCCTATGTAGATTTCACACTTCGTCGTGTGCATACAAAGTAATTATAATTGTTATTATTTAAATAGAATAACTCACCCACTAACAACTCTTCAACTAAGCATTCTAAATATAAACTCTTGCTTTAAAAACAATTTGCATGCTATGTAATAAAATAAATTTATTTGAATTAAATCTAATCCTAAAATATGACTTTAACTAAAGTAGACTCATGTTAAATTAAAGAAAATTAAATCTATTTTTAATCCTTCTAAAATCTACGTTTTGGAATTAACAATGGCATGGTGCATGTATATTTCCAACACTCCCCCTTAATTTCAAATTTATAGCTTTCACTTTTTTGAAGCTTCATTTTATTTTTCGTATCTATCATGCACAGGATCACAAAGCTCCTAAACAATCTCTCAAATATTCAAAACTTCTTTCATGCAAAAGCCTTTTTAAAAATGGCTGCTGGCAACCGATCTTCGCATCTACAAAATTCAAGAAACATTTCTTTGTTGTTTACCTGTTCTTTGATGAAATGATATCTCGTATAAATATGATTTCCCCTCTTATGAAAACATGATTTTGGACAATGTTATGGCTGAATCAGTTGTCACAAAATCTTCAGAGATTCCTCTTGTTTACGCTCGTAAATTTGTCAAAACTCTTCTTCATTCAAATAGCTTGATATGTTGCTCATGTTGCTGCTACATACTGCTCTCTACCGAACATAGCACGTGACAATGGGTTGCTTCTTTGATGCCCATGAAACCACCACTATGTTCCAAAGTGAAAAGTATAGCTTCGAATGTGATTTTTCGATCATCTATACTTCCAACACCGTCACTATCTCGTATAATGAATGAGCTTGAACTCATACTCAACTTGAGCCAATAATTCCATGATTCCTTGT
>CM031241.1:378238085-378612504 GCA_018340775.1 Taxus wallichiana var. yunnanensis | reverse complement strand
ATCTAGAAATGGATAAAGAAGAAATTCAACCTAAGTGATTCGAGAATCACATCAAATTGATAACAAGATTTGGACTCGAATTTGATGGCAGCCGTTGTTCATTTGGATCCGGGCGCAGTGTTGTTCTTATCTCTCCTCAAGGGAAGCAGCACGCGACACTCCTTCAAATCGATGTTCAAAATACTAACACATACGGCTAAGTACGTAAGCCATTATAGGTATGGAGCAGGCAAGAACAATGGGGATCAAATTATTACATGCAAGGGGAGATGCTTGAGCTGATTGTCAGAAGCGAGATAAGAGGCCTCTACCAAGTCAAAAGACAAACCGTGGCACTATAGAGATCGGGTCTACTCGCTATTCTCGGATTTTTCAGCTTTCGTGATCTTACATTCCGAGAGAACAAAATTCAAGAGCTGATTCGCTCATGAAAGAATCGTGGCCTTGTTAAATCGGGACCTGTACCTCCTGCATGCTTTCTGCATGTGGGGACTACAAGGTGGAGATGGTCTTTCGCCCAAAGGTTCCCGACAATGTCCAAGAATGGCAAGTGTTTTCAACGATGACACACAGATTGCTGCGCTTCTCCAAATGAAAAGACAACTCTCAAGGAATCTACTACAGGAAGCAATTCACCTCCTAGAAGATCACTCACGTCTGAGAAATGGATGTGGACGTCTCAGAAGTCGAGATTATCCAACTAAAAGGAAATAAAATTCCCAAAGGTTTGGCAAAGGTTCTCTGAGGAAATGTTTGATAAGCATGATCAAATGCTTAAGAAAATGAAGAAAATGAGGAAAATTATTCCTCCGACACACAATTGCTAAATTTGGGAGCCGGGCAATGATCCCAAATTAGTAACTGGGTAAGTGTTGCCTGAGGCCGAAAAAGAAGCTTTTACTAGGCTTCTTAAGAAATACATGGATGTTTTTGCCGCTCTTACCAGGATCTAAAACATATCAGCCTCGCAGAAGTTCAACACTACATCCCACTTAAACCAGTAATGTAAGCCTTTCAAGCAGTAAGCCATGCTGCGACAACCCTACCATTTCGGGAACCATCTTTGCAGAAAACGGAAGAAGTTGTTAGACGCAAAGATTATCTATCCCATACATCATTCGGAGTGGTTGGCCAACATAGTCCCCGTGAAGAAAGAAAAGCGGTGAGATTAGGCGTGCGTGATTTCCGCAACCTTAATCAAGCTTCACCGAAAAAGACAACTACCCCATCCCCATCATGGATCACACTCGCAGGTGGTCACCGGATTCGAGATGCTTTCCATGCTTGATGGCTTCTCGTGCTACAATCAAGTCAAGGTGGCCGAGGAAAATCAATACAAAACGGCGTTCATCACACCTTCGGGGAACCTTCGTGATACCGTAAGATGCCGCTCGCCCGATTAACGTCGGTGCTACATTCCAAAGAGCTATGGATCTAGCCTTTGCTCACCCGAAAGATATACGCATAGTGGTGTATCTCGGATGATCTCGATAGTCTTTTCCAAAGATAGAAGCACGCACATTTCAAACTTGGAAGAGGTTTTCACATGCTGCCGCCAAAGATGGTATTTCTTTTTTGAATCCCAAGAAATCCATCTTTACCTGTGGACCGAAGGAAAGCTGCTTGGTCACATTGTTTCCAAGGAAGGAACAAAGATAGATCCAGAGCATGTCAAATCCATTCGATCATTGCCTTTGCCTCCACATCCAAAAGGGAGTTCACTCTTTCTTTGGAAAAGTGAATTTTCTCAGGAGATTCATTCCTAACTTTGCTGAGCTAACCCGTCATATTTCGAATATGATGAAGAAGACACAAGATTTTAAATGGAGCAGCGAAGGGAAGGAAGCTTTGAGAAAATTAAAGAGGCTCCCTGCTTTAAAGCTCCAGCCTTGGTTTCACTCCGACTTCGTAAAGAATTTATTCTTTATCAAGTATCCTCCTCCGAACACACCATGTCAGCACATACGATGCGAAAAATCAAGAGGACGCAAGCTCCCTATTCAGCTTTCATGAGTACGCCTCTTAAAGCCTATGAACAAATACACTCCCATGGAAAAGCACGCATACGTTAGCAGAAGGCATGCAAAGCATTCTGTGTATTATATTCTTTCCTCGCACACCGTGGTTTTGGTTCCAGATATCGGTAGCTTAAATCCATTCTTACTCAAAGAAGAGTTAGGATTATCGAGAGGCACATGGGTGACAAAAGTTCAAGAATATGACCTGGATATTAAACCAACAAAGCTAGTTCGAGGAAGAGGTCTATGTGAATTAATGACGGAGATGAAAACATCAGTGCCAGAAGTGGATCAAGATGAGATAGATGGAGATTTTCATGCAAAGACTTTTTATAGATCCAGTAGAAGAGTGGTACAAGAATATTGCTTACTCTCGACGTATGGAGAATGCCCATAAGATCAACTTTCCAGTAAAAGAGAAACGAACCATCAAACTCGAAATCCAAAAATTTTGTTCTTTCGGGGATAATGGTTTATGCATAAAAGGGAATTGATGGCGTATTTCTCGGATGCGTGGACAAGGCTCAACAGATCAGCTACTACAACAGCTTTCATGACATGGCTTCATGTGGTCATTTCTCACCCGAGTCACCGCACACAAGATCCTCGTGAGAGCAAAGGTATTACTAGCCCACCCTTTTTCAAGATACTACGTAGAGTGGGTAGCTAAGTGTCAAGCATGCCACCATTTTGTTGGCGTGTGAAATTGCTCGCACCTCTAAAACCATTGTAATTCAAGAACCTTTCCAACAAAGTTGGGAATGGATTTTATGGAATGCTTAACCCGGCTTCCAAAGGCCGGTCATCATTACATTCTAACAGTCACTACCGATTATTTGATAAGTAAGGGCAGAAGCTATTCCTCGTGAAGAATGCCACTCACCAAGTGTGCAATTTTATAAAAGAAAATATTATTGTCAGTTTGGCGTGCCCAAAGAAATTGTAGCATAACGCTCCGAATCTTTCTTCCGAGGAGTTGGTGGAATTCTGCTACACTTATGGGATCCAGCTGGTTCATTCTTCAAACTACTATCCACAAGGGAATGGTCAAGCTAAATCTAGTAATAAAAACTTGGTAACTATCGTGCGCAACCCGGCAATGCATAATCAAAGGACTTGGCATAAAAATTGTTTGATGCATTATGGCCGATAGAATCACACCAAAGAAGGCGATAGGCATTTCCCCATTTCAGTTGTTATATTGTAGAGACAAGCTGCCTCTTACCTTGGAATTCACCTCGCCTCTACGACTTCTAAGGCCCTAGAGGATTCCACATTCACAGATGTTATTGATAAAAGAATTATGTACTTGACTCGAATTGAGGGAAGTACAAACCCAAGTCAGCAGAGATAGGTTGACAGAGCATCAAAGGAAGGTGAAAGTCATCTTCGACAAAAGGCCAGCTGGGAAAGAAAGAAAGTTTCAATGATGTGTCCTTCTATGGGACAAAAGAAGAGAAACAAAAGGCATGCATGGAAAGTTTGATTCACTATGGAAAGGGCCTTTTGTGATTAAAAGGATCGCCAAGGCGAGATAGCTTCATTCTTGCTCATCAGGATGGAGTTGAATTGCCGTTGCCTTTCAATGGGCAACACTTGAAGTTGTTCCGGACATGAGAAGCAAGGTAACACCTGTATGTACATAAATAAATCTTTTGTTTGTTTTTCCTTGTTTTGTCTTGTTTTGGTGTTGTGTTGTGTTGTTTTCGTTTGCCTGACCCCGTGCCCAAAAGACAAGATACGAAACCAAAAAATCTTTGGGATCTCATCTTTTCCCTTTGTCATTCTAATGAGAAAAAGATGTCCACAGACGGAGCCAATCTGTTGTCACTCAGATTTCACCTGAAATCATGACTACCCTATATCTAAAAAATTTCGTACTTTTAAAATAATGGGTAATTTTGTGTTTTTATTTCTGAAAGTTCCTCAGATTGTGTCAAGATAATCCCAAAGAGCCATATTAGTCTTTTTTTCGCCAAATACCGTAATGCCCAAAATTGTTTTATTCTCACGCCGAGATTTGTTCATGGAAATTTGTATTTAATTATTTTGAGCCCGTATGAGGTTATTTGCGCCTGTTTTAACTCTATTATGAGCGAATATGTTATTATTCCTATGTGCCCGAAGGGTTTTAACTTATTTTAAGTTTTGGGCTTTATTTGTAACTTTTGGCAATTTTCCGTGTTTTTGTGGTGTCCCCGTTTGCTTTTACGTAAAATTTCTCCGAGCAATTCCTTTAACGGTAAGCTCCGATTTTTGGCCCTGAGCAACTGGAAACATATACGCACATTATGCCCGAAGGAAGTCGCCATCAAGGTCCGGATCACGGGAAAAACGAAGTGGCATGCATGAAAAGCCCTCAAGGGGATGGGCGCATTTTGGAAAACAAAGGATTTAAGTCGCGATGGGAAAATATAAGCCGCAAGCGTGGTGAGAATTTTATACTTGCCTAAGTAGGTACTTTTCACGTGTTATAAAAGTCACTTAAGCCGTAGTGGGAAAATAGAGGCCGCAGCAGTGGGAATTTATTGCCCGCCTTGCAGGTAAAATTCCCATGATATAATAAAAGGAAAGTGACTTAAGTGAAATCATGGGATTTTAGTGCATGTCTCTGCAGGTAAATAATCTCATTGTCAAAGTCAAATCACTTAAGTGGATTACGGATTTTGGTGTCTCGCTTGCAGGTAAAGAATCCCATTATAAAAAAATTCTTAAAAATAGAATTACATTTGTAAAAAAGTGCCCCCTTTGGTGAGAGAATAAAAGTCTTAAATTAATTATTTTAATTAATTTATTCTCTCAAAAAGTGCGCCCAAGCTTGGAGGAGGTCAACAAGTCAAAGATGGAATAAAAGAAAGGAATTAAATGCATTAAATTTAATTTATTTAAGTGGCTGCCCTCTTCCTCTCAAAAAGGCGCCCCATTTGGGTATTATTTAATATTTTTAAAGCATTAAAACATTAAATTAATTTCTATTTTCACTCATATGGCTATGGTCAAAGCACACCGTGAAGCTTAAGTGAAGTGTTGTGTGAAGGATTAAATTGGATTAATTTAATTTATTGGATGGTTGTCCTTAAACATGCTATTTTTAAAAGAGAAAAGCATGATTTTAATTAATTAATTGCCTTTAATTGTTAGGACAATTATTAATTATAGAATTGTGAAGGTTATATAAGCATGGGTAGCCATATGGGTGAATTATTTAATTCACGAGGTAAAGAATTGCAGCCAAGAGGAAAAGTGCACCCCCATTAAAGGAAGGATTTTGTCGATTTAAAAGTGCTAACAAGGCTAAAAGCTTCCGTGATTTGGCGAATGCATTAGATGAGGTTGATTTTGTCTGCATAATTGTTTTCCATGTGTTACAGGAGCTTAGGTGTTGATTGAAAGGATTTATGCTCTCTTTATGTGCAAATTAAACACCAATTTTTGGGGCAGCAGGCTTGAAAAGTGCAGATTTTATAATTTAAATTCACTATTCATGCTCCGTGGCCATAGTTTTTGTCTGAATAAATTGTGCAGAATTCATTATGTGTGTTTTAAAAAAGAAAATGAGTTTTTATCAATGTCAAATACATCGCAAATATCCTCCGAATCAAGAATTGTCCAGATCTCGCACCGGTATTGAAGAAATCCGCCAAGTTAGAAGAAAAATAATTATTCGGATTTAAGATAGACAAAGCCATGGCAAAAGGAGATGAAAAGAAAGCACGATGGAGTCATGCATTGCTTCCAAACTTGCAGACACAGAAAACACGAGATCTAGGCCCGGAACCTCTTGCCGATTCGATTGATAGATCCAGAGCGGGAAAGACTTCACCATGCGTGCGGTCAAAAGTTAAAGTGGAATTATCCGAGCCGGGCATGACCTTTTCCATGTGTGCACCCAATTGCCGAGTTTGTGATAGAGTGTGCTAGATCTTATCATCATTCATCCAAATCAAGACGTGATGCTTGGGAAAGACAATAATTCGTTTGAGGTTCTACGCAGAGTTCATCAATTATTGTTTGAAGATTCACATTCGAAAGGTGGTGACTTCTATTAGCATTCGGGATACCGCGGTAGATGGGAGAAGCATAAGAGCTGATTGTGTGAGCATCATGAATAGCCGGTTCATGAAGAAGCCTAGATCCCCTTCAAAGTTCCCGAGAACTCTTCCACGGTCCAATTTGGTGCAAGAGGCAGATGATGTCGTCAAATTGCTATGCGGGATGAATGGCGAAGGCTAATGCCTACACTTTCCGTACATGGATGTATGCTTTCATCAAGACCATTGAAATCAACAAGGTTGATTCTATAATCAATGGTCGGAAATTATTAAGCAGCAACATCGGTGAGCAACTTCGAACGTGAAGCGTGCGTTCGCCTTCAAGATGACTTCATACTTGGTGTATGTTTTGCACTTCACAATGTGTCTTTCCAAGTCATTGGATAGATGTGGTGTTCTTTCCAAGGACCCCATTTTCGAGTGCTACCCACACACTTTCGCACCTACAAAGTAGAAATTCTTCAAAGTGATCAACGATGACTTCTTCTACGATTTCATCTGCGAAGTGGACAAAGACTTGAAGACCAATAGGGTAAGCAAGGAAGCGTGGGAAGCCGTGTCCAAAATTGGCAGTCTATTCATTCAAATTGCAGATTTCACATACCTCGTGGTTACGGGCTTTTCTCGGAGCACCAATAAAGATGCCCATGGTATCCGAATGATAGATTGATCGCCATGGAGCCGAAAGCGGCAGCAACTTCTGGAGTTACACGACCTTCACCAAAGCGGCACAAGTCTACGGGCTTCTTCCCAATCACTCAGGATATTATACCTGTGCATTAGCATTCACAGAGCTCGAGGGATGGAAGCGCAAATGTTATCCGAGTATGAGCAAGAGTTCTTCCTCCACAACTGAACTTCGATCCATTGAAGTAGCTGATCAGAAGACAATCTCCCAAAGAAGATGCACATGTGCCTTCGTTAGAAGATTTACGGATGAAGTGCGGAAGTGAGTACGAGGTCGAAAGAGAGATTTCAACAGGTGTCAAAGAAAGCAAGTGTTCGACTTTGACTAAGACGGATACCGCGGATCTTAAAGATGATGGGAATGTGGTACTTGACACTTACCATCAAATGGGAGGAGATAAAGCCATACTTGCAGAATAACATGGGAGGCTCGCAACACAATCAAGAAAGGTTGAGAGTGTGTTGGTGAATACTTCAAACCGGTTCTTCAATGACGAAAAGGATATTGCCTCGATGAAGCATTCGATGAATCAAATCAGCAACTTCGACACACGTGAGATTCCCTTAAGCGAAAGCATGAAGGATAAAGCAAGAGAAGGTCCGAGAAGTTGAAAGTACACGAGAAGATCTCAAGAGAAAGAGAAGATCACTTCTATGACCATAGCTTTGACTCGGCTTCTCCAAGACTCCAAGACTTCACCAACTATGCACCGATCCAAAGCCAGGACATTTCCATGCCTTCATTGAATCCGGCGACGTTAAATCTTCTCTCCTCATCCCACTTCATTCATCACCCGTTCAGGCAGGAGATGTTGAAGGCTGCAGATGGCAGAGTTCGAAAGAGCTTTGTCTTGGATGATTCAAAGGATGGCAGCCATGACACTAGTGTGGCACTTTCGACGGAGAGGATGCAAGAGCGGGAGATGGTAGTGCACTCGGGCCGACTTCTCACTCTCCGAGAAGTAATTTCTCGAAATGGTTGGCTTTGATTGGTTCCGGCGAAGCAATGGAGATGAACTTAGAGGAGCACGATTGCAGCTACTCAGATCTAAGCAAAGAGATGAAGGCCTAAAGTTGCTAAGGCAACTTCTAGGTTTATCATTGAGAATTCGGGAGAGAAGTTTGTTTGAGATATCAATTTGGCGGAAGGAAAGATAGAAGAGCAGCTCACGGCAAGATGAAGATGTGACAGTGACAAGGTACCACTCCGTCAAGCCACCACCGAATGATAGGCAAGCGGGACACAGCATACATTGATAGATGTTTTATTCCTTAGGCTTGATGTGGTGAAAAGCGCAGAGAAAGAAGAGCTGCAGAAGCAAGTATCTCAATTATGTGAGATCATAGCCAAGGTTGCTAAACCTTCCATTCAGCCCATTTCAGAGCAGGTGAGTGATCATCTTATGCAGGAAATGGAGGACGCAAGCAATCAAGTAAAGGCTATTGACGAATGGAAGGATCTGATTATTCGTCAAGCTTCTGTACAACTTGGGGAAGTGCCAGCCCGCCTAAAGGTTATGAACGATGCAACAAATCAACTAAAGCAACTGATGGAAAGCATAGAAGGCATGAATACAGTTGCAGAGAGTAACCTGAGTATTTTGGCCGAGATCAACAAGCTGCCGAGAGATGTATTGATTGAGAATGATTGCACTGACGGATCGATTCGAGAAGGGGAAGCAGCTAGTGTTTGCAGTATCTTTCCGCTTGGAAATCTGCAGAGTTTTGCTGAAGAGGATGCAGGCACTTGAGAGTAGAACATCAGATTTACCAGACAGTATCATTTCTTTCACTGAGGAAAGAGTGGACGGAGGTGTTACTTCATACGTGCGGATCGTTTCTAATGAAGTGCCTAATTCCCTGGAAGGTTCTCTTATGATGGTACAAAAGAGAATTGATAAAGCTACCAAGCCTTTCACGATGAATTCTATGAGAAAAGAAGTGGTGGCGCTGCCGCAGCATATCATGCGAGATTTGGGCCGAGTTTGGAAGAGGTGGAAGTGTGCAGCGAAAGTGTTGAATGAAGGATTCTGTTGCGTAATTCGGGACAGAGAAGGAAAAGTGGGCTAAAACAAATGGAAAGATGTTGAATTACATGTTCGACAAGTATATCCGATATCGTAACAAGAAGAAGACATAAATGTTACAAATGGCATGACTTCTTCTATTTTCTATGTTCCCGGATGAAATTGTAAAACTTCTAAGTTATTGGTTTTACAACCATTACTTCAAGTCATGTGGAACCATTCTATTAGTTAAGTGATACATGTGTCACTTAAGAAGAAGAAGTTAGTTGAGGATGATTGCCAAATGGCATTTTTACTTGTTCATGTTTTAGTTCAATTTGAGTCTTCTCATTTGTACTTTCCCTCCTACATTCTATAAGTAGGAGAACAACCTCCGGTTAATGATCGATCAGAATTTATAAGCGAAGATCTTGAGTCCTAGACTTTGTCTTTGTACTCCGAGAGCAACTTGGAGCAAAGGAATACAAAGGAGCAGGTTTCGGAGAACTTTGTGTCACGGTAGTATCTTGTGTTTCTTGCTTCAAGAAATCTTAGATCTCTTGATAAACTTTGTGTTATTTTAGATCTAGATCTAGAGTTGCCTTTGTTTTATAATTCTGTGTGTTCATATCTATTAAGTTTCTTCTATGTGCATGTAATTAGCTCTGCTATCTACTAATTGGGATGCACATCTTCCCCATTTCTTCTCTGTATTTCCTTTACTTTTTTCTTCTATAACTTTCCTTTCTTAAACAAAGGTGCTTACTTCATAAAACTTAGTTATGGTTCATGAACTAAGTGATTAAAGTAAAACCCCTGATAGATAATAACACATTTTTATTGACAAATCTGACACGGGAGCCTCACCGGTTAAATGAGGGAGATTTATCTCATGACTGCCTAGGTTTGATGCTATGCAGAAAATCTAGCCAACATAACCTTATTTTGTTTGATGTCGACACAATAATACATTGTTTACTAGAAAAGTTTGAGAGATATTAGGATTAGTTGGGTGATAGATAATAAGTTCTTATTCATGTTAGGCACATATCTAACATTTTTTACAAGCAATCCGGTATTATTATTTAGCATAATACGAATATCCCCAATACCTCTATAAAGATGTGATCTTCCATCTCCTAAAGTAGTTGAATCGAAGAAAAAGAATTAAAATTGACATACCAGTCTTTTTGACAAGTGAAATGTCGTGATGGTCCAGAATCAAAGAACCAACATCGAGTAGGGCTGCCATTACCCATGCAAAAAGCCATGAGAGCATATTCTTCTTTGGATTCGTGTTCAACTGTAGCCACATGTGCCTGTCCCTTCTACTTCTTCAGGGCATTGAGTCGTTTCCGACAGTCCTTCACATGACCAAGTTTGTGACAATAATAACATTTTACTTGATATTTAGGAGAGGAAAAGGCTCACTGCATCGATTACACTTTCCTTTAGATCGAGCAAGAAAAGCGCTCTGATTGATTGTCCGTAAGTGGACTCTTAAGCCTATGGTTGTCTTTGTTCCTTTTGCAACAAGTAGGAACTCAACTTGTCAAACATAAGAGTTTGACTCTCCGCCATTAAATGAAGTGCCTCCACAAATATCTCATACGAAGAAGGCAAGCTAATTAGAACCAAAGCCACCATATCATCATCGTCCACATTTTTATTTATAGAAGACAACTGGTCTCGAAGATCTTTCATCTGAAGTAGGTGCTTAGATAACGATCCACCTTCTTGTAATTTTACAAAAAAGAGCATATTTTTCAGGTATAAAACCCGACTCTTTTCTGATGTCTGATATTTATCCTTCAACTGGTCCACAACGTGCTTGCTATAGTAGCATTCCGCACTTCCGGTATCAAATCATCCGACACCAACAACTTGAGGAGCAATAACGCTTCCTTATGATGTTTGTCATAATCCAAGTTTGTCAGCTGGACAACTTCCATCACCCGTGATTATTTTATCACAATCACGAAACTCCGCAACTGTTAAAATCTTATAACTCCAAACATTGAAATTAGTGCCCATTAACTTTTGTGAGTCAGCAGAATAAGATTTGAAATATTCGCCATTTTATTATGAAAATAATAAAAATGGAAATAAAGTATTTTTCCCACCAAATAAAACAAAACCACTTTATGCAAATACGTGGCAAGTATCAAACAGCCTATACATGGCAAGAGGAGAAAAATTATAGAAAAGTAGTTTAATAAATCTTATTCTCCCAGACTTTACCTCTTCCCCATACGACTTCATTCTTTCCTCCCACACAACTTTTGCTTCCACGATTTCCGCAGCCACGAACTCGTGCAATGTATGTCCTTCAATCGACTGTATTGTCTTCGAATTACCTTTGCCACAACGTTTGTTCAATGTATTCCTTCAACAATAACCGAGTTTTAGCAACTCACGGGCACGTTACACAACCAAGGCACATTTTTGTTCACAGTGGGTTTCGAACCCATGCCTTTGATGTGCCTTTGACAAATACACGTTTTTGATTTGCCTACCCACGTTTTCCTTTTTCTCGCCTCGTGAATGTAGAATCACGAGTCAGGCACTCGAACCACGACTTTGTTATGCCCCTCGTGGATCGGGTAAATGACTTGCACAATTTTTTGTGCCTCGGTTTTCCTTGTATACGGTATTTTTCTCAAATACCTTCACGCTTTTGCCAAATTGCACCTTTTAGGGTTTCCTCGAATTTTCTGTTCATACCTCTTGAAGGCTTCCTCGAATCGCAACCTTCGAGACTCGATACCAATGTTAGCATATGCAAAGAGAAGAAAGAAGTAGAGAAGGAAAAACTGCATCGATTCGAATGACCTGTAGACTCATTTTATTGAGAGGAGGAACAGCTTATATTTAGTTACAACTATTTTTGCATTATCACAACAATTGCTTGAATGCATGTATATGTTTATGTTATATATTCAACACCTTACATATTTATTTCTTTTATAAAAAATACATAAAAAGATTATCATTAATTGTTTGCTTCTTTTCCTTGCCTCGGCCATGGATAGGAATAACTGAAAACTCCGTAATTATCTTTGAAGGGGGAAAAAGGGACATTACATCTTCTTTTAGAAGGTTCTAATTGGTTTTGGCGCCATCCCTAGCTATTTAAAGGGTCGCTAGGCTTGGAGGAGGTTCTGTTTGCTTTTGGAATTTATTCTCTTAAAGATGGGAGCATGTTTGTTTTCTCTCTCATACAATGAGGACTAAAACCTTTTGGAAGACCTATTGAGAAACTTCTCAATAGGAGTTTGTAATCAGTTTTGAAAGCATTTCCAGCCCTTCCCAAGGATGGCAACTTGACCTAAGGTGGAGTTTGGGGTCTTCTAAGGCACGGCACCTTCAAATTCAGCCATCATTGTGTTTCTCCTATTTTTAGTAGCTAGAATCTTCATTTGTACTTCATTTTGGGGCTTGGAAACCTTCATTTTCAGCCATATTTGTAAGGGTATTCATTGTTGTTGATTAATTAATTTCTAGATGATATTAAATTGGTAAAAAGAAATATATTCCCAGTGTTTTTCTTGCAATCATTTGCAAATTTGAAGAATACTATTTTAAAGGGTTTCTAAATTATTTCCAACAAGTTTGTGGCTGATTTCTATAATAAAATAAATATATTTACAGCCTGCTACTGAGAATTGAAATTTAATTTCAATTGCTTCAATTTACTATTTAGGTTTGTGCGAGTACTTTGATTTTCAGCTTTAGCCCGAAAAAGGGGTGTTATAGTGGGTCTCAGAGCATTGATCTTCCCAGCCTGCAGGGTCGAAAACTAACATTTGAGGGAAATCTACAATGGACACATGAGTTAAAGGGAACTGTTGGAGCTCAAATTTGCACCCGTCCTAAATCACAAGAATCTAGGACTTTGAGGCAACATGGGATTCGGAATGAGACAGACCTTCGGAGAAAGGCAGCTTCCTCTTCTTATTTCAACTACTAAACTACTCCTAAGAATTGAAATGCAACTAATAGATTCTACTCTAACATTCCAAGGGACTAGGGTGAGGAGATACATAAAACATAAATACTAAACTACTGTCTATAAGGCGATAGCACCAAAAATAAGGGGAAAGATACTTTTGAAGAGAGAAAATGGGAGAAAACGATGATGAAGAGGGTCAAAACAATGACCACAGCTCAAGACAACGTCTAAATTCCCACTTTCACAATACACAATAGATACAGATTCTGAGATAACACACACAACATACCTGCAAATGAATGAAAAGGAAAGGAGACACAATAAAATACCAGCTAAGGCAAGAAACGAGCCACAAAATAGATGATTTTATTGCTTGAAGATCATGCATAGATTATTACGAGGGAAGAAGATGTAAAACATTCACATAATCGTGATCCAAGGCATGCAACTCTTAGAACACTTGTGCAACATTAAAATGATGCCCTCGCATTCCCAAAGTATCCAACATTTCAACTGAGCATCACTTTACAATATATAGAAAAATGGGAGAAGAAAAATAGAGGAAACTTCGAATTAATCCTTCACCCAAGAACCACTTTCAATAAATTATCGAAAAGATTTGAGCACTCATTAAATGGGCGCCATATACCGCATTAAATTCTAGTGGTTGCGCCGCCCGAAACAATACTTTGTGTGCTTTAGAGGCACTTCTTCTCGCTCCACCCACCTACCTCTATTTGATTCAAGAAATTTGCTTTCTATTGCGTAGAGGACATAAAGATTTCTCCAATGATACAAGATTTGCAAAGATCTTGATGATCGGATTAAAAATATATCCATTTTTAGTTCTACGTGGAAAACAACCATTTTGCTTTGATACGCGGCTTTCTCTTTTAGTTTCATGCGGCTTATCTTCCTAGCCACGACTTTTCAAATTCCCTGCGGCTTGCCCCTGGTGATATGCCTCTTGTCTTTTTCCATCCGCGGCTTCAACCTATGTAGCGCAGAGTCTTTTCCTTCAATCCGCGGCTTCTTTTGTTTTGCTTTTACCTATGGCTTTTGTTGTTTGTGTATCGCGGCTTGCTTAAAAACTCCGCGGCCTTGTTCCTTTGACTCATGGCAAACCCTTCAAAATTCTATGTGCCTCTCTCTAGACTTTGACAACACCGAATAGTGATCAAGTTCTCAAGTCCACTCTTATCCAAGTTGTTCAATTTTTACAAGGGTGTAAAAATGGACAACAAGAATTTACGAGAAAGAGCATAGATGGCGACCTAGGTTCATACCAAAGAAAGAAGTATTTCAGAAGTCAAACACAAAATTGAGTGGGTCACGACATTCAAGGTGCATCACAACATTTTGACCAGCTATTTGGAGTATAGGGCTCTTCCAAAAGAGATTCATGATGTCATCTCACTTGAGGAGTACGCAAGGGTAGGTCAAGGCCCGAGCCTAGATCTCAAGCACCATAGAAAGACCCTCAACATGCCTTAGGGAAAGAGCTACTCTCCACATTTGAGCTACTCTCCACATTTGAGGGTTCTAACAAGGGGACAATCGGTGTATGGATGAAGATGCTAGGGTTAAACCTTAGACCATAAGAATATGCCAAGGAGCCAAACCCAAAAGGGTTTCTCTTAAAAGAAGAAAAAAAAAAACCGACAAAGGTAGTGGATTCATCAACACTCAAGAGGTCAAGAAAGAAATCATGGTGCATGAACCAAAAAAAGAAAAAACAGATTTGCATGAGGGTTTTGAGGTGGAGTCCCAAGAAGACCATGTCAAGGGCATGCATAAGAGAAAAGAGTATTTACCGATTACTAATGTTAATTTTTCAGTTTGGGAATTTTAGAACAACTTATAAGGAGTAAATGTGTCAACAAGTTATGGATGAAGTCAAGGCGGAAAGGGCTTCACTTGTTGAATGTAAAGAGTTTACGAGGAAGGAGGATGTTGATCCTCACTTAGAAATTATGAGTCACATGGATGGAGGTGTAGAAGATATTTCAATCATTCTTCATCCAGCAAAGGAAGGTGAGCAAGTTGTGGACAACCAAAGGTATGAAAGTGTTTTGGATTTGTTGCCTCCTACTATGTCATTTCATATTTGTGGTCATCATGAACTACATAGTGAAAAAGGTGCGTAACGAAGAACACTTTGAGTGCAAAAGGGCACATAGATACTTTCATACAAGTTCCAAATTGCTCGTACATGAAAGTTTGGGATGAATCTAGAGAGGATAGAGTTCCTAATTCCAATATTTGCATTGTTGATAAGTTCTTCATCCTACGCATTAAAAGAATCCAACACCTCAATATTGCTTTGGGAAGGCACAAGTAAATGAAGATTTCTATGTTGTTGGTATTGAGGAGAAAGATTTAGTGCTTGGGGTTTAATGGTTGTATTCTTTGGGTGAATTTACCCAAAACTATCAAACTATGGAGTTGAGATTCAAACTTGATGGTCAAAAGGTTGTGCTTCAAGGCATGACAAGTGAAGCTCCTCAAGTTGCTACAGCAAAGAGGATGGAGAGAACTTCCAAAGAAGGCAAGACCTATGGGCAACACATGGTAAGATAAACTCTACACTTCAGTTTTAAAATAGCAGTCGCTCCATAGGAATTTTCAGCTCTTAATCCATGCACATGCTCTTAGGATAAGTCTTCCAATGAAAGTGGATGTTGAGTTCATGAATTTTATATTTGGAAGTGAGCAAGATGGATGTTATCTTGCTGCCCCAAGCATTATAACCCAGTTGGAAATTGGTGGTATGTTTGTAAGTAGTAGAGGTCATGTTTTATGGGTTTATGACATGATGTCATAAAAAAATTGTACCATTGTTAACATTTTTAGTTTGCCCAACACTTTGTTTGCTGCCACACAAATGGGGACAGTCATGAAATGGAATAATTTTCAGTCATTGGGAGAATTTTCAGTCAATAATGGGATGTTTCCAGCCCCCATAACATTGTCATTGTAGAATTTCATGAAGGGTTTTGTAATGTCCCCATTTTTGAAGACCCTTAGCCTATCTTTCCCGTGGGCTTTGGGATGTTGCAAGGGGAAAATTATATTAAATAATTAAATATTATTGCCTGGAGAGTGATTTTTATCATTTGACATTATAAAGCAATAATTATTTAATTATGTAATTTATTTAATTTAATTCCCACAATGCAAAATTAAAAAGGAATTAATTAAATAACTTTTGGGTGGCTTTTAATATTAAAATCACCCTTAGAAAGGGGACACCACACCTAGGGAGGATAAACTATTTTTATTTAATGATTTCCCTCTCCTAGGGATTTTGAATTTTGTGCCTCCTTGTTTATAAAAGGAGAGCTTGGGATCATTGTGAGGGTTATGTTGATGAATTATTGATTTCACTCCATGCTTGGAGTAATGGGATGTATGCCCTAGCTTTCTCTCTCTTTCATTTGTAAGCTTCATTTGAAGCCTTTGTTGAAGATATTGAAGACTCTCTTGTTCCATTCATTGAGTTCTCTAGTGTTGATATGTGTTTTGTGCATTATTTCTCCATTAGAAGATTGGCGCATTTATTTAGAGTGAAATATGCATGTTGTTGATGAATGTTGAAGAGTTTTAGAGTGTTCTATGATCTGATTTTTAATGCTGCAATTAATTCCAGCTATGGCGACTTGTGTTGGGTCATGTTTGGCATGTTTTGAGGGTGAACAAGTTAAAATATAATCTGATCTATGTTGGCATAATTTTCCAAGTGTATGACTGTTATTTGGAGGGTTTTTGAAGCATAGAAAGAGCTGATAATAATTTATGCCATTCACTCTAACCCTAGCGACTGGTTTGGGGATTTTGGGGGTTGTTTTGGAGGGTTTTCGGTGGTCTAAAAATTCAGATTTTTATCTCTTTGGAAAGCTCTTGAATTATAGATTAGTCTGCACTTTATTTCACGACAAAAGACATAGTATTGAGCAAGTTATGAATTTTCCAAGTTTCAGCTGTTTGTGAGCAATATTTAATTATTGTGTCAGGGTTTCATCTACACAGTTTCAGATTTCGTGGGATGATTTGCATGCCTTCTACTTATCAGAAAATTATGTTCTATAGCTTGTTGGAAAGCTAAAAGTATGAAGAATATTTTGGCATTGGTTTGGAAAATATTGAGTTTGGAGCAAGTTGTTAATTTTTGAAGTTTTCAGCAGCCTAGTGCATTTAATTAATTAATGGTGTCCTCAGATTTCACCCTAAAATCTGGAACTACCCCTTCTTAAAAATTCCTTCTTAAAATTATGGATCATTTTGTGTTTTTATTTCCTAAAGTCGTCTTTATTACGTTAAGATAGGGTTTAGTGAATCATATGAGCCAATTTCGACGAATACCCACATGCTAAAACTCATTTTATCCCTTCGCCAAGTTTTGTCTGCGAGAATTTTATTTAATTATTTATTAAATAAATAAAGTTCCATTTAAAGTAAATTGTGTTAGGTGTAGTTGAACCATCTAGTTGAAGTTTTTCATGCCAGTATTCCCACATCTCAATAGGGTTTTCACTAGGAATGAATTCAAAGCAATTGTCTGCAACTTCTGGCAACGTTTTTCGTTTTTATTTATTTCTTTTTGCGTTGGTTTTCGGTTTTCTCCGTAGTTTGTCCTGTTAAACTCCCTTGATCTATTCTTTGCATGTATGGCCTGTTTATTTGTCTAGAACATCTGGAAGTCATCCATGGCCTCAGCAATGGAAGGAATTAATCACGAGTGCTAACCCGACCAAAAAAAAAAGAATTTAAGCAAAATAAGTTTCTCTAGGCAAGTCGCACTTTTTGGGATTATAGATCTAAGCTCTTGGTGGGAATTTTTTTGGCAATGACATGGTATTAGAGTGGCAGGGCGAGGTGGGATTTTTCCCTGCCTAACCAAGTTACTTTTTCCCATCAAGTCAAATCACTTAAGCTGCCAATGGGAATTTTAGAGGTGGCTGGCAGGTGGGAATTTCGTGTCTGCCTAGCAGGTTGATTTTTCCCATTATGAAAGAAAAATCACTTAAAGTACCAATGGGATTTTTGGAGCTGCCTAGGTTGACTTTTCCCATCAAAGAAGTTTATTCACCCATGCAAGTCGCATTTTTAAGGAGGCTATTTTTCATGCAAGTCGCACTTTTTGGAAGGAAGGATTTAAGTTCTTGTGGAAATTTCGGCAGTTAGCAAGGGCGGAGTGGGATTTTTATGCATCTTTGATCCTTTGGGTGAAAATTCTCATTATGAAAGTCAAATCACTTAAGTGAAAGATGGGATTTTTGGAGCTTCCTTGCAGGGTGAAAATTCCCATTGCTTTGACTTCCTATTTTTAGCAATTCCTCTTGCCAAAAAGTGCGACCCACCTTGGCATTAATACATGCATTAAATGATATTTATTAATATTATTTCTAGTCAATTTTGGTGCCATAAATAGAAGGAAAGTCAAGGCAAGTGGATGAGCTAAAGAGAAGTCAAGGATGCATGCTAAAAATAAATAAAATAAATTCATAAAAAAAAAGCAGAAACATGCAGACTTGGGCGCCCAAACTGAGTGAAGGAGCATGGCTTTTAATTAATTAATTGTCAAAAATAGGGAAGGGCAATTATTAAAAATAGCATGCAGATAGCTATATAAGCATGGGACGCCAAAGAGAGAGAATTAATTAACTCAAAATGATTTTGATAGAGTTTGCAGCCCTAAAGGATTTTGATGCCAAGGGTAGGAAGATTTTGCATTAAAAATATTTTCCAAGGATAATGTAAGGAAGCTTCTGGAATTTTTGGTTTTGGCACCTAGGGTTGGAGAAGCTTTATTTTTATTATTCCAACTATCTGCATGTTGGTTTAAGTGCCTAGGTGAATTAAATAATACTTTTGCTGCTTTGCATGCATGCAAGCAAAGTTCTTTGAAGGGCAAACTATGGAGATCAATTCCGGAGCATGTCCAGATTTTAGGGCAGCAAAAGCTTTATATGCAAATTTTGGTGATAAAAATTAAGTATTCATGTCATGGACTCTATATTTGTTTGAATCAATTGTGGGCATTCATCACAGGTGCTCATATTGGTGAAAAGAAGTCCAAATCAATGTCAAATACATTGAATATATCTTCCGAGTCAGAAGAAATTGCCAGATCTGCACAAATTGATCCAATTACAAAGGATTTTCTGGCAGAATTAAAAAAACAAATGCTCAGACAAAGATTATTCCAGGCATGATGGAGCATGATGAAAGAGAAGGGTCAATAAAATCATGCATTGCTTCCAAATTTGCTGAAATCAATGATATTGTACATAGGCCACTGAACCTATCAATGCTTTAATGACTTAGATTCAAAGCTGGAAGGACATCTCTTATGCGGGCAATTAAAAGTAACAGGATTATTCAAGCCTCAGTGTTTCCAGTCACAACTCAATTGCCTCGAATTTGTTATGGAGTGTGCAGGTCGTATCATCCTTCGAACAATCGAGATCTTGGAAGGAAAGACAATAATTGAAGTTGGATGCACAATTCATTAATTATTGCACCGAAGATTCGGCATCCTAGTTTCAAAGTGGTAATTCAATCAATTGCATGGGATGTTGGCAATCAATGGGAAAATGTTGAATTACATGTTTGACAAGTATATATTGATATCGAGGACCACAAAAAAAAAAGCGTAAGGTGCTTACAACTAGCAGATCTTCTTTCTTCTCTCCTTTCTTCTCTTATTTCTTATATTACCAAATGAAATTGTGAGATTAAAGTTATTGGTTTAAAAGCCATTACTTTAAGTTATTTAAAAAGGTTTTTTAAGACAAGTGGCAAATGTGCACAACTTTGACTTAACCTCCAAATGCATGTCACTTAGAGAGGAACTCTATGAGAAAGATTGTCAGTTGTTTCCTTTACAACTTCCACATGTTCTAGTTCAGTTATAGTTTCCTATTTGTAATTTCCCCTACATAAACTATAAATGGAGGAAGAACCTGGGTTGAGGGATGGGATGATCGGTATTTGTAATCAACATTCTTGTGTTCCAAACTTTGAGTGAAACCCTTGATATATTTCGAAAAGGAATTGAGAGGTAGATTTCCTAGGAGAATTTTGTGTCAACGGTGCATTTGTTTCTTACTTTTGTGTAGATGGTGCAAATAAACTTTGTTATCTCGAGATCTAGATTTAAAGTTTTCCTTTTCTTTAAATTTTGTATCATGAGACTCAAGTTGTTTCATCTATGTGCATAAGACCAACTTGCGAACTATTTGATGGATCGCACATCTTCTCTTCTTTCTTCCCGAATCCAATTATTTTCCTCTTCATGCAAATATTTCTTGAAATTGCTACTTGCTACAAAATTGTCTAGCTATGGTGCATGACCTTTACATAAAGTAAAACCCACTAAATAAATATTAGGAAACATGTCTAATGAAAATCTTACATAGGAGTTTCATTGGTAAATGAGGAGATTTATCTCATTTCGCTAGGTTTTGAATCTTGTGGGTGAAAATCTAGTTCACATTAATTAATGCAACCATTGTAATTAATTTCAAATTTGAAAAGATTAATTTCCTAACTCTTTGGTTCTTCCATTTAATCCACCACCTTGGCTCACTCCAACCCCATTTGGGTTTGCAACTAACATTGGATTATTTGTAAGTGAACTATGAGGGTTTAGTCCTTGATAGAGTCGATTCAATAAATTAAATTGCATATTTGGATAATATCCCAAAAGGGGACATTACGCTTTTCAAAGGGGGACAACCATTGTACCATCCTTTCACTTCACGCAACATTTCCAACCCCCTTCTCACTTTGTGCGACATCCAAGTAGAAGAGTTTCCGGACACTATTCGCTCTAAGTTTGAGAAGAAATGCAAGTTTACAACTCTATACATTGAGACCAGCAGTGTGATAGAGTTTTGACATCCATAACTTGAGGGAAGATTATGAGATGGTTGCAAGCAATGAGAGAGAGTTGGCCATCATGTCTATAAGGCATGAAGAAGTGATAATGGGAACCCTTGTTTTCCTTAATAAGTTTGTTCCATGTGCAGGTATATGTATAAAAAAAGGAAGAGCAGCTGAGTTTGTTTCCCACCCAAGCAAATGGTGGAGCATATGGGATTGCAGCTGAAGATGAAGAGTTTTCAATCCTTTTATGGCTACCTACCGCTTCTACGTCAATCGATTGTTGAATCTTGGAAGGGTTTGTCATATTTATATCATTTCTATATTACTGGTCAGAATATTTTTAGTCATGAACAGTTGTACACTTGTGCAGATTCAAGAGGGTTTCCTTGCGTGGTAATGTTAGTGGAGGGGCTCCACTATTGAAAACAATCCTCCCACCATCTTAGTGCTGATTTGGATGGAATTCCAAGTGACTTGTGGTTGTTATGACTTGTTTCCAGCTTACATGCAAGTTGTGTTTGCCAAGGAGGTATCAGCCCATGGTAATATTATGGGACCCATTGGAACTCAAGGCTATAGTCATGAAGCAAGTGTATGAGATCATTTATCACAAGAGAAGAGCAAATGGGTACCTCGGGAACACGTAGTGAGCACTTGGGCAGCCTTTGGCCTTAACGGGTATACGAAAGATGTTCTCATGCTTTGGGTAGAAGGATTCATTGGGGGGGCATATAGATGTGGGTAATAGATGGAATCGACACCATGGTAATTGTTGGCAAGGAGGTTGTTCCACTTGAAAACTATGGGATTTAGATGTTTTGGTTATCATAATATGATGGTACTTGGGCATATGAGCTTGTTTTGGCAAGAGCTCTTTCATTCACAGCATATTTGGTATAGGAACTAGATTATTGAGCATCCAAGCTTGCAATTGCTTTGGGGAAAGCAATTTTGGGAGGGAAGGAATGTAATGTCCCCTTCTCAATGCTAGTTTTCAAGACCTTGAGCCCACTCCACTTCCTATGACAAGAAGGGAAAGAGCAAGGAAGCTAATGTCATGATTTTTAAGTCCTTTTGTCGACTTTGCACTCTTTTTACGTAATTTTCTAAAGTATAGTCAGTCTGGCTAAGAAAAGGAGAAAATCCAATTGAAAAATAGACGAAAAAATAATCTATTATGTCCCCAAAGAGGTTGGTCTTCTTTAGAAGGTTCTAATTGGTTTTCGTGCCACCTCAGCACTATTCAAAGCGCTCGCTTGACTTGGAGGAGGTTATGCTTCCATTTGGAATTTATTCTCTTTGAGTTGTGAGCATGTATGTTTTTTCTTTCATCCCTTGAGGACAAAAACCCTCTTGAAAGACCCATTAAGAACGAAACCTCTCAATCCGGGCTGGTTTGAGGACGAAAACTCTCAAGCTTGCAAAAGGGTGATCACATAAAGAGTTTCTATTCAATTTTGAAGGCATTCGCAGCCCTTCCCAAGGGTGGTGTGTAATGTCCCTTTCGGGCTCGAATTGAACAAATTTGGAAAAACCCTAAAGGAACATTGTTGACAATGATGCCAACCACGTGTAGAAAACCTCATTTTTATGACAGGGGACAAAGAAAACTAATTTTACGCAAAAATTAGGCAAAGTTGACCTGTTTTAGGTCCGCAAAACCCTAAGCGACCTAGATAGAATTCATAATTTAGCCTTTCCCGCACAAATCTTCAAAAATACATCAACAACATGAAACACTTGATGTATTCATACAAAATAAATGCTTCAACAATAAATTACAGACTACTAGAATTAATTATTGCTCGAAAACAGTTGAAACTTCAAAAATTCAATATCTTCATAAATAATTGGATATAAAATGCAAATGATAGCTCAAATTCACCACAAAAATATCAGCTATCCAATAAAATTATAATCAAATTTCCAACCACGAAAACCCACTGAAAAGTGATCCCAAAATCTCCAAATGGGTAGATCAAGTTGGAAATGAATGTGGCAGCCCCAAAAAAGCATGCCCTAGCTAGAATGTGTGCCCTAATCTTGATAAAAACCCTTCGTTCTCGAAACTCTGAATTTTGAACCACCAATGTGATTCCCGAATGAAGTCACCAATGCAACAAATGAGGGTTTTCATCCCCAAGTGTTGTGACTATCGAGGGCTTTCGTCCCCAACAAGATCCAATGAGGGTTTTCGTCCTCAAAGGGTGAAAATGAGAGTTCAATGCTCCAATTTTCAAAAGAGAAGTATATAATCCACAAGATGATCATTATAATGAGCCCCAAGATTTGCTTTTATAGTCTTTTCTTTCCTTTCTTTGTGGAGCGCTCCATGTAGGCCTTCTTTATTTCTTTTTTAACATTTGTTTTTCCTTTTAAAGAGACAACCTCTCCCTTTTATTGATTGAAAATAATGAAAATAGGCTAAGGGTCTTTATCTACTTTAGTATTTAAAAATACGTTTTATTTTTTTAATAATATTATTAAGTTGTCTCAAAATGAAGAATTGGCTGGGCCCAACCTAAAATATTATTAATTATTTTTAATTTAGAAAAGGGAACATTTCACAGCCCCTCTCCTTGGTTTTTTGTTTTTGGTCAAACAAAGGTCAAACCGACTTTTCTAAACATTAAAATATTCTTTTCAACCCTAATTTGTGCGCCCAAACTCTATAACAACAACAATAACAAGTCATTTACCTCACATTTTCATTCTTGCCTCTTATTTGCATATTTGACTCTCACCTTCAATTTTTCCACTATTTTCAATTGCTTAGGGTTGATTTCAAGTGCCATATAGTTGAAGGAGCTTGCAACAAGTGACAAGGAGTTCAAGGAGCTTGCATTATTGGTGTTGGGTGTATTGAGGTAAGTATTTTGTGATTTTTTTAGAGTGTTTTAGTTTGTTAGTTGTATTTAATATTTTATTATTTTTTAGTTGTTTTTTTGGTTTGTTTTTTGTTATTGTTTTAACTTTTAAGCTTCATTTTTCTACATTTGATTTCATTTAAATTTAAATTTTAAACTTCGACATTTTCTCAAGACTAAATTTGTTTTCATTTTTAAATGCATTGTGCGATTAAAAACTTAAAATGGCTGCGAGTTCTAGTTACGTGGGTCAAAGTAGTAAAGGTCTCCTTCACAAAAATGATCCATCCTCCCCCTTTGGAGGCATGTCAAACAACTAGAACAATTACCGAGTGGAGGGTTTTGTTTGGGTTTGCTCACAATGTAATATGCGATTTAAGAGCTCCTATGATCGGGTGAAAGCCCATTTGTGTGGGGCTATTGGCCACGGAATTAGAACATGTGGAGGGTTGGATGGAAAGGGGTTGCCACGTGCACGAGACCCCTTGTACATCAAAGAGCAAGAGGAAGCGAGATCTGCAATGGCATTAAAATCCAATCATCTATGGCAAGAAAAGGAAGATCACATACCATTAGCAAGCCACCTGTTTCTCCTTTTGTTGATGTTGTGGCTTGAGATCACCCATTTTTGTCTACACCTATTGCATTTGGAGGGAAGAGGATTCACCTCTTTCTCATGAAAAGAACAAAGATGTAGGCCCATTGGAAAGGGCATTCCAGAATGAAAGCAGGGACATAGCTGACCAAAGTATTGGGCGCTTTATTTATGCATGTGGTGTCCCATTTAATGTTGTTAGATCACCATACTGGCAAGATATGGTGAGATGTATTAATGAAGCCCCTAAAGGGTACATTAGCCTAGGGTATGAAAAGGTGCGCACCACCTTATTGTCAAAAGAAAGAAAAAAGTTGAAGACTCATTGTTACCCATCAAGAATCAATGGCTCGAAACAGGAGTGTCCATCGTTTCTGACGGATGGAAAGATACAACAAATAGGCCATTGATCAATGTGGTTGCCGTGTGTCCTAAAGGGGCAATGTTTCTCAGGGCTATTGATTGTGAGGGGCAAGTGAAGGATGCCCAATTCATTGCCAACATCCTCATAGAATCTATTGAGGCGGTGGGGCCTCAAAATGTTGTCCAAGTTGTAACGGACAATGCAAAAAATTGTAGAGCTGCAGGGTTGTTGGTTGAGGCACGGTATGGACACATATTCTGGACACCTTGTGCGGTTCATTCCCTCAACTTAATGTTACAAAAATTGGGCACAAAAATTGCTTGGATCAAACAAGTATATGAGGAGGCAAGTGAGATTCAAATGTTTGTCAGCAACCACCACATGTCCCAAGCCATCTTTCGTAAATTCTCAACATTGCAGCTATTGAAGGTAGCCCGTAACATTCTTTTTATTTTTAAAAATAATTATTAGTTTTTAAAATTCATTAAATTAATTTTATAAGTTTGTAATTTGTAGAATTTTGAATGTTTTAAGTTTACTTGTCTTAATTTTATTTCTTTTGATTTCTTATTAGGTTGCTGAGACTCGATTTGCCTCGCACACGCTCGTCTTGGGCGGCTTGTGAAGGTGCGAGAGGCATTGAGTGGCATGGTTATCGAGTGACCTTTGGAGTATATGGAGGCAAGCAAAGCGGTGAGAGGGCTAGAAATGTGAAATTGTTGATCTGGATGAAACATGGTGGGATCGTGTGGATTACTTGCTTAGTTTTCTTGAGCCCCATCTGTGAGTATGTTGAGATTTGTTGATATGGATCATCCATGCATGGGTGAGATTTATGATGGAATTGACTCAATGATTGAGTCAATTAAGACCATCATAAATGCCAAAAAGCAAGATCTACGAGACCTTCTTGAGGAAGTGCACTCACATCTCATTGAAAGGTGGAACAAAATGACTACTCCATTGCATCTTCTTGCTTTTGCCTTGACTCCAAAATACTATAGCGCAGAGATCCTTTCTTTGCCTAGGAGGGTCCCACCATATAGGGATGTTGAAGTTAGTGAGGGGTATAAGGCAGCATTTTCTAGAATCTTCCCGGAGATCCAGAAGTAGAAGACATGGTTAGAGGCGAGTTTGTGAATTTCATATCCTCCAGGGATCACTCCATTAGCGCTCTTCGTGACAAATACAGAATGGATGCTTATTCGTGGTGGTACCTCCATGGACAAGCATACCCCTACCTCATGCCACTTGCAATAAAAGTTTTATCACAAGTAAGATTTTAATTTTTTTAATTTCTTAACTCTTTCTTTTTTACTTTATATTTATAAGTTTAAAATTTTAATTTTGCATTGACTTTGCGGCTTGCCTCAATAGGTTGCGAGTTCTTCTTCAGCTGAGAGGAATTGGGGTACATATTCATTTATCCACTCAGTTAACCGCAACAAGTTGGGAGCAAAAAAGGCGGAGGATTTGGTCTTTGTGCATTCTAACCTGCGCCTTCTATCACATAAGAAGGATGAGTACAGGAAAGGGCCAACAAAGTGTTGGGATATAGACCCAGAGACTCCAAACTTGGATGTTCCCATTGCCCAACTTTCATTGCTAGACCCGGACCTAGATAGTACTTTGCGTGAGCTGCAAAGTGGGGCTAGCGGGAGCGGCATTGCTGATAGTTCTGGTTGTACTCCTGGTGCTTGTGGTTCTAATGAACCACGTGATGGTAGTGATGCTCTCGTTGAAGACATTGGAGAAGATGCAGAGCCATCAGACTATTAGTCTATTACTAATTAGAATGTTGATGTATCTTGATTCTTCATTTTTGTGTTTACAATGTCAGATAATGATAATACATTGTAACATTTTGATTTGAACAATGTACTGGTTATAAGTTCGAACAATGAATTATCAATATGTTTTAACTTTTGTCGCTATTTCACCTATGTATATTTCAGATTTGTTTAATCTATGCATGTGTAAGGCTGGAATTTTGCTTATCTTGTTACTTTTCAAAATATTTTTAATATTTTATATGTATATTGTACTGCCGTACCCAAGTAAACTCTTGGCCCCAACTTCAAGAACCTCCACCAACAATATGTCGGTGCTTTTATGAGACATTAAAAAAGAACCTAATTACGGTCTTCCCAATGTCATTGCCATTGTCATAGGCGTGTGGCCTAGCCCATAAGGGCCATGTAGATGAAGATGAAGAAGATAAGGCCACATGAATGCCTTTTGACCCATTCTTCACCATTCAAAATAATGAATGATGTAATGTCCCCTTAGGCCACAAATAAGGGAAATATGGATTTCCTAGGAAACCCTTAGGGCATAACTAATACAATTTTGGAATTCCACACAAATCTTTATCCAAAATATAACAACCTAATTTACACTCAGCAATTCTTATCATGAAATACAACAATATGAAATTATATTTTATTTCATCACATATTTGCACACAAACATACCCAAAAGATTCAAAACACTTAACAGTGTAAAGGAGATGACTAATAATTTTTATGATCAAATTATGAATTTATTTGTATTAATTCAGCAACTGAAATTTAAAGATAAATACAGCTGACCGTTTGGTACAAAATATGATGAATAAAATGTTAGACATGTTACCCTAGCGAAGAATTAGGGTTTGAGCAAACCCTAACACCACAAAAACTTCAGAAATTGTCGGGAAATGCTACCAAAGTCGTTCGCCCCACCTCCAAAGGGAGTTGCCCAACTTGGAAAGTGCTCAAAACCACCCAAATAAATCACAGAAATTAGTGGTTGATCCACAAACACTAAAATTTTGATCTGCAATTGAAAACCTAGATGAAGAACTTATCTTTTCCTCTAAAAATCTTGTATGAGCTCAAGTGTGATCTCCGTATGCAACCACCAAGGAGATATCAAGGGGTTTTATCCCCAAAATTTGATCACAACGAGGGTTTTCATCCTCGATTGATGAATACTAAGAGGGTTTTTGTCCTCAATAGTTGAAAGTAGAAGCACATGTGCTCAACTTCATAAAATCAAGATGAACCCCTCTATATTCTTTTATGTTTCTTCCCTTTTAATTTCTAATTAAGTGTTGGCCCACTTAAATTAGAGAAGCACTCTTATTTTAAAATTAAAACATCAAGTGGGTGACATAAAGTTACTTTTTGGCTCACTTACTTTTAATCTTACCATGATCCCTTTCCTTCATCCCATTAGCCTATGGGAAACAATAAAATAGGCTAAGGGTATTCTTTCGCTTTAATTTCAAAAAGGGTCCCTCTCGAAAATGCTTGCCCTCAAGCAATTGCAATCCTATATGCTAGAGTATCATCGCGCCACTATAACGCGTGGATCTCACTACTCAAATGGGATTACTCTATCAAAGAACATGGAGTGATATATCCTAAATGGATAATGAGTGCCATCCAATCTGAAGATGATCCCCAAAATTTGTAAATACCTAAAAACATCCACAAAATCCCACAAAGTTGAAAGTTATCCTATGCTCACATCAATGGGTTGTTGTTGTCCCACTCGGCTTCTTTTATGCAATGAAGGTTTTGATATATTAAACCGTTGGGCTCTAATGATTCCTTTCATGACTTGGCGAGTTGTTCCTCCCAATATTTGATAAAAATCAGACTGTAGATGGGCTGGAAATGAGTTGCAACAACCACCAATCACTTGTATTTTCATCCAACTAGGTACCCATGTGGCTGCCATGAAGATCTCCTTCAGCTGAACCCTTCTTCCAACTTCATTCATCAAAAAAATCTCTCAATTTGTGCAAGCTTACAATTGTCCTCAACTGATAACAACAGTCCCATTCCTGTTATTTTCATGACCAGCAACAAAAAAAAATACAGCAAGCACCAAAGTGGAATTCTTTTGCAAAAATCAACAATTTGGGCAATGTAGGGGCTGGAAACAGCCATACAAGTACTGAAAATACCATACTAGCCATCACCAATTGGATAGAACTCCTCATGTTTGAAGGAACTTCTAAACTCCTTTGTATGCGAGCAAAAGGAGTAATGAAGTGGCTAGTGAAGGTGATGGCAACAATACCAAGAATCAAACTCATTTTTGTCCCAAGTGTATCAAGCAACTCCTTTACCTTTGTTGCAGTATCAACTTCTTCCCCGTGTGCTTCTTGGGCTTGTAGAAACAATTCTTTCACCCCTTCATCTTTAGCTGCAATCTCATATTCTTCATCATTTACTAGGGCCGATAACAAACTCAACTACTCCTCCATGTCTTCTTCATTCCTCATACTCTCTATCCATTCTACTAAGAGGATTTGTGATGCACGTATTCCTCTATCATGGTTGGCCACACATTCTCGAAGCTTTATGCTCTTGTTCTCCACATGATGCTTTCTAGGGAGTTGGAGCAGAGACCTCGAGCTAGGGCGAGGTGGGGTTTTGGGCCTGCTTACTAAACCATTGACCATATCTCACTCTCTCGGGCCATCATATAGGGAGGCATGTCTTCGCTCATCAAAAGTCGATTGTTGTTCTCCGTAGCCTTCGTAAGCTTTTGATTCTCTTCCTCGTGAGGCTCTTTTCCGAGGCTCGAAGACATTGACATTTCCACGATCCTTTGGACTGCCATCATGTGTTTATATAAAACTGTTCTTGGTCATCTCTATATTGTTCATGGTATATCAGATTTCATTGGGAGTACCGTTGGGGTTAAACGAGGCTGCCCCATATCCCTCACTTTGTTTGGGATCTACATTGATGAGCAGGAGACCTTTCTTCGTGAGTATATCCAAGACGGTGATGGGCGCCTCATCCACCAAGTTCGATATCTATCATTTTTTTTGTTGATGACATGGTCCTTTCCGGCCTCATCTCCGAGGGACTACAAAGATAGTTGGATGCCTTAGGGTTGTTTTGTGATCTCCGACAGTTGACGGTCAACATGGGTAAAACCAAGGTTATGGTCTTCAACGAGTTGAAGACCTCACACCTCAATTACTTCTTCGGGGAAGGAGATTGAGATTACCATTACCCACACTTACTTGGGTGTGCAGATCTTTGGTCCGAGTTTCAATCTAAGCAAGCCATCCAGCCATGTGTCAATAGGGGTTACGATTCCTTAGCTCTCCTCGAACGACAATGCTTCTGACACCATTTTCAGGACATCTCCTCCAAGATGTCCCTCATGAATTCCCTTATCATACCCATTGTTTTTATGGCCCTGTCATATGGGGCCCTCTTTGCTCGAGTCGATTGGGCTTCAAACGAGAGAGTCCAGGACACTTCTTCTTTATCGCTTCATAAGGTGCAAGAAGTCTATTCCCCTTCACATCATTCTTACGGATTTTGGGGCCATCCTTTCAAGTGGAGACCATTTTTTATTTCGTTTCCTTCTTGCATCGTATCCGAACTTTGTTGAGTCGATGGAGGGAGAGACAGTACCCGTATTTCGCATATTGTTCCTTGGAAACCATTGCCCTTTTTATTCTGGGCCGTGCTTGTTGTTGGTAATTTGGGGTTTCTGCTCTCTTAGAGTCAGTGGGTATTAGGATGGATCTTTTTCCTCCTTTTTGATACTCCAACGCACGGCTCATCTTCTACCTTCCAGACGGGAGTTCAACAGATCATCAAAGAGGATATTACAGAGCACTTCTTGGAGTTTTGTGATGGACTTATTATCCATCCTCAGTATACCCTTTGTTATTTGATGCACGGTCTTTACATCCCCCTTGGTTGATTTAGAGTGGGTTCTCATAGGCTTCGGAATGAGACGGACCACCAAATTCATCGCTCAAACACAGACTTGCCACAGCGGTTTTCTGGGAGGTCGAAATGGAAGCAGACTTCATCTTCCATTGTCCCATCTACTACGAGATTAGGGGGAGGTTCCATTGTCTTTTCAAAGGGACCCATGCACTTACTAACTTTTTCAAATATGTCGATCAAAAGTGCCTAGCTTTATACGTGCAGTAGAATCTTACGCTTCGGGCCGGGATCACAATATTCAGCAATTAACAAAGTAAACTCTCCACAGAGGATCATTTCCTTATTTCGGTTCTACCCTTGGAAAGAGGCTATAATGTCCCCAAATAGACACTTTATGCTGCCAAACGAAACAGCCACAAATCTGATTTCAAATCAGCATTTTATATAATATATATGTGATAACTTAATGCAGATCTGAATTAATTAGGGAAAATGCGACTTGCCTTGGTGATGGAACACACTCACAACTGAAGTAAAATTGCTAGAATCTCATGCAAAACATATCAGAAATTTTATTTATGCAATAACATCATAAAAATACTAGATTTTGTACCAATAGAAGGGCTGGAATATTATTTATAAATCTGTGGATGAACCGTTCACAAACATTACTGAAATAGAGTTTCCTCAGCCCAAAAATTATGCAAAAAGCTGATCTTGGCTTCTAAAAATCTGATCTTGGAACAGCAAATCAGATCTGGTCCAAATGCACCCTAGATTATTCAGAAATGCCCACAAGATAGGTCGCTCCACTGTAGAAAAGTTAGAAATGAAGGGTAGAATTCGACAACACTCTTTTACCTTCAAACCCTAGTTGAAATCAGCACAAATCTGCAATTCTAAACTTCAATACTGCTGGAATTAAAACACAAGGGAAGAAGAGTTTTCGTTCTTCTTCCAAGGCTAAAGAGGATTTTCGTCCTCTAAAGCAAAAACAACAAAGGGTTTTAAATCGAAGTGGAAAGAATGCAAGCTTACACCAATATTCAAAACTTTGATATGTTAAAAGATGATCTCTCCTATGCATGGTGACTTGCTTTTATAACTTTTCTTGGCCTCTTTGCCACAAAAAGGGTCAATCAGCTTTCTTTCCTCATTTAATATTTCCCCTTGCTTATTTTCATCTCCACATGGGTCGCATTTTTCCTCTAGGGAAAAAAAAACATAAAGTAACTTTTCTTTTCTTTGTTTTATTTTGTCACTAAAAATTAATTTAAGTGCTTATAATAAAGTTTCATTATGCACTTTAAAATTAATTAATTAGGACTTAGTTTCCCTTTTTCTTATTTCCTTAGCCATCGGGAAACAAAATTAGGCTAAGGGTCTTCGACTTGCTGCTTTCGAGAAGGGGATATTATAGAGGCACCGAGCGCCAAATTGATACAAGTTGTAATATCCCCTTCTCGGTTGAAGACCCTTAGCCCAATTTTGTTTCCCGACAGCTAAGGGAAGAATAAAAGGGAAACTTAGTCATAATAAATTAATCATAAAGTGCATCTTAAAATATTATTATAAGCACTTTATTAATTTATTAATGACAAAAAAAAAAAAAAAAAGATAAAGTGATAAAATGAAATTAGAAAAAAAGAAAGTCACTTTATATTTTTATTTCTCCCTACGAGAAAATGCGACCCATGTTGAGGATGAGACAAAGCCAAAAAAGAATTAAATGCGGGAAAAAGGAGGTGATTGGTGCTTGTGGGTGGCTACTAAGCCAAGATGGCTTATAAAAGCAAGTCAACTTGGCTTTGAAAGGCATCTCTATATTTTTATACAAATTCTGAAATTGGTCTGAACATTGTAAACTTCGCAAGTCACTTCAAAGGACAAAAACCCATTGAAGTCATCCCTAGAGGAAGAAAACCTCTTAAGCTCTAGAAGGAGAACGAAAACTCTTCTTCTATTTGAGAGGATTCTCCATTCAGGGGTTTCCATAGAAGGTCAAGGATTTATCTGTGTTTTCCATTGTTTTTCCAGCAGTGTGAGGTTGTACTTTGCAGATCTACCAAGGGTTTGTGGAAGAATAAAGGTGGTTGATTCTTCTTCATTCCCAACTCATTCAGGGTGGAGCAACTCATCTAGGAAGCTGATTTGTGGGGTTTTAGATCTGTTTTGGAGCTGATTTATATTGTTGTTCATAATTCTGATTTTTAGAAATCAAATCAGCCAATCTGTGAGATTTTTGGCCCAAAGAATTGATGTTTCCAGTTGTATGTCTGAAGGAGCATTCTGTAGATTTTTATAAAATAATTCAGCCTTCATTTGGGGTCAAATCTGGTACTTTTCTCGAGTATTTTTCTTTATAAAAATAGTTGAACAATTTTGATGATAAAAAGAGTTATTTTGGTTCAGTTTGGAATGATTTGCATACCCTAGGTAAGTCACATTTTCCCATAGAAGTTCAGATCTACACTTAATTATTTTTGTATAATTTCTATTACTTGCAATTTTATTTGGGATTTGCAAGTAAAATTACACGAGTACAACGTTACAATCCAGATTAGTATGGTTCAGGGGGGTTCATAAATAACCCTTAATACTGCCCAGTCACTATTATACTAGTTCCAATTCCGGAGGGTAAACTAGATCCACCAGGTCCTTGAGACATACTATTTTCGACAAACAATAGCACAAGGGGAGGTCTCATCATCTCACCTCCTCTTCCTCTTCTTCGTATCAACACACTATTCTAAGTTTCTTTTGGTCGGCCTCGGATGTTAAGGGAGATGGGTTTATCATTCTTCGATAGACATTCCCGTTGCTTCACGGGTATTCTTCCTTCTCTTCTTCTTCCTTTCTCATGTTTTGTAATTCTTTGGAAACCTTTTGGTTTCCCGCTTCGCTTCGCTTTTGGTCTTTGACCTCTTCTCTTGCTTTGTACTTCTTTTGGAAACCTTTTGGTTTCCCACTTTGTATGGACACATTTGTACTTTGCAGTCCCTTTGACCTACTTTTGTGGTCATTTGTTGGACATTAATATAATTATCTTATCTATCTATCCACCGCTGTCCCATTGAGAAGGTATCCCTTTTTTGTCAAAAATTTCACTTGTTATGCTATCATCGTATTTTACCTTTTTACCTTACTTCTCATATATGTGAATGTGTTGGATTGAATCACACTTATGCCTTTTCTTTTCTTTATTCTCCATTCCTGGACCTGCACATAGAGGAAACACATCAAAGGAAACAAGAGCTCTCAACATCACTTCTTCATGTCTCATAGGCATGTTAACTAACTCTCTTCCATTGCTTGCATTCTCCTCATAATTCCCACTCATATGATGGACTCTCAAGGGTCCATTCATGCTGCCCCAAGCACGGCTGTAGCCTTGCATTTCCTTCCTCAAAATCAAAATGATAGTGGCTGGGATCCATCTTATGACAGTTGCAAATGTTTCAACATTGATAGTAGGCTAGAGATCCTTAGCATAATCTATCATGAAAGGAAGCCTTCAATCTCTATGAATGATAGGAGTAGTCATTTTGAAAAAGACATCAACATCTACCTTTTTATATCCAACAACTTCATACCTACAGAAGCTCTTTTCTGAATCTTTGAGCTCCATGCTTGTAATTTTTATGGAGTTCCTCCTTTGTAATGTAATCAACACAACTCCCTTTACTGAAGCATCACATTCTTCAGCAAATGCTTGTGAGAAATCTGAAATGGAAAACACAAAACATGATATGACTACCTTTTTAAGCTGATCAAAAGCTTCTTGTATTCTATTCCTTCGTGCAAAGGCTCCTTTCCTTGTCATGTTGGTTAAGGGAGCTGCTATATGTGAGGATCTCTTTACCAATCTTTTCTGAGCTGCTGTCCTACCAATCACATGAAGTGTGACAGCTTTTCCAATGTGCCTTTGATAGCATGAAAGACTCATGAAAGTGGTTGCTGTACTGTCAAACGACTTTGAAAGTTCTGCAAGTAGCCCTTGGTTCCAGGCACTATCTTCAACAACCTCTTCTTTTGACGATGGAAAAATTAAGTCCCCTTGAAGCATGATTTTGAAATCATGTGCCCCCAATGGACGGAATACAAATGTTGACTGTTGTTGCTGCTGAACAGCCCCTATTTTAACTCTTTTATTGTTGTACTTGCTTATGTTGCTGGCCTTAGACTGAGGTACTGACCAGCCTACATCATTGGGCAGCAAGTTGGCACTTATCCCATGAGTGTTAACTCCACCTTGAGGCAGCTCACCTACGCATTTCCTCTTCCACTTGTAGTGCCAAAAGAGAACTTGCTCCAGTCCTAACATAGGCAGGATTCTAACAAGTCCATCACCTAAACTTGACTTACTTGCATCCTTTCTAGCTGTAGAATTTGCCCTTGTTTCAGCTGTCAAAATTTCCTTATTCTCTTTATCTTTAGACACACTATCAACTCCTTCCATGTCTGAAATATGTACATCTGCAAGTTCAATTGAATCAACATTATGTCTACCTTTTTGCTCCACTAATCCCGTCTCAAAAGAAGTTAGTTGATTCCCCCAAGTTGGTACAAACTTCTTGATCAAATAACTGAATATCAGCAATACTGATTTTGAAATCAGAAACTCTACCCTTAATGGGTCTTTGAACAGCACTGGGATCCCACACTATTATGCTCAAACAATTTTGTTTTTGAGCGAAAGGATCTATGTGCTCTTTCCTACAAGTTGTCCCTTTCACTCTTTCACCCTTTTTAGCATGTTGTCCAAGATAGCAAAAATATTGCAGCGACATAGGAGGGATCAATAGATCTGAAATATGATCAACATTATCATACCTTAGGCTGCCAACCAGGAGCTCACCCTCCTTTGCTGAATTGGGAGTTGTGGAGATACCTCCAACCCTTCTATCCATGTGACTCCCAATATTTTCTTCAAACACGTCCCTCCACAATGTTGTTATGAAAATCAGTCAATGGCTCATCCTTTGGAAGTTCGAAGGATGGTATATGTTCCTCCATCTTAAGCTCTTTGCATTCACCCAATAAAACCCTTGTTGTTTTGATCTTCCCACTATTATGTTGCCACATGCAATCATTAGAAGAAAACGAGGCATCATCCATTGTCTAAGAATGCTTACCTTGAAGTTGTATGTTGGACGCCTCTTGTTGTTATCACCAAAAATCAGCACCCTCCAATTTGTCATGTCTGTGTGAATGAGCAACCGGTGTGAATGGGTAACATTGGACCATCTCTCAAGTTGTGGGACTTGCTACTTGAGATGGATCTCCAGAGAAGGCCGGTTCCTCTACTTAATCCTAATGCTAAACTACTCCTAAGGAAGGAAATGCAGCTAACTAATCCTAAACTAACCATGCCAACGGACCAAGGAGAGAGAGGGTTAGAAAGATGGATGAAAAGGAAATCCTACACTAAAGAGGTGATAGCACCAAGAAAAGGGGATGGAAATACCATCCGAGGAAGAAGGAGAAGGAAAATGGAGTAAGGAGAGGCCAAACAATTTGTGACACACTAGACCCGAAATCTTCATTCACCATTTGCACTCCATGAAACACAATAACCTGAACCTACGAATAAGAAATACATTCACAGAAAAACAACAGCAAGAATGGAAAGGCAAGGAAATACAACAAAACAAATGCCAAGGTTGAAAGAACACCACAAAACACAAATTTTATTGCTCTTAGAATATGCACAATCCATTACATTGATGAAATAGAGGCACAAATACACTTGTTAGGCCCATGAGAAGGTTTGCAGCTCATTGGTGTTGAGAAACAAATTTAATGAGTTTTCCCACATCCCAGAATATCCCCTTTTTTCTCAAAATGAGAAGTTTACAATATATAGAATTGAGAAAGAGAGAAAAATAGAATCCCAAAATTCCCCCTTTACCCACCAACAACATGCATTCATGACCTAAAAAGAGATGTGATAGCTCGCAAAACTCATTTCCTCATGTCCCTTTGCTTGCTGGAGAAGAAAAGAAGACCATACTTCATTAAATTTGATCTAAATTTGCTGAAAGCTGTGCATTGAATACTAGAAGTGTTTTTTCCCTTTTTCATCCACCTACTCTCACCTAACCCTGATTTTTATGATTCCATGATGTAGAGGGTGAAGAGATGTTTCCATTGATATATAATTTATCCAATTTTGAGCACTTGGTGAAGAGATATGGCCATGCGGATTTTTGGGTGTCGTGGGGAACATGGGTTCTTGATATTCTTCCACTGTGATACAATACACCTGTTCATTTTCCCTCCTTTTCCTTTGTTAATCGGTTATTGCGGATGATTCTTTGGGTACATTGGGAACACGGGGGTGGGGTCGCGTGTGCCATCCCGAGGTCCGCATCATCCACAATTCCGCGCCTAATTGTCTCCGCCCCACTTCCTTTGTTCATCGGCTCCTTCGGGTTTCTTTGGCCTTTATGCCTTGCGGGGAACATTGTTCCCCGCAACCCTATTCCGCCGCATGATCCATTCACACCGCCGCCCTTCGTCCTACGGCAAATGCGCCTCCGCGGGAACTCACATCCCCACGCGGCACTGTTCCCTTTGGGCCCAAGCCCTGACTCCATTTGTCCGCACTTAACTCCCGATGCCCATACTTAACTCCCGACACTCGGCAACTTCGGTCCCACGAGGCACCTAAGCCTGCGGGAACAAGTACCGTTCGGGCCCCATCTATCGATTTCTCCGCATTCCATTGCATCTTCCCAACTCCTTAACAAATCGGCATTTTCGGGCCTTCGGGAAACTAGTGACCCCGTGGAAACTATTCCATCTAGCCCCATCCGCACTCAAAGGAATAGAAGGAACAAGTGTCTTAGAGGCTCCGGTTCCCCGCATCCCCGAAAGAGCCGAAATGCAAGCCGCCCAAGTCCAATTTTTTCAACTTGTCCATTTTGCCAGGGAAAAAATGGATAACACTTGTTCTTGTTTTACGATTTGTTCCTTGACCTCTTTGAGGTGTTAATGTATCCGTTACTTTTGCTAGTTCTTTTTCTTCTTTCGAGAGCAACTCTTTTGGTTTTTGCTTTTGGCATATTCTTGTGGTCTAGGGTTTAACCCTAGCATCTTCCTCCATGCCTTGGGACCCATTGCCCTTAGTTCCTTTTGATATTTTTGCATAGCTTGCAACATCTCTTCCATGGCTTCTTGCGTTATCTTCATCTTTATGTCACTACCATGCATGGAAAAGGGACTACAAACAACTCTAAACCCATAGTTGGCAACACAATTGTTTTGTCTCTTACCCTACATCTTTGGCAAGCTCTGTGCTCTAATACCCTTTGTAATGTCCCCTAAGGGCACAAATAAGAGAAATCCATATTTCTAGGAAACCCTTAGGTCGTGATTAATACAATTCGGAAGTCCACACAATTTTTATCCAAAATATAACAAAGCAACCCAATTTATATTCAGAAACCCTTATCATAAAATACAACCATCTGAAATTATATTCTAGCTCATCAAATATTCACACCCAAAGAAACCCTCTTAGAACATTAAGGAGATGAATAATAATTTTTCTAATCAAATTCTGAATTTATTTTTATTAATTCAGCAACTGAAATTGAAAGTTAAATACAGCTGACCGTATGGTACAAAATTTGATCAATAAAATGTTGGACATGATACCCTACAAGAGAATTAGGGTCTAAGAAAACCCTAGCACCACAAAGACTTCAGAAATCAACTAGAAATGCTCCCAAAGTGGTTCACCCCACCTCCAAAGGGAATCACCTGGCTTGGAAAGTGCTCAAAACCACCCAAATAAATCACAGAAATTAGTGACCAATCCACAAACACTAAACTTCTGATTTGCAATTAAAACCCTAGTTGAAAAACTGATTTTTTCCTCTAAAAATATTGTATGAGCTCAAGTGTGATCTCCGTATGAAACCACCAAGGAGATATTGAGGCTTTTGTCCCCAAAATTTGATCACAATCAGATTTTTCGTGCTCAAGTGATGGATGCTAAGAGGGTTCTTGTCCATAATAGTTAAAAGGAGAAGCACAAGTACTCGACTTAATAAAATCAAGATGATAGATAACCGATAGATGTCCACAAATGAACCCCTCCATCTTCTTTTATATTGTTCCATTTCTTTTCATTTCTAATGAAGTGTTGGCCCACTTAAATTAAAAAAGTAATCATAAGTGGCTGACATAAAGTTGCTTTTTAACTCACTTAGTTTTAATTTTGCGATGTTCCCCTTTCCTTCATCCCATTAGCCTATGGGAAACAATAAAATAGGCTAAGGATCTTGCGTCCGCTTTAATTTCAAAAAGGGCACATTACAAATGATCACATTTCTGTTTTTCTTGTACAAATCCTCTTCAAGTTTTTGTATTTGCTTTAATAGTAGGCAAAGACACGAGGTTTACACTCCTTGAAGAGTTGTATTACATGGTTTGTTGTTATTTTAGATTCTTATGTTTCTCAACATTGTCTTCTTCTCTTATGTTTCTCAGCATTGTCTTCTTCTCTTATGCTTCTTGTGTTTCTCAGTAGTGTCTTCTTTGCTCATGTTTTGTATTATTTTTTTATTCACTTGATAGTAGTAAGCAGCAACCTACGAGGTTTCCAGCCCTCAAAGGGTTGCATGACTTGGTCTTGCCATTATTTTCTAGTATCGCCCGACTATCGACTATCCATATAGCCCCCTATCTATATAGGCAGGCCCCTATCTAGAGTTCTACCCCCTCTCATTCAGATAGGGCCCTATGGCCATAGCTTCATTGCCCTCGCTCGGCCTCCCCTTATCCTATATGGCATAACAAAATAGATGTGCCCCTATCTATAGATGGGTATGGGTATGGGGCACTCGCCATATAGATATATAGGGAGCCATATCTATATATAATAGTGGGCTTGTTGGCTATATTTTTGTACAGCTGAAAACTTAGGCAAATATGAGATAAATCTCCCTCATTTACCGGTGAGGCTCCCATGTAAGATTTTGTCAATTATATTTCCTAGTATCTATCTGTTGGTTTTACTTTAACTATGTAGCTCATGAACCATAGCTAGACAATTTTGTAGCAAGTAAGCAAGCTGTAAGAGAAAGGAAATATCTGCAGAAGAGGAAAATAATAGGAAACGGGAAGAAAGGAGAGAAGATGTGCAACCCAATCAATAGTTTACAAAGTTGATCGCATGCACATAGATTAAAACAAATAGATCATTAAATACATAATTCAAAGAAAATGAAAGTTTCAGATCTAGATCTAGAATAACACAAAGTTTATGAATAGATCTAGAAATAAATAAAAAACAAAATCCACCGTTGACTCAAAATTCTCCAAAAATCTTCCTCCTCTCTATTCCTCAACTTTCATAAAGTTATCAAAGGTTTCACTCAAAGTCTAGAACACAAAAATGTTGATTACAAATTTTTATCCCTTAACCCGTAGGTTCTTCCTCTATTTATAGTGTATAAAGGGCAATTACAAATAGGAAGCTTTAAATGAATTCCCGCATGCGGAAGCTATGAAAAGGGAAACAACTGACAATCTTCCTCCTAAAATTCCTCTTTGCATGACATGCATGATTTATAATTGAAAAATAGAACCTTATATTTTGCATGTTTGCCACTTATTTCCAAGTAATTGACTTCTTCAAGTAACAACTTTTAAACCAATCACTTAAGTTTTATAATTTAATTGATTGCTCAATTACTTTGTCGGAGAAAATAAAATAAAGAGGAAAAGAAATAAGAAGAAAGTTGCAACCCTCCTAGTCTTGTTCTTCTTCCATATTCTGCATGCGGTTGACTCTTTTGCCTTTGATTCTCACCAAACTGGATCTAGAAGCTATGCATGACTATGATTTGCTTGCGGGTATTGCCTTTGACCTGTCTTCCCCTTTTATCCTTGAAGCTTTTGCAATTCTTCTTCAGTACATGTAAAGTAAATTCAATGAAGGCTTAATGAAAGATTTGGAACACATGCACAAGACCACGGAAGGAATTTTCCATGCATTGACTTCTACACAAGCCATATTAGAAACAAGAGGATGAATTTATGCCGGAAGCCTTTACGATTATAAGAGTTGGATCTATCAATTATATCATTGACTTCAACAAATATGGAAGCTATGCATGATTACTCTCGCTAATCCTTTTCTTTCATCATGGTTGGAACAATCTTTGTCTAAGCTCTTTTTCTTTTAATTATGTCGAAATCCCTTGCAATTGGATCAATTTGTGCGAGATCGACTTCTTTAGATTCGGAGATATATTCAATGTACGACATTGATTTGAGCACTGTGATGAATACTGCAATTTATTGAGACAAAGATGGAGTCCATGGCATGAATACTTGATTTTATCACCAAAATATGCATATAAAGCCCGCTGCCCTAAAATTCGAGGTTTTGCTTGCATGCAAGCAAGCAAAAATATTATTTAATTCACCTAGGCACATATACTAACATGCAGATACTCAGAAAGACAAAAATTGGGCTATTCCAACCCTAGGCGCCAAAACTAGAAGCTTCCCGGCAGTGGAAAATATTTATTAATGCAACATCCTCCTTTTGGCGCCAAAACCTGTCTGGGCTGCAATCCTCATCAAAAAGAATTAACTGTCTCTCCCTTATGGCATCCCATGCTTATATAACCTCCAGCACAATATTTTTAATAATTGTCTCTTCCTATTTCTGGCAATTTAATTAATTAATAGTCATGTTTATTCATCTAATTTGGGCGCTTGTGTCTGCATGTTGTTGGTTGTTTTTTAAATTATTTATTTTATTTATTTTTAGCATGCATCCTTGACTTCTCCTTAGCGCTTCCACTTGCATTGACTTTTCTTCTATTTATAGCGCCAAAATTGGGTGAATAAACCATTAATACATATTATTAAATACATTGTTATTCACCCAAGGTGGGTCGCACTTTTTGGCAAGAGGAATTGCTTAAAATAAAAAGTCAACTTGATAGGAATTTCCACCATGCTTTGTAGCTCCAAAACTCCCTCTTCCATTTAAGTTATTTGACTTTCATAATGGGAATTTTTACCTTGCATGAGGCAAGTAAGAAATTCACGTCATTTGCCATTGCCAAAATTCCCACTGGTAAATTAAAACATCTCCCAAAAAGGCGACTTGAATTAAAAACAACTTCCTTTGATAAAATGCGACTTGCATGGGTGCATAAACCTCTTTGGTGGGAAAAGTTAGCTTGCTAGGCAGGCAGAAAATTCCCATCGGTGCTTTAAATGATTTTTCTTTATTTTATAATGGAAATTTTTACCCTGCAAGGCAGGTAAGAAATTCTGTCTGCATGTTGCTTCTAATATTCTCATTGCAGCTTAAGTGACTTTGACTTCATGGGAAAAAGTACCTGCGAGGCGAGATAAGATATTATCGCCACCTGCGATCGCCAAAATTCTCACTGCAGACTTAAACCCATTCATTCCAAAAAGTGTGACTTGCCTAGGAGAGGCTTTTTGTGCTTGACTTCATCTTTTTTGGTCAGAAGTTTGCTTTCTGAGGCTGATTCCTTCTGGTGCAGTGGTCGTAAATGATCTCCAGATGCTCCAGGCAATTAAACAGACTATACAAGACAAAGAACGGACCCAGGGGAATTAAACAGAAAGACCACGGGAAAACCGGAGAAAAACGCAAAAGAAATAAATAAAAACAAAAAACGTTGTCAAAATTGCAAACAATGCTCAAAATTCATTCCTAGTGAAAATCCTATTGAGATGTGTGAATACTAGCATGCAAAACTTCAACAGGTTCAACCGGAGCACAATTTACTTCAAACGGGCTTTATTTATTTAATAAATAATTAAATAAAAATTTCTTGCAGACAAAACTTGGCGGAGGGATAAAATAAGTTTCAACATCTGGGTATTTGTTGAAATTGGCTCATATGATTCACTAGGAATATCTTAATGTAATATAGACATCTTCTAGCAATAAAAACACAAAAAAACCCGTTATTTTAAAAGCATGAAAATTTTTAAACATGGGATAGTCTCAAATTTCAAGGTAAACTCTGGAGACACCAAGGCCTTATCTATATATGGGGGGCCCCTCTCTCTATATGGTATGGGGCACTCCCGGATAGGGCAGCGTGGTTATGGCATCACTCACTCCACTGGAGGGCATCACATGCATGCCCCTATCATGTCATATGCATGCCCCTATCCCTATTATGTCATGTTCATGATGACAATATAGTTTAGTTCACTAGATAGGGGTGGGAGAACCACCTGACTGGATAATAAAGACTGGACCGGACGCGATGTGCCATAAGTTTTTAACATTTTGTATTTACTCCAATAGTAAGCAATAACCAATGAAGTTTATAATCCTCAAAGGGTTCAAGTCTTTTACTTAATAAAGAAAAATGATAATGTTGAGGAAGACCCTCTAGACATCTAAAAGTTTTTTTGTACTATAAATTTCAAATCATGAGTGAAACATGAAGGTGCCCATGGACTTGCACAGCCAACATCAAATAGCTGGAAACACATGAAAATGGCAGGAACCAGCTATACATTCCTAGGAAACCTGTTGAAAACATTTGTTGAAATAAATTAATAACATTTTAAAAATGCTTCTTGAAGCTTTTTGAACTTTTATTTCAGAAATGAAACTCCAGAGGAAATGGCGGGTAGTGAGAAAGTTTCCTGCTATTTATCTTACTAATAGTTGAGTGTCCACAAAGACCATAATGTTTTTTTTTCCTTTCTTTGACTTCTGATTTCTGGCACTCTGTATAGATTAGTTTGTGTCTTTCCTGATCAACAAAAATAATCCAAAAGAGAGATGATTAAGTTCATTGCACTAAGGTCAATCTGTTGTAGGTTCCGACAATATGCCTAGTTTTAAACCAGGGTGTTTGCTGTGCTTCCTTGAAAAGGAACGTATCATTCTAACACAGACTTTTGTGTTCGTTCTCAGGATAATGATTAATCTTGCTTATTCAATGAACATAAGTATTATATTCAATCTAAGTGAAATAGCACCTGCTTTTTTATGTTCTGGCCGCATGCGCATTAGTAAGGGGTCACGAAGAATGCGTAAATCTGTGCCCATCATGATGCGATACTCCCTATCTGTTTGATGTTGAAACATATTCGTAAGTTGTGTATGTACATCCTCCCCAGTCTCTTCAAAGTGCTTCTGCACAGCTTCCTTTGAAGTATCTTTTTCCAAGCCTTCACCCACTCTTGATAGTATGCCATTGGACTTAACTCTTTTTTCCTTTCCTCCTCAGCCATCATCCTGTGCAAAAACATCAAAGATTAGCACCATAGTCGCTATGAATGGGACCAAGTGTTTAATCACATATCATGGGAAGTTATTTCATCCAGTTCAAATTGATAGGCCTTTCAGTCTATAAGATGCTTATAATAAAAAAATGTGACACATCAAATGCATTTCCTTTCCTACAAGTGTCAGATAAAGAAATGTCAAAAGAGGCAGGTATCAGATTAGGTATTACCATCTTATTCGTGAAAAATAAAGGCTTTCATTTATTAGCAATTGAAATATAGAAGAACCTCCCTGTTTTTTCTGCATCTCACAAATAAATAAATTTAGAAGAATTTCCCTGTTCTTTCCTCCTTGCTGTTCCATTGTTGCAACAAATAATTTTAGTTTACAAGTTCTATAGATCTCACAAAATGCAACAAACTCCAACATAGAGGAAGTGAAGAAGAAAATTGGTGAAGAATATTGTTTGAGTGTACCAAACTTAAATATTAATTAAAACTTACAGTTATTATATATTAATTTTAAATATTTTTATTGAATGTTAAGTTTTTATGGTTTTAGATTTATTTCAATGTTTGTTATTGTTTATTTTTGTTTGAATTACTTTGAACTTAATAAATTATTATAAAGTGCATAAAAGAAACTTTATATAAAAAACACTTATATTATTTATTAATGACTTTTAAAAAAAACTTAATAAAATAATGAAAAGAAAAAAGAAAAAGATAAAGTGAAATTAGAAAAGAAAAAAAAAGGTCACTTTATGTTTTTATTTCCCTAGGGGAAAAATGCGACCCATGTTGGGGGTGATAAAGGCCAAAAAAGAATTAAATGTGGGAAAAGGCATTTGATTGGTGCTTGTGGGTGGCTACTAAGCCAAGTTTTGCTTATAAAAGCAAGTGTACTTGGCTTTGTAAAGCATCTCTTTCATTTTATAAAATTCTGATTTTTGTCTGAGCTTGAGAGCTTTGCAAAATAATTTAAAGGACAAAAACCTTAGAGATTATCTCTTGAGGACGAAAACCCTCTAGAGATCTAGAAGGAGAACGAAAACTCTTCTTCTATGTTGTGAGGATTCTCCATTCAGGGTTTCCATTGAGGATCAAGATTCAAGGAGTTATTGTGTTTTCCAGTAGTTTTCAGCAGTTGAAGACTTATTGTTGCTGGTTCGTGAGTTGTTTGAAGACCTACAAGGCTGAATATTGCATGTTTGTTGGGAGTGTTGTTGAAACTTCCATTTCCAATTTTTGCATTGTTAGGGCATCGATTTCAAGCTAAATTCAAGGAGAGATCAGATCTGAAGTGTTTGATCAGTTTTGAGGTGTTTTGGGCCTTTCCTAAGTGGGGCGAAATTGTATTTCCAACTTTCACTTACAGCTAGGGTTTATCTACATTGTTCAGAATTGCAGATCCGTTTTGGATGTCTTCCCGCCATTGAAAATTCTGATTTTGGGTTCATTGGAAAGCTTATTTTTCAAGCTTCAGTTTGAGCTATCATTTGCCCAGAAATTTGGAGTATTTTGCAAGTTATTGAATTTACAAGTTTTGCTGCGTTTTTGCCCTAATAAATTCCAGAATTAATATTTTTGAATCTGATTGGAGATCCTATTTTGATTATTCATTATCTACTTGCAAACAAATTTTCATAATTTTTGGAGGTATTTTGAGGTGGAAAAAACTATTTTTGCTAAATCGCTGGCCTAGGGCAAACTAGGGTTTTCTGGAAAATATTCAGTTTGTGGCCTAATTTCATTCTGAATTTCAGTTTGATAGTAATTGAGATTTTTGGCTTTTTGGATTAATCAGATTTGGCCCTAGTGGGAATTGTGGGAAATCCATTTGGGGTAAGAATATGTCCATTTGGGGACATTACAGTGGTATCAAGAGCAGTGTATCCTCTCCTAGCCTGTGAAGGAAAGAGAAAAAAATCAGATCTGAAGACAAAGAAGAAGACCATGGAAGAGCATTATCAAAGAGCTCCTACTACAGATAAGATAAGCTATCTAAATGAAGTGATCACCAAAGGCCACAGAGAGTTGCAAACCTGTTGGGTGGATGCTCAAAGAGATCTAAGAGACTCATGTTATAGGAGCCTTTGCTGATTTGAGCAGATCTATACAGGGGATGAGTACTGCCATAACAAGCTCTCAAGGAAATCAAGGCAACAAGGGTGAAGGAAGCTCTACTAGATCAGTTAGAACATCACCAAGCCTCCACATCAGTTTTGCAGAGCCAAGTTTCTCCAAAAGGAGGAACAACCAGTTGAGGATGATGACATGGAGATATGGGGAAAAGAGTATGCAACACTCAGTCCCAAGGTAAGAGCTATGTTGACCTTCAAAGATTTTTGTGAGTTGAAAGATAGTAAAGGCACAAGGAAAAATAGAAGATATCAACAAGAGAAAATTACCATGCAAAAATTGGAGAGAAATCAGCCCATAGAGTATTCCACCATGCAAAGTGAAGAAGAAGAGGCTTCAAGGAAAAAAGGTATGACTTCTAATGAGCAAAATAATTGTATTAGTGAGGAACAAACATTGATTGTTGGATGCAAAGTTGAAAAAGATGTTTCAGTTCCAAAGGTACATATCAATGAGTCATTGTCATATGGGATGGATTTACCAAGCCATAGTATTGATGGGCATGAAATTGTGAAGAGTGTTGATTCTTGTGTTGTGTCTGAAATCATGAGTCACAATAGGGATGGTGTTGTTTTGGAGGTTTCTAAATCAGCAATAGAAGGTAAACCTTTTGATGATCTTCTTTATAAGGAGGTTAGGAGTAGCAAGGATTTATTTCATCATCTTCATCCTATATCATTACAACAGTTTTATCATGATGGTATTCAGCCTGTTGTGGATAAGAATGCTAAGGATTTGGTACATCAAAGTCAAGTCATCATGAAGACAAAGAGTGATGAAGACCTTCATGGGCATTATAAGGTATGGGATCCAGGTAATATGTTGCATTTGTCCAAAGTTACCAATTCTGATTTTGAAAACTTTGTGACTAATTTCATAAGGAAAGAAGGAATTCAGAATTGTCTTTTGGGATTACAAGTGTGGCAAGCATGGTTTCTTCTTTGGAGACTCCGGTGCAAGAAGGAGAGTACCTCTCAAGGGTACTATGATCTGGTTTGAGGTTGAAGGAAAGTCGATGGTAATAAAGGGTAAGAGAACAATTTTTGATCAATTTCAGATTGTTGAACTGTGCATAACAGCAGTCATAAAGAGAGGAGAAAAGCTTTATTAATAGAGCCCATGACTGATTTTTATATCAGCAACATGGGGAACCCTTGGAAGGGTTAGTGGGGGCATTTGGTCCTCAAAGTTCTCAAAGAAACAAGGTGCAGTCTGCTGTTAATGAAGAGGAGTTGAATTCAAGGAGCAGTCATGACTTTGGCATCCTAAGGTATGAGAGTGGTTACCATATTTTGAGTTTTTTGATTTCTCCTATACCGCTGCCATATTTCTATCCTATTGGACAACATGCACATGTTTGGATGGTTGCAAATGATTATTCCCTAATCAAGTTCCAAGGTATGTTAGATAGGACAACCACATTCTTCCTTCATATTGTTCTTGATTCAGCTAATAAGCATGTGTTGGAGAAGCATGATAAGATAAAGGATGAAGTTTACTATATGGAGTATGTTGAACCATTGATCCAAGTTCATGTCTATGAGCATCAAGAGAGCTATATATTTTGGCAAGAGCTCTCTCATTTAACAGGTACAGGATCAAGACTTGTGGAGCACTACAACATGTTCTATCTATTGCATATGGCACTTGGGTGTAAGAGTTGCAATTGCTTGAGGGAAAGCAATTTGGGGAAGGGAGGATTGTAATATCCCCTTCCCGGTCGAAGACCCTTAGCCCAATTTTGTTTCCCGATGGCTAAGGGGTGATAAAAAGGAAACTATAGTCTTAATAAATTATTATAAAGTGCATAAAAAGAAACTTTATAAAAACACTTATATTAATTTATTAATGACTTAAAAAATAAAAAAAAAAAAATAAAGTGAAATTAGAAAAGAAAAAAAAAGTCACTTTATGTTTTTATTTCCCCTAGGGAAAAATGTGACCCATGTTGGGGATGATACAAGGCCAAAAAGAATTAAATGCGGGGAAAAGCATGTGATTGGTGCTTGTGGGTGGCTACTAAGCCAAATTTTCCTATAAAAGCAAGTGTACTTGGCTTTTGAAAGCATCTCTTTCATTTTATAAAATTCTGATTTTTGTCTGAGCTTGAGAGCTTTGCAAAATAATTTCTAAGGACGAAAACCCTTAGAGATTATCTCTTGAGGACGAAAACCCTCTAGAGATCTAGAAGGAGAACGAAAACTCTTCTTCTATGTTGTGAGGATTCTCCATTCAAGGGTTTCCATTGAGCATCAAAATTCAAGGAGTTAGTTGTGTTTTCAGTAGTTTTCCAGCAGTTGTTGAAGACTTATTGTTGTCCGGTTCGTGAGTGTTTGAAGACCTACAAGGGCTGAATATTGCATGTTTGTTGGGAGTGTTGTTGAAACTTCCATTTCCATTTTTTGCATTGCTAGGGCATCGATTTCAAGCTAAATTCAAGGAGAGATCAGATCTGAAGTGTTTGATCAGTTTTGAGGTGTTTTTGGGCCTTTCCTAAGTGGGGCGAATTGTATTTCCAGCTTTCACTTACAACTAGGGTTTATCTACATTGTTCCAAAATTGCAGATCCGTTTTGGATGCCTTCCCGCCATTGAAAAATTCTGATTTTGGGTTCATTGGAAAGCTTATTTTTCAAGCTTCAGTTTGAGCTATCATTTGCCCAAAAATTTGGAGTATTTTGCAAGTTATTGAATTTACAAGTTCTGCTGCGTTTTTGCCCTAATAAATTCCAGAATTAATATTTTTTTGAATCTGATTGGAGATCCTATTCTGATTATTCATTATCTACTTGCAAACAAATTTTCATAATTTTGGAGGTATTTTGAGGTGGAAAAACTATTTTTGCTAAATCGCTGGCCTAGGGCAGCGAACAAAACCATTTTCGCCATTAAAGCATAAATTGCAGCTCCAAAACCACCAAAAATACATGTTTTTTCACCCTTCATGCTATCAAAACCACCATTGTGCCCTAGCTCATCCAAAAGTGGTTTTGCTCATAACTTGTGATCCCATGGTCGAATCCCCTCAAATTTTAACCACACAACCCTCCCAAAATGCCTTTGCATGGATCCATTTATCATTGCCCATGGTTGGATGTATTTTTTTCTATGATCTCATGAAACTTTCAGCTGTTCCAAGCTTGTTTTGCCAAAACCACCAAAAGTTTGTGTTGAAGATTGTGCAAAATCTACATGGAGGAAACCTCTCAAATTTTGTCAACAAGATCCCCTCATCGAAACCTTTGTTTTGAGTCAATCAAACTTGTGTTATGATGGAGAAATGCATGAGTTATGAAAAACCACTTATTCCTCTAAAACCACTCAAGAAACTCCATATACACTAAAAATTGTTTCACAATTTTCTCTCAAACCCCGTGAAGGATCTTCGCCAAATTTGGAGCATTGGTTCCCCTCCCCAAGACCTCTCTAACAAATCAAAAATCAATCTGTTTGGATGAGTATCACTCCCAAAATGAAGGACTAATTTTTTTGCATATCCTCCATTAAACCCATTTTCCAAGCTTCCTTCTCATAGAATCTTGTTTCTCCATTTCCCGTTGATTCCGACGACGGATCGTCACCAAATTCAAAGTGTCTCATCGTCTTGGGAATGCCTTTCCCAACGAATCGAGTCACGTTCAATTTGGATTTGATTTGCTCCCGTAATGGCCCAAACACGGATTCAGCTGCTGAAACCATTAAAAACCATTCAAAATTTCAAATTTTGGAAACCGTCTCGAGAATCTTGTTTCATTTGCACCATTGAATCCACCATCATTCTAAGGCCTGTGAAACCATAAAATTGCACAATGAAGTTCCATTACTCCAGCTATAAGCTCATTTTAGTTTTGGTGTTCGAGTACCTGACATTGGAATTAGAACAATCAACGTGGAACATATGGACTTCGATGATTTGAGGCAAAGGATGGAGGAAGGAACTCGCACTGTCCTAGCTGACAAGGTCTTTCATAGTGGACTCTAATGAGGCCTTGGGTTCCCTTGGCCGTTCAAGATACCAACTTCATTCTCACTTGTGCCAAGAATTATGAAGCTGAAAGCCAGACCATCACTACTGATGATGGCTCCATCATTGCCATGTTCTCCCCTAAAGGAATCTCAAGATGCCTCTATGCATTCCAAGACCTAAGAACATTGTCATCCTAAGCAAGGAGGATGCATTGCTCGAGTGGGAAAGAAAAGGAGTCGTGTTTGCAAGGAATGACAATAGGAACGTGGATGAAGACGCCAATTTGCAAGCTTTCTCATCTACCAAAGTCTCTCTCTCACTTTGAGTTCATTAAAGAGATCTTGATTGCATTTTTCTCCCATAAAAACTGACTCATGGGAGAAGCTTGAATCAAGGAGTTTCATCCTTGGATGTCTCAATTCATTTGTGTTGATAGCCACCGAGGGATCCCAAAGATAGATTGGAGCCAGATTATCAATGATAATTTACACTCTCAATTGATACACCACGAAGGGACAAAGAAATTCACCATGACATCCTATTTGGTATATGTGTTCAAACCGCAAAATTGGCCGTGGTTAACTCTAAGATTAAAAATCTTCGAATTGTTCATTGGTGTACCAAAACTATTTTTTCAGTTCACATTTTTAAAGGAGTATATGAGGCACTATGTCATGGTTAATGATGTCTTCATAATGTATTTGATCAAGAAGATGAAGGGTGACATTAATTTCAGTTCTCAAATGGAAGCATTTCATGTTAATAATCAAGTATGGGACATATTTCTCACAATTCACAACCTTCTCCTACATTCGCGTCCGGAGGATTTGATGAAGCTCCACTCGAGACTCCCGCGATGTACCCGAGTAAAAAAGTTGGTGCTCATTGATGATGAAGACAACTTTCTCAAAGAGTGCATGTTAAATGTCATGAAAGGAAGAGGAAAGGAGTGACATTCCCAATGACTCATGAGAGTAATGGGAATTTACTCTTGTAGAAACTCAACAGATGTGAGTAATATTGAAGCTTCCCTAGATCCTTCAATTTGTATGCCTATTCAGCTAGAAGATCTTTTGATAACAAGCAATACATGGGGGGAGAACATAAGTACCTCGGCATGTTCCATCAAGCATGAGTTAGAAGACTATTGGGAAGACTTTACATGATGAGACAAAGGTTAGGAAAAGAGATTTTCAAGGTCGACCGTGCAACAAATGAAAGATTTCCGAATGGAATGGGTCATCATGAGAGACATCAAGATGATGGTAGTGAAATATTTGAGTTCGAGTACTTGGAGAACATTTTTTCAAGCCCATTCCTCCCTTGTGGACTTGGTCGGTAGTGGAGCTATTGACATCTTGACTTGTATGCGACAACCGTTCTCCAAAGGTCAAAACAAGTGGTTCATCAAAAGGTTCATGAGTATTAGCCACAATCCTTCATCCTCCCATAGGAAGTAGAGAAATCGGGAAGCAAGGTGTATGTAAGGGAAGTAAGAGGCCCGAAGAATGATGATGCTCCTCAAACTAGGCAAGTTCTTCCATGAACATCTCCAGAACCTTCACCCGAGTCCCCCCGTAGGAAGTTTTCATTGAAAAGAACTGACTCATGCGCTCTGAGCAGGGGAGTTCATTGTTTCTCCTACAAGAAACAAGTCTAAGTCTCCTGAGTTGTTTGCACAGTCATCTCAAAGGTCCATCATGCTTCCAACACAACTTCACACGAGAAGTGATCATAGGTCTCTAGTACAAAATCAAACAATGATCCCAGTTTCTCCTGCAGGTAGTCCAGTGGTACATGCTTCATCGTCATCTCCTGGTCACGTGTTCTCATGGGTTCAAGACATCATCAATGATCGTCAACGCACCGTGGCCAAGGCAAAGGCTCCAATAGTCAAGATATCCCCGAACTCTTGGAAGCTTACTCCTACTCCCCGGAAAGCCAAGATGACCTCTCGACTCATGATAGATGCTTCATGGGTCGCAATTCATCAAGTTCACTTCCCAAATAGTGGATAAGGATGAATTGAGATGGGGATAACCGACTATGAAATGACTCGATATCCTCTTGGAGAATTAGGTCCCGAGGATACATTCATAATTTTGAGAAAATTATCACAAGCTCGTCGCATAAACAAGGGAAAGTGAAGCAACCAAAGAGCAATTACAGAGCCAAGTGCATACTTTGACTTCATATGTCCAAACCTTTTTGGACCCAGATGCTCCTTCTTTCCCCCTCCGAGTCAATTACTCCTCTAAGTAAGATTGACCCTCATGCAGTTCAAGAATTCAAGCGGTTTGGCAAAGTAGGGAAGATGACTGAATCTTGGGTTGACTCCATCATACACAAAGGTTGTGAACTCCTTCCAGAGACTATCAGGATATTCAAAATCGCTACCTTGCCAATTAAGAAGGTGCAGGATGTTCTCTCCACGGTTAGAAAAGAAGCAGATCATTGGAATGAGCTCTACCAGTCATTTGTGAGATGAGCACTACGTAGATCCAAGGTCATTACTTGACAAGGTGTTCCTAAGCCCAGATGACAATTGTTCTCGCACGTGGATAAGGACAATTGAATGGAAGATGAGAGCCCTCATTGAGGCTATTGAAGATTGTCCACATCATCAAAACAAGGGTGAGAAATCAAGGAAGAAATCAATGATCATTTGAGTAGGATGAGGTGTCCTCCATTGCACTCTAAGTCCACGTCACTTGATGAACTCCGAGAGCACTTCAAGAACATTATAAGAGGTGAATTGTCTAATCCGTGACTCTATAGAGATGAGCTCATGGACATGTTAGCTCAAGATAAGATCAACCATCTCAAATGCAGCTCAAAAGATTCCAAAGTGGCTTAAGCATTGTAAGGTAATCCAAGGTGCAATTGATCATTGGTTGGACATCATCACTAATACTAGCGTCCCCGTGGGAAGGAAGTTTTAGAAGTCGTGTTAGGTACAATGCAGCAATGGAAAGTCAAAGGATTTCTCGGAAAGGCATATCAAGGATCTTCTTCTTTGCGTGCTCCTTCTATTGATTGATGTCTTCTCCTTCTCTCTCTTTTCCCTTTCATTCTTGCATGTATCAAGTAGCTTTTCCCAAAAGCAACTTAAAAGTTTTCTAATTCTTTGTTGGGAAAACACTTTTTCAAAAAGTAACTTAAGTCACTTCCTTTCCACTTTTGTAAAAGTATTTTTCTTAAAATAAGGAAAAGTGTCTTATTCTAGAAAGGAAGGTGAACAATCATGCAGGAATGTGAAGGGTCACAAGTTTTGGGCTATATATTCAGGCCTTCTCTCTATTATAAGCATCAGCTTTTTGCTCCTCCTATAGCAAGTTGTATTTCTTCTATTTCTTGCTTAATGTATTCCTCTCTTTCTCAACTCCTACTCCAATAGAGCTTTGTAATCTGCACAACCAAGGAAAGAAATAATTTTGATGAATATGATGCAGTTAAACTTTGTGTTAATTGTGTTTTTTTCTTACTTTGCATATTGGTGTCTTCTCATTGAATCTGGAAATACTTTTGGTTTTGTGGTTAATAAACTCAGCATTTCTATTTATTACCCAAAACCCCTTTCTCCATTTCCCTTCTCTTGCTCATACCTCACACTCTTTTCCTCCATACATTGTTGCCACAAGTTTAGTGGAGTGTTCTATGTGATCCCCGATCTTTGACCACCCAAAGAATAACATTAGTGTATAGTATTTCTAGTTTTCAATAAATGGGAGCCTCCCCATTCCCAAGAGGAGGGACTTAGTCCTAGAGCATTGGCAGAAAACCCCATATTTTTTCCTTGACAAAATATTTCACAAATACTATGCAAGTTGCAATTTAAAATAACTTATATTTTCTTCTTCAAATTCGCTATAAAATTTCTTCAACTCATGCAAAGGATGCTAAATAGTTATGTGATTACAAGTGAGGGGGATGCATTTAAAGAGACAAAAAATCAACATATTTTAGCATAAAATATGTGTTTTTCTTTTTTTTCTTGTTTTCCACGTCCCTACCATGTATGGCGAGTTTCTTAGCTAAACTTCACCAAATTTTGGCGATATTGGAGAATATTTTTCATTCTCGAGTGGCGAATTTTTTGGGCAAATATTTGTCCCAGCAAAATTTGGTCAACTACTCGCCGAATAGGCAAACTATGCTGACAACGATTATCCTCTTGCAGCCTTGCTGAAAACAACAAATTCTTTAGGAATAATACTCAATGCTTCTCTAAAGTCGTATATTTTTCCTTTAGACTGGTCCGTAGATCACCTGCCATAGCGGCATTTTAGACCTTTGGCATCAAATCATCAAATTCTAACAACTTCAACAGCTACGAGGCCTCCTTATGATGTTTTTCGTAATCCTCAAATTTTACAATTGGCCTTTACACAATCCTCGACATTCAGCAATAGTTTTGACTCGTCATTTTCTACAACTCCGACAGAACAAGGTTTTGCATGTTTGCCATTTTTCACACCAATTTTAATGTTCAACCCGTAAATTAATGCAACAAAATGAAAATAATTGTCTATTCTCTGACTTTGGCTTCTAGCACGGAAATTATTGCAACAGTTTTGGAGCTTGATTTTACTTGGAAAATAAATGCAACATGGAAATAAATTATAGATTTGGGCTCTAATTTTAACCCAAAATCGACGTACATGACTTTTATATGGACATAAATGAAAAATATATATTAAAATACCATAAGCTTGTTTCTTCTTTATTGAACTATGCCCTATCAATTAGATCGCAGTAACTTTTACATGCCCTTGAATAGCGAAAGCACTTCCATTCATGAGTTTTGTTATTTCAGCCTTTATGAAAATTGTGTAAGGCAAGAAATGCCTTAGAAAAATCACGACAGGCAGAAATATAGGCAAAAATACCCTAAATAAATCACAACAGCCAAAAATGCCCTAGTTGATTGTTTATGTACAAAATCACAACTCAATCTTGCATTTTCGATGTGATTTAATTATGTGCGTGCCCATGAGCGTGCCTCAAAATTCGACTATATTTTCACTCACAACAATGGCAAACTTGCACTAGCAACAATACATAGTGTTCACAATTTTCGTATTTTTGACGTGCCCTAAACGTCCTCTTCAACTTCAGTTTGTTCCCTAATTCAAGGTTTCCTTGAACTCGCACAATCTTTGTCAATTTGTGCTCCTTCCACGAGCTTCCTCAAATTTGAGTCACTTTGAGCTTTGGTGGCCTTGATACCAATGTTAGAAGATGTGAACAAAGAAAGAATGAAGAGAAACCATAATGCACACTTCAGTGAATGTGTGTCCATCATTTTATTATGTTGGGAGTACTTACTGATGTAGTTCAACAAGTGAGATCAGATAGACAACTACGAACTACCGTGTCCGTATAAATATATTCAATATTCAAGACAAAGGAAGGATTATGCCAATGGTTGGTTATGCCCTTTTGTTGACCAGCACAACATTCATGCACCAGATGATTAATAGACTTTAGCCCTTCAACATCGTCTACTTGGATGAGATCCTCATCTATAGCATGATTTGGGAGGAGAACATGAAACACGCCTCACGTGTCTTACACATTGCATGAACACAAGTTGCAAGCTAGCTTAGCCAAGTGTACATTCAACACCACACAGGTTCTATATATGGGCCACATCATCAATCGTGTGAGCATCCATATGGATCCAAAATGATCTAGTTAATCCAAGATTGACCTACTTTGTGCAATCTCACCAAGTTGAGGAGTTTTCTTTGACTTGCTAACTTCGACCTCAAGTTCTCGTATATATCATGACCTCTCAGCCAGATCATGTACGCCAAAGCAACCTTCCACCGGAATACTACACAAAACGTACCTTCAAGGAGCTCACACAACACCTCTACATGTAGCACTTATTTTGGAAATACCCATCATTTTCCAAAGCTTTGAGATCCAAATGGATGCATTTAACTATGCACTCGCCACAATACTCATGTGGCAAGGACATCTAGTCTGTACCACTCAAAGACATTTCATGACACAGTTTAGCATTACCCCACTTATGAAAAAGAGTTTTATGCCATCAATCAAGCATTTTAGCAATGGTGCCACCGCATCTTGGCCAACAAGACGATCATCCACTTTGATCATAAGCCACTTTATTTCTTGTACGCACAAAGCAAGTTGGAAAATGTGTGCAACATGAAGTGGATGAGCTGCTTTACAACAAATCCATCCGGTGATGAAGGATAAGGAGGATAGAGAAAATAAGGTTGTAGATTGCCTCAACCACGCACCAATTCAAAAGCTCTCATCACAATGCTTGGCATTTTTGTTAATTCTTTAATTGGGTATCTCTCTCGCAACAAACAAGAATTTCAAAGAAGCCTACACTGGCCTTGACCAAGGTAAACAAGTTCACGAATTCCATATGTTCGAGAAGCTTCTCTACAAGTTTGGACATCTATGTTCCTAAAGAATCATCTTGCCAAAGCCTCATCTAGGAGGTGTATTACGCCAAGACAACAATAAACTTCAGCATTACCAGAGACACTAGCACCGCTCAACAACACTTTTCCCGGCCACACACGCGCATAGACATTGAACACCACATTAAGCCTCACATTCCTTGTTGCATCGCCAAGCCCATAAACAAGAAGTTGAGACTTTACATACCTTTGTAGGTTCCATCCAAGCCATGGGAATCTATCATCATGGATTTCAAAATTGGCCTACCTCTCACGAAGCGCCGGATTGTCTTTATGTTCGTTGTAGTGGAAAGGTTTTTGAAGATGGCCATCGAGTTGCTTGTGAGAAGAGCATCGATGTGTAGAAAACCATGTATTCATTCTTCAATCATGTTTGGGTTCGCTTTTGATTTAATATCCATTGTGTCGATCATAATTTGTGCTTTGTAAGCTATATTTGAAAAGCATTATGGGAAATGATGGATACACAATTGGATCGGTTTACAACATTTCATTCAAATATAAATGAAAAAATGAAAGTTGTCAATTGCACACTTGTCTATTTGCCACCAATTATAATGTTCCCTAAATGGGACATTGTTGCCTAGATTTTTCGCATGCTTTTGACTAAAAACCTAGGCAGTCATGAGATAAATCTCCCTCATTTAACGGTGAGGCTCCCGTGTAAGATGTTTATCAATGTAGTGGGTATGAATCCTAATAATTATTTATGGAGTTTTACTTTAATTACAAAGCTCATGAACCATAGCTTAGCAATTCTGCAGCAAGTAAGCAATTGTTTATGAAGTATTTTCAGAAGGGGGAAATAATGGAATTTAGGAAAGAAGAAAGGAAGATATGTAATTCAACCAATAGTTTACAGAGTTGGTCTCATACATATAGATTAAATAGACAAGTAGATCTCACAATATTCAAAAGAGAAGGAAAAGAAAAGCTTCTAATCCAAATATCACATAACACAAAGTTTATCCAAAGATCCACATAGAAGTAAGAAGCAAATGCGCCGTGGACAAAAAGTTCTCGGAAATCTGTCTTTATTCAATTCCTCAGCTTTCACAAAAATGACATCAAGGGCTGCAGCACAAAGTCTGGGACTCAAGAATATTGATTATAAAATTGTGATCCTTAACCCATAGGCTCTTCCTCTATTTATAGTGTATAAAGGGCAATTACAAATATGAATTTTTTAATGAATTGTCATATGTTGAAGCTATGAAAAAGGGAAGTAGTTGGCAATCTTCCTCCTAGAATTCCTCTTTGCATGACATGCATGATTTATAACTGAAAATAGAACCTTCTATTTTACATGTCTCGCCACCTATTTCTAAGTAATTGACTTTTTCCAAAGCAACTTGAAGTAACGGATTTTAACCCAATCACTTAAGTTTTACAATTTAATTGATTACTCAATTACTTTTTCGGAGAAAATAAGAAAAAGAAGAAGAAAGAGAAGAAATTAGAAGAAAGTTGTTGCAACACTCTCAGTTTTGTTCTTCCATACTATGCACATTGATCCAACCTGTATTGCACCTCTGCCTCATGAATGATCTAAATGATATCTCTGCCTTGAATCCGAGATGTTTTTTTCATATGTTATTGAATCCTTTCCTTTGATTCTCACCAAATTGGATCTGGAAGCAGCTGACTGTGATTTTCTCGCGGTTGTTGCCTTTGACATGTCTTCTCCTCTTATCCTTGAAGCTTTTGCAATTCTTCTCCAATACATGCACTAATAAAATGTTTGCCATAAACAATTCAGACAAAACTCATCACCTTTTATTTTTAATTGCATATGAGCAATTTTAAATTTTGGAAAGTACTCCGAGTGAAGGAAAATACAAGTAAATTCAATGAAGGCTTCAATTGGAAGATTGAGAGCACATGCATAAGCTCTTGAAAGGAATTTTCCATGCAATGACTTCCACATGGGCTGCGTTAAAAACAAGAGGATGAATTTTTGTCGGAAGCCTTTGCAATTATGAGATCTGGATCTATTTCTTCCTCTAATTCTAAAGATATATTCAATGTATCAGACATTGACTTTTGCTTTCTTCACCAATATGGGCATAAATGAAGTATTCCTGCAAATAATTCAAACAAGTATGTAGTCCATAACATGAATATCTAATTTCTTCACTAAGATTTGATTATAAAGCTCTGCTGCCCTCTATTTTTAGACTTTGCTTGCATGCCAAGCAAGCTAAAAATATTATTTTATTCACTCGTGCACTCACATCAACATGCAGATAGCCAGAATAATAAGAAGAAGAAAGCCTTTCCAACCCTAGCGCCAAAACTGGATGCTTCCGGCAATTAATTAAAAAAAAAGTCAATTTTTAGGCATTTAGCTATGCGTAATGGGTCGCACCTTTTCGCTAGAATTTATGTTAAAAATAAGAGGCAAAGCAATGGGAATTTTTACCCTTCGGGCAGCTGAAAAATCTCATCTTTCACTTAAGTGATTTGTCTTTAATAATGGGAAAAACAACCCGCAGGCAAGAATAAAATTCCCTCATGCCCGCCACTACCAAAATTCACATTGGCAGCTTAAAATCATCCTTCCAAAAAGTGCGACTTGCACGGGTGAATAAAACTTCCTTGATGGGAATTCTTACCCCGTTAGGCAGCTCCAAAATTCCCATTGGTACTTTAAGTGATTTGACTTTAATGATGGGAAAAAACAACCTACCAAGCAGGCATAAAATTCCCACCTACATGCCACTACCAAAATTTCCATTGGCAACTTAAGTGACTTGACTTTAATGATGGGAAAAAACAACCTACCAAGTAGGCATAAAATTTCGCTTACTGCCACTACCAAAATTCTCATTGGCGCACTTAATGATTTGACTTTAATGATAGGAAAACAACCGCCAAACAAGCATAAAATTCCCACCGCCCGCCACTACCAAAATTCCATTGGCATCTTAAGTGATTTGACTTTAATAATGGGAAAAAACAACTGTTAGGCAAGGATAAAATTCTCACTTGTCCGCCACTATCAAAATTCTCAATGGCGGCTTAAGTGATTTGACTTTAATGATGGGAAAAAACAACCTCTTTGGACAAGCATAAAATTCCCACCGCCGCTGTCACCACCAAAATTCCCATTGGCGACTTAAGTGTTTTTTAATGATGAAAAAACACATCGTCAAGCAAGCATAAAATTCCCACCTGTTAGCATATGCAAAGAGAAGAAAGAATTAGAGAGAGAAAACTGCACTACTCAAATGACATAAATAGGTCCAATTTATTATAGGAGGTGGTTACACTTCGGTTGAATAGTTACCAACCATATCACAACTACAATGAGTTTTACATGCTATATAAAGCATTATATTTTAACACCCCCTCTTAATGAATAAACCAGAAACAAGACAAAGTTTGTCCCGAAATTTTACAAAATTCCTAAAGCCTATATGTTTAGTCATTACATCTATAGACTATGCCATAGGTTGTACTTTAAAATCAGCAATCCATGGTTTGTGTTGCGGTTGTCGAATGAAGAACAACAAAACAAAAACTAGTCCCATGAACAAAAGATATGACAAGTGGTCCACTAGTTCTCTCACGTTACGTGATTCATTGACCGGTGATGAATCACCAATGGTGAGAGTGTGTCACCCCATCTCCAAAGTGCTAAAATCGAACCTTGGAGAAGTGGATTGAAAAATCTATTGCAGCAGGATAAAATTTCACTTGTCTCCGCCACTATCAAAATTCTCAATGCAGCTTAAATGATTTGATTTTAATGATGGGAAAAAACAACTTTGTCGGACAAGCATAAAATTTCCACTTGCCTCTCATCACCGAAATTCCCATTGGCAGCTTAAGTGATTTTTAATGATGAGAAAAAACCTGTCAAGCAAGCATAAAATTCCCATCTGTTAGCATATGCAAAGAGAAGAAAGAATTAGAGAGAGCAAACTGCACTACTCAAATGACACAAACAGGTCCAATTTATTATAGGAGGTGGTTACACTTCGGTTGAATAGTTACCAACCATATCACAACTACATAGCAGTTTTACATGCTATATAAAGCGCTATATTTTAACACCCCCTCTTAATGAATAAACCGGAAACAAGACAAAGTTTGTCCCGAAATTTTACAAAATTCCTAAAGCCCATATGTTTAGTCATTACATCTATAGACTGTGCCATAGGTTGTACTTTAAAATCAGCAGTCCATGATCCATGATGTATGTTGCGGTTGTCGAATGAAGAAGAACAACAAAACAAAAACTGGTCCCATGAACAAAAGATATGACAAGTGGTCCACTAGTTCTCTGTTACGTGATTCATTGACCGGTGGTGAATCACCAATGGTGAGAGTGTCAGCCCCATCTCCAAAGTGCTAAAATCGAACCTCGAGAAGTGGATTGAAAAATCTGTTCCAAACTTGTGTAGCCTACTGGAGTCTCATGTACAAAAACTCGGTTATCCTAAATCGAAGTCACCTCGATCATGTCCTCGCAACACCGTGTAGTGCTCATCCAACTTTCTCAATAAGAGAAATGTGACAATCATGCAAGTAGGAGTTAGAACCAACTCCACAATAGTAGGAGAAATAACCATCTTCGCCTTAGTAGTGGTCTCCGGGAGTCTCATCAAGAATGGTAGGAGTGAGAACCAACTCATCTATTTGCTCATCTATCCCCCTCTGTTGGGAAAGATCCTTCACAACACAATGAACAAATTGTTCAAACTCTATTGTCCTTCGAACAAGGACCTCTAAGTGAGTATTTGGGCATGCCATCTCACCATGCATCGTCAAGTGCATTTGGAATAGTGGAGTCTCCGTACACAATAAATTGTTCTTCAGAATGAGGAAATCCATCCTCCCAAGGCATGTCCGCCTCCCGTACACTTGGTATAGTGGATACTCCCTCCACAATAGGTGCATGTAGGTTAATGTATCCAAGTCAACAGATTTGTGAGAAATGGCTTCCTCCCAAGGCATTATAGCCTCCTAAACTTCCCGAATGGTGGAATTGTCCTCCCCACGTGCATTCATGTTGATCATAGCCAGATCAACAAGCCGATCGACCACCTTCCCAAATACCAAGGGCAATTATCCGTCTTTGTTTCATATTAGAGACAACACACTTTTTCCACATAAATATTGGGATTTTCAATAAATTGTGAATAGATAGAAGATTCTTTTGTAAAGAAGGTATATATCTAACATTCCATACCAACAATTTATGAGCATTATTCAATACAATCATATATCTCCTATCCCTTCTACTTATAAGTGATTCTCCATCAACTAGCACTATTGATTCAAAACAAATATTTGCATAGTAAATGAAACATACCAGTCCCTACATCATGAAAAGTGTGTGCAGACGCACCAAAGTCAATGATCTAGCTAAAGAATGGTACCACTTTGTCATTCGAGCATGATGCCATAAGACAATAAAGAGCATTTTGGTCATCTAAATCCCGCTTCTTAAGAACTACATCGCCACATGTTCCTCATCACATGGCTTTTTGTTCGTCGTGAAAGATCATACTTCCGCTTCCGACAATCCTTCGAGGTGCCCAACCTGTATGACAAATAATAGAATGTGACCTAATACCGAGTGGAAGACTCACAGATTGGCGTTTCCACTTTCCCTTTCGACTCGAGTGACAAGAGCACTCTTTGAATGGTCACAATTAGATTCTCGCCTAAAGTTGTCTCCGCTCCTTTTGCAATGTGCAAGAACTCACCTTGTCAAACGTGAGTGTTTGACTTTCACCATTAAATGGAGTGCCTCCACAAATGACTCATACGAAGAAGGTAAGTTGTTCAAAACCTTGAGCCATCATATCATCATCGTCCACCTTTTTGTTGATGGAAGATAATTGGTCTCGGAGGTCTTTCATTCAAGTAGATGCTCGAGAAGAATCCACCTTTTGTAACTTTACAAAAAGAGCATATTTTTCAGGTATAAACCCGACTCTTTTTCGGTGTCCGATATTTATCCCTCGACTAGCCCACAACATGCTTGCCACGGTGGCATTCGCACTTTGGTATCATATCATCCGACACCGACAACTCGAGAAGCAATAACGCTTCCTTGTGACATTTGTCATAATCCTCAAAGTTCATCATTGGTCGACTTTCATCACTCTTGATTATTTTATCACAATAACGAAACTCCGCGACCGTTAAAATCTTATGACTCCAAACATTGAAATTAGTGCCTGTTAATTTTTGTGTCTCCGGCAAAGTTAAGTGTGAAATATTTGCCATTTTATTATTCCAAAGTAATGGAAATAATAAAATAATAGTTTGCCCAAACCAATAATAAAACAATATTACTTATTCGTGCAAATAATATTAAAAATTAATTACTCCCAGCAAATCGAATGAATACCTTTGTTGTTGAAGCCTGAAAATAATATTATTCTGCCAAATAATATTAATCTTCCTCATGACTGGTCACATTTTTATTTATTACATGATTGGGTATAGCTTCTGGTTGGTCACGTAATCAGCGAACTGGGCACGTTTTTGAACTGGGCACATTCAACAACGAACTGGGCACTTTCTTGTTTACAACGGATGTCTCTGCCTTCACACGATTTCTACCACGATTTGCCACGACTTTTCCCAGCGTATTTTCTTCAAATGTCTGAGTTTTATTGCCCTCTCGAAAGCAGCCACTTGGCTTTGTGCAAAACTAATTGTGTTTTTCCTTTGTCTACCACAAATTGTGCTCGCAAACAAACCCTCGAACCACTTCTTTTGGGCCTTACAAATGCCCTAACAATTGTATTCTTGACTGGTTCGACGTTTCTCCTTTCTTCTCTGTCCTTGAAAATGCAAATAAGCCAGGCTTCGACTTTCAGAAGCAGCTTGTTTTTCCTACACAACTGTAGATGCAAGTAGTTTGTGCCCTTTTCAAACTGACTGGCCTTCTTCAAACCATTTGCACTCTCCCGTACCCTTCAAGGGCTTCCTCAGGCTGCGAACCTTTGATGCTCGATACCAATGTTAGCATATGCAAAGAGAAAAAGAATTAGAGAGAGCAAACTGCACTACTCAAATGACACAAGTAGGTCCAATTTACTATAGGAGGTGGTTACACTTTAGTTAAATAGTTACCAACAATATCACAACTACATAACAATTTTACATGTTATATAAAGCGCTATATTTTAACACCACCGCCTGCAAAGCACCAAAATTCCCACTCAAGACTTAAAAATCATCCTTCCAAAAAATGTGACTTGCATGGAAGAAAGCTTCTTTCCAAAAGTGCGACTTGCATTGAAGAAAGCTTCTTCCCAAAAAGTGCGACTTGCATGAAGAAAGCTTCTAAAGTTGCATGAAAACTTCACAGCACATTTTATTTCCATTTTTGGATTTTCGGTGAAGAAAACACAAGCATAGAATAAAATTTGTCATTTTTGGAAAGGTCTCAGGAAGATGTAGCAAAAAACTTGCAAGTGCCATAACTTTCACTCCGTGGCTCCGTTTTAGGTGTCATTTTCTCTAAAAGTGCATATTTTCTCGAGCTCTACACATTGATGGCAATATTTTTCTTATTTTCATAAAATCCATTTTTGCACCTTTTTGGACCAAGTGACTTCTTGCAATCTTCCGAAAGAATCCCGAGCTCGATCGCCTTTAGACAAATTAGTAATTAAAAATCTTGGATGGCTTTTCAAAATCCCGTGCCTAGGAAAAGGTTTGACATGAAGAATGAATAGGCTACGGGAATCCGGAGAAAACAAACCAAAAGACAAAAAAATTAAAACAAAACAAAAGAAGTCATAGGCAATTGCTTGAAAAATTTCTCCAATTAGCTAATTTGTTAAAATTCTTCCCGTGTGAATGTTCTATGGTAATAATGATGGGGTGAAGTGCTTTATGTAACCTAAATCCTTCAATTTTAGCTCAATCTATTTTTAAATGAACTTTATTTATTTAATAAATAAATAATAAATAAAAACGCTTGCAAACAAGGTCCGACGAAGGAATTGAGTGAGCTTTTGCATGTGGGTACTTGTCGAATTTGGCTTTTAAGACTTTCTCGGGAATACCTTAGAGCAATGCAAGCAATCGCAAGAAAAACAAACACAAACGACCCATTACTTTGAAAAGAATAAAAAAATTTAAAAGGGGTAGTCCTGCATTTCAGGTGAAATCTGGGGACACTGACATAATGAGAATTGCATTCATATTTCTTCTAATTCCCATTATGTCTTTGTTTGGGTCAATATTGGCTCAATGGATGATGAATTCTACTTGATGTAATGGCGTAAAAGTATTTTTAAATACTTTAGTGGCGAGTTGGGCATGAAGGCCTCTTATTTGGTTCGAAAATGGTGGAAGGACTTCTAATCCTTATGGGTCGGCCTTGATTGGAGAGCCTACATAGAGGATAATGAAGAAATAGAACTACTTGAAGGTCGGCCTATGCATTGGGCTTCTATTTTGATGTTGGCACCACTTGAGGATATATAAAGACATGAAGGTTCATTTGAAAAGGTTATGCATGTTTATTTTGAAGATTGATATCTTGAGTTTGTGCACAGTGTGCCCTACTCTCCACTAAAGATGAAACCTTTAGTGTGGCTCAACTTTGGGGACGAAAACCTCCATTGTTGGAAGATTGAGGAACAAAACTCCTCAAGCTTGAGGGGAATCCCATATGGGGGTTTCCAAAGTGCTTCAAAGTGGTTTATTGTTGGTTTTCCCCTTCTTACCCTAGGCGACTTGCATGGGTGGAGGGTTTGGTATGTTCTAGGGCTGATTTCACTATTTTGGTTTGATATTCTTGTTCGGCATAATTTATAAGGCCGTAATCTAAACTTTGGAGAATCTTGGTGAGGATTTGCTATTTTTCCTAGCCCTCAGTTTGGCTGAACTACTGCTGTCATAAATATTTAATTCCAGCTGTGATTATCAGATATTTCTTCAATATTTTGATGTATTTGTGATGCATAAATATTGTCGTGGCTAGATAAATTATTTTGTGGCATTCTACATTGATTTGCATAGTGAAAAGTGGATTTGAATCTCATAGGTAGTTCACTGCCCTAGGAGACTGCAAATTTTGTGTTGGTTGATCATTTTAAGATATTTTCAGTTGTGTGTGTGCTTGAAGGTGTTTTCAAATCTGATCAATTCATGATAGCCAGGTAAACCCCTTTTCTCCATTTTCAGCCCAAAAAGGGACATTACACCAATGTACAACAATGCACATCCAACAAGCTTACAACAGAGCTCTTCATAGTTGTATGAGGCATAGTCCATTCCAGGCATGTCTTGGGTTTCAAACAGATAGCAGCTATAGACATCCTACCGCACACCATCCAACATTGAATCATAGGCATAAAAAAGTATTATACAAGGAAAATAAGTTTTTTCAACACATCAAGTTTGTTCACCAATAGGTTCAAAAGATACTCTCTCGCCAATTGTAAAAGTACAAAGAGCATGATGATGAGTATCGCACATCTCACAAATTCAAGGTCGAGGTTATAGTATGGTTGCAACTTTAGAAGGAATACAAGTTGTTGCAACACATCAAGTATGTTCACCAACAAGTTCAAAAATACCCTCGCACCAATACTAGAAGTATAAATAGTGCTATGATGTGTATCACAGACGATGTCACAAATTCAAGGTAGGGGATAACGTATGGTTGCATCTTCAGCAAGAACGCTTGGACAATAAGTTGAAGTCTTTCCTCGTGGTCCTTCTACCATATTGCATGCAGCTAGTAAGACCACCTTGTTCTTGATTTTCCACCTATAATGTCCCTTTCTAGGGCTGAACTGAAAAGCAACGAAATAACACAAATCCAAACTGAAATATATTCTGATTTTTATATCAGCCAACTGGAAAATAGAAACAGTGAACAGCAGTCTGATTTTTAGAACAGCAACAAGGAAAAAGCAATAATTCATCAAAATATCACCATTCACAATATCTGAAGTATATAGAGGCACTTTAGGAATATTTTAGAAAATTATCAACCAAGAAATCAGCCTCTAAACACAGCTGGAAATTAAATAAATGACAGCAGAGTATGCCCTTATGAAATGGCTGGAAATGAATGATTCCAAGCCCTAAAAATGAAGTACAAAGTAGATTCCAGCTGCCAAAAATATGGAGAATGCAATGATGGCTGAGTTGAGCGGTGTCGTGCCCTAGAAACCACCAATCTCTTCCCCAAGGTGGGTCGCTCCCCTAGGAGAGGGGCTGAATTTCACCTTAGAACCAAACCCTCGCTGAAAATAGGCCTTATCCACCTCTTTGAAGCACTTGGAACAATTAATTGAAGAGTTTTCATTCTCCAATTATCAAGGAAGGGTTTTGTCTTCCTTGTGAAGCCACACCAAAGGATTTCCGCCCTCTAGTGGAATGGAAATAGAGCAATCAGCCCCAAAACCAAGTAATGTAAAATTATAATAAAGATGCATGCCCAAAATGAGCCTAAACAACCCCTTTTATATCCTTTAGGTGGTGCCAAACCCCATTACCAACCTCATAAAGAAGTTTTCTTTATCTTTTAATTTGCCTTTTAATTCTCCTCCCCAACCAACTCTGCCTCATAAAGGAAAACACTAAAAGAAAATGTAAATGCTCACGGAAAAGGACTAAAAACATTAACAAATACTTCCCTTGTTCACCTTCTTCTAACCCACGGGAAGTGGAATGAGCTAGAAGTCTTCTAAATGGATTAATTCGAAAAGGGGACATTACAATCCTCCCTTCCCGAAATTGTTTGCCCTCAAGCAATTACAAACTCATATGCCCAAGTATCATCATATCAAGGTGGAGGAACATGTTGTAGTGCTCCCATAATTTGGATCCCATGCCTGTCAAATGAAGGAGCTTCAACCCAAACAAAATCATACCTTTGTTGCCCCTCTTCATTCAAGTTCTCTTCATTTTCCATTTCAAAAACAGCAGTAACAATTTCTTCCCTTGTACACTCAATAGTACAAAACACTTTCCAGCCAATTTGAAGCTCAAACAAAGGGCAACAAACTGAAAAATGCTCAGCAACTTGACAAACAAAAGCATTTCCCAATGGGCATCTTCACCTTCCATCTCACCCTTGTCAACTATGGCACAAGAACACCCTCCAATCACATGCATGAATGCAATTGAAAAAGAATGAGGACTGTCAAAAATGATGTCAGCAATGCTATTGAGTACAAATGGGCTCATAGATGTCATAAGGATGCTTCTTCTAACACTTGGGAGTAACCAAACATCACCCCTTATTTCTCCTATGCTTGGCTGGAGCTTTTTGCAAAAATAACCAAATTATGAGTCATTATAGCTTGCTTTTTTTGTGTTGCTCTGATTTTCAAGTGGGTTGCCCTTTGAAACTCACCATTCACCAATCTCCAATGGTGCTCTACTCTCCATGACGAACTAGGAAGCATTGTGCAAGGTTGTCCCAATGTGGACCACACAAGAAAGTCACCTTGCTGTAGCAAACTCTTTTGTTGTCCAAAAATGATGATTTGTGGTTGCCAATAAGGAATTTCGGGTTGCATACTCGTTGTTGCCCTTTGCCTCTTCAATGTCTCCAATCTTTTCCACTTCAACTCAAATATGGAAGAGGCTTCATCTCCTTCCAAAGGGAAATCACATGTTACCATAAATTTGGCATTCTTCATGATGTCATCTTCTGCTACAGCTGCAATCTCATTTGCTCCTTCATTTGTATGGGAAAAAAGCAAACTCAGCTGCTCCTCCTTCATCACACTTGTACCTGCACATGGAACAAACTTATTAGAGAAAACAAGAGTTCTCTTCTTCTTCATTTCATGCCTTGTAGACATGATGGTCAGCTCCTTTTTGCTTGCAAACTTCTCACAAACTTCATACAAGTGATGGTTGTCCAAAAACTTAGTCATGCTGCCCCAAACATAGTTGTAATCGTGCATTTTTCCCTCAAAATTCAAGATGAAAGTAGCTGGAAAACCTCCTATGATAGTTGTAAGCATGTTGTTATTGTTAGCACCCTTCACCCAAATGGCTGGAAATTCTTCTACAGTTGTCAACAACGGAAAGGGGCTGGAAATTGCATGGACAATAAGTGAAAACAAGTACAACTGTTGTCATACTGAATATTCCTCGTGAAATCTTGCAAAAACAACATAGTGGGGGCTGGAAACACTTTGTTGATGACTGAAAATACCTCAAAAGTGTGGAAACTATCCCCTCTCATGGCTGTCCTCTTTTGTATGACAGCAAATAAGATTATAGACAAGCTGGAAATGTCTATGACAGCAGTACAAAATCTTATGACAGCATGCTCGGAAATCCAAAAATCAACATGTTTACAACTCACAACCATACCTTCCATGTCTGGCTGATCTCCCAAGCTTGGGACAACAAGATAACTTTCATCTTGCTTGCTTTCCAACATGAATTTCATGAGCTTAACATCCATTTTCATTAAAAGACTTTTTCTAGGGGTATGTGAATCGAAGAGGAGCTGAAAATGCCCATAAGAAGACTATTACAATGGTATTAGAGCTTCAGTCTTCCAAGCCTGGAGGATTTTCATTCAAAAAGGAATAGATAGATGGTGAACATGCATGAGAGGTTTTTCCGAGGGCAAGAAAGATTAGCAAATAGAATGACACAATTGATCTAGGCCATGCAAAACCACAATGGAGAAGGAATTTCTTCGGGAATTTGTAGCATGAGGCAGCCCATGGAATTTGAAAAGGGTTAATTTGAAAAAGGGGACATTACACCACCATACTTGGGCTTACATTTGGTGCTCAAAGTGGAGCTTTAAGTCATACTTCCCACCTTTTCTCGAGACAATAGTGACTCAGCATCCTTCTCATTTTGATCCCAAACATTTGCAGACAACATTGAAGTGACAACAATGCGAACCTGCCAAGACACACATCACTTGTTCCAATTGGCCCAAGCAAGGCAATACGTTGATCAAGGAAAGTGGTACAACCTTCAACAGCTTTACATTTAGTTTCTACAACTGATCAAAGATACAAAAGGGACCATTGCTCCTCACGAAAAGGAAAATGATCCATGTGTAGGCATGCAAATTTGTGCTCTCTTTCTAGGGACGTTGAGCTCCTTTGCTTTGCGACATCTCAGGACACATGTAGGGACTTGTAGTATCTTCCCACACTAGTGAATTTCTGCAGATTACCACAACATTTTGGTGTCACGTAGCGTGTCATGAGTTCCACAACATGCTTGCAACCACAACGGACAACTCCTCACAACACTACGTGCATCACACAACACCTCACGACTGCACATGACCTCCAAAACTCAATGTCCATGGGTCAACTTCCCGCTACCATGTTGCACGCCAAATTACACACTCCACACGCAGACAATGTCAAAGCATTTGTCATCATACGACAAGCTGGAAGTTCAATTGCCACACATGTAAGAAGCTCAATCATCACTTGACAAGAAGATGAACTATTGTAATTGTTCTCTTCGTATGTATGTATATATGTGAACCATTAGACCCAAAGGGTGACAAAACGACCATAGACCAAATAACAGTAAATACTTGCATGCCCCAAGTAACCCATATCTCTCATGTGCATTTGTATCTCATTCCAATCAGCAAATCAGCTAGGAAGCGTTTTCCCCTCTAATCACGAGAGTCCTCAACCTCGGTCTTATTGAACATTGCACAACATTGTACTTTCCCCTATTATTTCTCACTAAGTAGAAGTTGCACTACTCTATAAATATTTCCACAGCTTGAATGTGTTTTAGTTTACTACACCATTAGTTTTCCTTTGCGCATTTAATAACCCATAGCTTGACTCAAAGTACAAGGTTGTCCCCCACACCCCATCTTGGGCCTTGTGGTGTGGATCATCCTCATATTTGAATGAAATTCCAAGGTTGGTAAGAAGATAGTTGCCCCTTCCGCCCTACATTTGGGCTCGGTAGTAGAAGGGGTAATTGTTCATTTTTCGTTCTTGCTGGACAACAATGAGTTAGTTAAGAGAAGGAAAGGTCGTCCCTTCTCGAGTCCACTTTTCCACGTGGAGGAAGAAAGGACAACCATCAATTATATACCCCAAAAAAATTAAGAATTTCATTTTTTTAAACCACCGACTCAAATTGTGAATGCATGAACGTCCATTTTCCTGGATTGATGATAGAAGGAACAACCTTCCACTCTCCATCCTACCAATATTTGTGTCTCGAAAGGGTCATATCTTCTTCGCCCAATCACAAAAATATGCATCCGTGGTGTCCCCGCATTTTACCCCGAAACTGGGACTACCCATTCTTACAAAAATTTCGTTCTTTTTAAAATAACGGGTCGTTTTGTGTTTTTATTCACGAGGTTGTCTCCATTACGTTAAGATATTCCTAGAACATCATGAGCCAATTTCGACGAATACCCACATGCTAAAACTCATTTTATCCCTCCGCCAGGTTTTGTCTACGAGAATTTTATTTAATTATTTATTAAATAAATAAAGTTCTGTTTAAAATAAATTGTGCTGCAATTGAACCCTGTTGAAGATTTTCATGCCAGTATTCCCGCCTCTCAATAGGGTATTCACTAGGAAAGAGTTTTCAAAGCAATTGCCTCGTAACTTCTAGCAACGCTTTTTCAATTTTATTTATTTCTTTTGCGTTTGTTTTCAGTTTTCTCCGCGGTCTCGTGTAAAATTCTCCTTGATCCGTTCTTTGTTCTATATAGCCTATTTATTTGCCTGGAACATCTGGAAGTCATCCATGGCCTCAGAATGGAAGGAATTAATCACGGAGTGCTAACTTCTAACCAAAAAAGAAGAATTTAGGCAAAATAAGCTTCTCCCATGCAAGTCGCACTTTTTGGGATAATAGATCTAAGTTGCCAATGAGAATTTTGGCAATGGCAGGCAGGTGGGAATTTCATGCCCGCCACAGAGTTACTTTTTCCCATCAAGTCAAATCACTTAAGTTGCCAATGGGAATTTTAAAGGTGGCGATCATGTGGGAATTTTGTGCCCGCCTAGTTAGGTGAAAATTCCCATCACGAAAGAAAAATCACTTAAAGTACCAATGGGATTTTGAAGCTTCCTGAAGAAGTTGACTTTTCCCATCAATGAAGTTTATTCTCACTTATTGGTGGTCATGGATGTTCGAGTCCGAGAATGCCATCTTGAGAGAAAATTAGCCAACAACACGGATAATAATACTAGCTCCCCTAATGATGCAAACTTCTAAAACGAAACGGAATCATGGACCAAGGTTGTTAGTGGCAGAAAGGCCATTATGCAGCCCTGAGGAGCGTGACTCAGGCATGACAGGAATTAAACCTTAAGGTGTGGGGCCTCCCACCCTCACAAGAGGAAATGGTAAATAACCAAACTTCCTTAAAACTAGAAACGGAATCATGGACCAAGGTTGTTAGTGGGAAAGGCAACGATCCTTCCTTGATGAAGATCTCACCAGACACAAGTTGGGAGCTCAAACGCTCCTTTGTCGCGATTGAGGCCACATGCAGCCAAGTTAATTGAGGAGCGTATTTAGGCATGACGGAATTAAACCTCAAGGTGTGGAGTCTCCCACCCCCACTAGAATGGAATGGTTCCCGACATAGCTTTCTTTCTAAGTTACCAAACGTTTTGGATACGGGAGCGGGAGCGGGTATCCGATACGCTGTGAAACGGCAAATTTTTTTTTGACCCCGTATACGGCATAACTCCTATATAAAAATTAAAAATATTAAATTTCAGCCTTCTAAATAGGAATTTAATTATTAACCACATATTATGCATATGAAAGACATGATAAAATACAAGTTTAAGCTAAATAAGGGATAACCACAACAAACAAGCTAGGATACCGATAAAACTTAGAAACTTAAAAGCTTAAAAGTTAACATTAAATTACTTAAATCAAAGCTGAATGTCATGAATCTCATGATATATTAAATTCAATCATGATCAATATTCTCACATCTTTCATCCGTCAATATTCATCATATTCCTCTTCATGACAGAGGAGCTCTGTGGCTAAGAGGACTGTTTCATCATTGGTGCAAGGTCTTCTCCATTGATGAAGATCTCACAGACAACGTTGAGTTGGGAGCTCAAACGCCTAGGAGCAAGTTATGGCAAAGCCGTGAGGAAAGCTGTAAATGGGCGGTTACTTAAATTTTAAAACTAAAAGAAAAGGAATCTTCTGTCAGGCTATTATTAGAGACTCTCCTCCTCCCGGTTGGGAACCCCACCACCGAGGGCTCCCAATGACAAGCCAAGTGGGAGAGGAGCTGTGCCAAAGGCTTATCTATCATATGCTCCAGAATGGAATGGTTCCAACTTGGTCTTTGATCAATGTCCCTAGCTTTATGTGTGGGATAAATAAATGATTATGCTCATAATTCTCGAATGTATGTATGTCATCGATATTCTCTTCATCATGAGATTGACATGTGTGATGAGCTCCGATTCAAGAACCTAAGGAAGATGAACCCTCTATTAAGGCAACCCAAACTTTAAATTATAAAAGCTTTCTTTGGTTAAAAACTTAAATTTAAAAAAACTAAAAGAAAGAGAATAAAAAAATTAAAACACGCAAGAATGATCTAAAAGACTCGGGGTTCGGGTGGTGTCATGGAGGTTCTATGTGGGGTCAAACTTTATCTTTATGATCAACATTTTGGAAGAGCCCTCAATGCCACCAAATGGCTATGCCTCACGACTTCCGCTCACAATCAACCGCCTCGTATGGTGATCTCGATGGATTGGCTTATCGCAAAAAATCGGATGCAGAGTAGATGTAATGGGGTGGTCATTTTTTACCGATCAATGAGGATGACTTACTTTTTGAAAAATATTTCCTCGGGATTCTCTAGGGATTTCTATATAGTAGTTTATCTTCCTAGACATGGTTGATCCGTGGCAAACCGGATTATGCTCATAATGGGCTCCATAAATTATGCCATCCACAATGGCCCGAGATGGTGATCCTTCTTCTGTGCAAGTGGGAAACATCTTCATTTGTTGACTTATACGACCCCAGATATTACCATCCCGTTATGGTCACAAAGTGCCTCTCGACCTTGTCGCATCAAGGGAGGTTATCATTTTAGGCAAAATTAAAAATAAAATTTTAATGCTAAAAAGAATACTACAAAACTGTATATTGAAAATATTAAATTAAAAGAAAGAAAAAATAAAGTCCCCTCTCTAGCAAAAGGATAAAAGGATACGATCTAAATAACACACGTAGACATTGATGAAATTGGAAAAACATTGTCAACTTGGCCTGATCCACTCTATTTTGTTTGCCATTTTCTTTAGCATTAAAGGATTCACGAGGATATGCCCAAATGGCCCTTTCACTTTTGTTTTTTGTTTATGGACGCATTTTCCTCCTGGACTCAAAGAGAATTTGGCTATGAAGGGAGTCAACCGCGGAAAAACCGGCAGGGGAGGTGATCTTTAACGGGATCGAGCGCTTCCGGATTCACGTTTCTTCACATTTCATTTGTCATCCCGGGTGGTGGATCTTCTCATCCTTTCGGGGGCACTAGTGTGGTGGACTATGTCTTTGCCAATAAGGTGATCTCCAACATTAAAAGGATATCTCACCTCTCATTCTACTGCTCTCTGTTTCATTCCCCTTTTCCAATGGCCCTTTTCCCCTTGCGGACCATGTAGTCCTATCTTTCTCTCCTGGTGGCACTGGGGATCCGCTAGGTGATGGAGCAACACGAGGCCATGTCCTCCTACCACCACCACCCCTCCTTCCCCTCCCCACTACCCCCTCTACATCTCCTTTTATTACTTGGTGATAAAGGGGATTACGGATCTTACTCATCCCACATCCGCGACCTTCTCCCCTTTGAGCCCCACTTCTCTAACATGCCGAGAAGAAGTGCAGAGACCCAAGTATACATGCCTTTCCTCTACCATGTGGGAGGCTGTAATGTGTGAGATCCTTTCCCGAGGCCCCACTTAATCCATCCACCCATCCCTCGACCACTAGTATTACTAAATGGCAATAAGGTTTGAATCCATGTGTGAGTTTGTTTGATGTGGAAGGTTTCTAGACCGAGTTTTTCAAGCAAGGTTTTGAGGTCTTTGGTAACTATTTGATAGATCTTTTCAATCAAGTGGTTAGCATGGGCTTCCCTCCTACTTGGTCTCATCACATCATTCACCCGATTCACAAAGTTGGGTCCATTTCTTATCCAAACAACTACAGGACTATCATGGTGGGCCATTCTTTCTCCAAACTCTATGCTACAGTTCTCCACAAAGTTGTCAAAATTTTGGAGCGAAGCAACTCGTGAGCCAAAGGTTATGGGCTGGTTTTCGTTTTCGCCTAGTTACCACACCATCGACCACATCTTCACCCTTCGAGCTATTATTGAGGAGGCTGTCACCGCTCTTCGAAAGTTTATTGTTGTTTTGTAGACTTTCGAAAAGATTTTGACTCCGCAGGTATCTCGCATGGCCCTCTTCCAAGAACTCCGAGACATTGGTATTTCGAGATTCTTATTATCGCCATCATGCGCCTCTATGAGTCCATCCTTGGTTGTCTTTGCATCGCACACGGATTGTTTGATTTCATCGGGAGCACCATTCAAGTTAAACAGGGGTGCCCTTGTCTTTCCTCCTACCCTCTTGGCATTTACATTGATGAGTTGGAATCTTTTCTTTGGGATCGCATTCGGGAAGGGGATGGTTGCCTTCTTCACCACGTCATGATTTCTATTCTCCTATTTGCGATGATATTGTTTTACTCACCTCTTCTCATGAGGGGCTTCGAGACTTGATGCACTTGCTTTATTTTGTGATCTTCAAAGATTCGACTGGCCAACTGGGTAAGACCAAGGTCATGGTCTTCAACGGGTCAAGACATCACACCTCCATTTCTTCTTCAAGGGTCATGAGGTTGAAATCACTAATACATACACCTACCTAGACATCACACCTCCAATTCTCGGGGCCAAGATTCAATATGAGGCATGCTCTTCAACCGAGGGTGAATAAAGGGTATGGGTCTCTTGCCATTCTCGAGAGACAAGTGTTTTGACACCTCTTCCAGGACATCTCCTCTAAGATGTTTCTTATGAACTCCATCCGCCCCATTGTTTTCTATGGGTCTCGTTGTCTCAGGGGCCCTCCCTTTTAGACACAGATTGGGAATCTACGAGAGGATTCAAACTCTCCTCCTCGGCTTCTTCGATGCAAGCAAACGGTCCCCAACATATTATTTTGGCGAGTTTGGAGCCCAACCTTCTGTTTGGAGACTATATTTAACATATCACCCTTCTTCATCGTATCGGGAGGTTTGGTGATCTCTTCGATGAGCGGGTCGTAGTATTTGTATCTCGCTTATTGCTACTTTGTGAGTATTGCCACGATGTGGGTCGTTGTTGGTTTTCCGAGACTTCGCCTTGTTGGATTCGGTTGGTATCCAGATTGATCGTCTCCCCCTTTCCAGTATTCCCGAATGCTCCCGGTATTCCAAGAAGAATATCTACAGAGCTTCATTCAAACTACTGGGTGAACCCTCCCGGGGTTTGCGCCTAAGATGTCCTTTTATGCAGAGCACTTTCTTGAGATCAAAGAAGGACTCATCATCCGCCCTCGCACACCTTTCGTCCATGGGGCATGCCCTTCGTATACCTCTAGGTCAATTTCGGGTAGGCTCCCACAGACTTCGATGTGAGACCGATTAGCACATTGATCAAGATGACAGACTTTCAGAGGCTCTGTAGCCTTCATGAGGTGGAGATCGAGACTCATTTCATCTTCCACTGCCCCATATACTATGAGATCAGAGGACGATTTCACTGCTCTTCAGAGGGATTCAGACTCTCCCGGTTTTCTTCAGATATATTGACCAGCGGTGTCTTGCCCTCTACATCCGTGAGTCTCTGCTGCTCCAAGACCAGATTCTTCATCCCCCTCCGAGAGTCATCCCCACAAGACGAATTACATCCTTCTTTCCGGTTCTACCCGCAGGTGGAGGAACTAAACGACAAAGCCTTTCTAACCCAGATACAGTGCATCGATCAGTTCATCCCCGATTGGACCTTCACATTTCTCTTGATCACCACCAACATAATCGGATGCACACTCGCACTGCAGGGCAGCCCTGCTCCATTCGCCCCTCGTCGTCGTTTGAGCCTCAAATCTCAGCGGGGAGGAGGTTTTGCCCCCTCTTCGGATTGTCGGTCCATCAGAGCTTTTTGTCGGCCTCAAATGTTAGAAGGGATGTGGCTACCATTCCGAGTAGACCACCTTTGGTCCTCATTTGCCCCCTCCTCCATTCCCTTCTTTGTTTCTCCCGTCTTTCTCCCCGGCTTGCTCCATTACCCCCGCCTGTGGGAGTATTAGCTTCGGGTTTCCTTTCTGCTTCATCTCTTTTCCTTTCTTCTGTTTTTGGGAACTTGTTTGAGTTGTCCCCACTCGCACTTTGTATATTATTTGGACTGCAGTCCCATTGACCTACTTTTGTGGTCATTCATTGGACATTAATATATTTGTCTTATCTTATCTTATCTCCCATGCAAGTCGCAATTCTAAGGAGGCTATTTTTCATGCACGTCGCACTTTTTGGAAGGAAGGATTTAAGCTGCCAGTGGGAATTTTGGCAGTGGCAGACAGATGAGAATTTCTTACCTGCCTAGCAGAGTAAAAATTCCCATGATGAAGACAAATCACTTAAGTGAAGGATGGGATTTTTGGAGCTCCGACAAGGTAAAATTTCTCATTACTTTGACTTCTTATTTTTAGCACACCCTCTAGCCAAAAAGTGTGACCCATCTTGGCATGATTACATGCATTAAATGATATTTATTATTATTATTTCTAGCTAAGTTTGGCACCATAAATAGAAGGAAAGTCAAAGCAACTTGATGAGCTAAAGAGAAGGCAAGGATGCATGCTAAAAATAAATAAAAGAATTTCATAAAAAAGCAAGCAGAAGCATGCAAACTTGGGTGCCCAAATTGAGAGAAAGAACATGGCTTATTATTAATAATTGTCAAAAATAGGAGAAAGCAATTATTAAAAATAGCATGCAGTTGGCTATATAAGCATGGGATGCCATAAGGAAGAGATAATTAATTCTTTTTTATGGAGCTTGTTGTCTTGGAGTTTGGCGCCAAAAGGAGTATTTTGCATTAAAGAGTATTTTCCATTGCCGGGAAGCTTCCAATTTTGGCGCCTAGGGTTGGAGAAGCTTTATTTTTATTATTCCAAGCATCTACATGTTGGTATAAGTGCCCAGGTGAATTAAATAATATTTTTCTTGCTTAGCATGCAAGCAAAGTCTCAAATTTTAGGGCAGCAGGCTTTATAAGTAGATTTTGGTGATGAAAATTGAGTATTCATGTCATGGACTCCATATTTGTCTGAATCAATTGTAGGTATTCATCACAGGTGCTCATATTGGTGAAAGGAAGTCAAAATCAATGTCTGATACATTGAATATATCTTTAGAATCAAAGGAAGAAATAGATCCAACTCTCATAATTGCAAAGGCTTCCGACAAAAATTCATCCTCTTGTTTCTAATGCAGCCCATGTGGAAGTCATTGCATGGAAAATTCCTTTCAAGAGCTTGTGCATGTGCTCTCAATCTTCCAATTGAAGCCTTCATTGAATTTACTTGTATTTTCCTTCACTCGGAGTGCTTTCCAGAATTTAAAATTGCTCATATGCAATTAAAAATAAAAGGTGATGAGTTTTGTCTGAATTGTTTACGGCAAGCATTTTATTAGTGCATGTACTAAAGAAGAACTGCAAAAGCTTCAAGGATAAGAGGGAAGACAGTTAAAAGCAATACCCGCAAGCAAATCACGATCAATCGCTCCAGATCCAGTTTAGTGAGAATCAAAGAAAAGAATTCATCAGCATATGGGAGTATCTCAGATCCAAGGCAGAGATATCATTCAGACCATTCATTGCTAAAATAGATGAAGCAGAAGTACAATGCATATTGGATCAGCATGCAGAGTATGGTGGAAGGACAAAACGGAGTGTTGTAATTGGAATAACTTCTTTTTTTTTCTCTTATTTTCTCCGACAAATGAATTGAGTAATCAATTAAATTGTAAAACTTAAGTGATTGGTTTAAAATTCGTTACTTCAAGTTATTGGAAGAAGTCAATTACTTGGAAATAGGTGGCAGACATGCAAAATAGAAGGTTATATTTTCAGTTATAAATCATGCATGTCATGCAAAGAGGAATTCCAAGAGGAGAATTGTCGACGTCTCTCCTTTAATATAGCTTCCGCATGTGGAAATTCATTTAAAGCTTCCTATTTGTAATTGCCCTCTATACACTATAAATAGAGGAAGAGCCTACGGGTTAAAACATCGAATTTGTAATCAGCATGCTTGTGTTCCAAACTTTGAGTGAAACCCTTGATATCTTTTCAAAGCTAAGGCTGAAAAGAGGCAAATTTCCGGGAGAACTTTGTGTCAACGGAGAATTTGTTTATTACTTTTGTGTCGATCTTTGCATAAACTTTGTGTTATCTCAGTATCTAGATTTGAAACTTTCTTTTCCCTTAAATTTTGTATTGTGAGATCTGTTTGTTTTATCTATATGCATAAGACCAACTCTGCAAACTATTGGTTGGATTGCATATCTTCCCTTCTTTCTTCCCAGATCCAATTATTTTCCTCTTCTGCAAATATTTCTTTACAGTTGCTTACTTGCTACAAAATTGCCTAGCTATGGCTCATGAGCTTTACAATTAAAGTAAAACCCGCGAACAGATTACTCAAATCCATAATTGATAGAAATCTTATACAAGAGCCTCACCGGTAAATGAGGGAAATTTATCTCATGAATGCCTAGGTTTTCATTGTGTAGAAAATCTAGCCAACAATCCAAGAAAAAGTTTTCCCTTGGTCCATATGCAACAAGGAATCCCCAAGGAATGGGACTATTGTCCCCACCCTTTATTCAAGTTGGAGGTTGGCTAGAAAAGGATGTGTCGTCCCTTTTCCATTTTTGTGCATCTTGATTGTTGGTCATGTAGGATGGCTTTTCCGCATAAGAATGCTCCAGCATCAATTTCTGCTTTCGCTTTTTCTTGTACCCAAAACCGTTAGGAAAAAGGTCAAAACTATTTTGGGGTGCAAGAATTTGGGATAATGGTAACTCCTAGTTATTACAATGTAGTCAATCTACAAGAATGCTAGTGGTGTAATGATTTGTTAGGTTCTTGTTCTATTTCAGTTTCCACTCTCTTTCTCATGTGCCAACACCAACAAGCAGTTTTTGATGATGTTGTCAGTTCTCAAATTGATTGTATTTGTTAAAGCTCTTGAAAGCCAAAGTGAATCGCAATGTACAACCTGTCTAAATGCATGTGTGAAATAGTGAAATATTTTGGAGGCTGGAAAAAGTTCATCTTTTAATATCTTTCAATCATTTACCACTGCACACATACATATAGCTTTCATTTAAATCTTGTGAACTCCTTTAACAGTCTGATTCCTTTGGGAATTACCTGTTGTTCCAATGGTGGCACTTTTACTTACAGCCCTCCTCGGTTCAGCCATGGTTATGGTTGTTAATTTCTACCATAATGTTTGTATTTCATAAGGCATTATACAATATCATTTTTCTGCCTCAGTTTGATGTTAAGTTGAATATCTAGCTAACAGAGCCCTTCAGAATTCCATAATTTTTTAGATATGTATACTTTTTTGGGATCAGGGGCCCCAGTGATCGGAAGCCCCACTTTTCCCATAAAAACAAATAAATACAAGATTGTGGAAAATTACAAAAAAAAAAAAAAGTACAAAAGATGAAACCACAAATTTGGTGAATGGAAAAAGAAAAGTATTCATGAGAATTTTCAAAAATGAGACAAGGGAGAGAGTTTAAACAAAATTTAACAAAACTGGAAAACTAGAATATCATTTCTCATAAGTTAGGGTTCATAATCGCTGGTGAGTGGTAGCATAAAATAAGAAAGAACAATTTGAAAAAGGTGCATTTTCTCTCATTAAAACCTTATGCCTTTACTTGCAAAGGGACAATTACATAAAATGTCGATTATCTGCTAAGGATGATATGATTTCCCAAGGGGGGCCATAAGACAGAGACTACATGGGCAATTAAATGTTCCAAAACAATGATATGATTCCTCACGGTGGATCTGGGATCGGTTACAAAACAAGAAGATAACTCGTGTATTGGCATTCTTTATCCAATTTCAATTTATTAGTATAATCCATGCAGTGTTAAAAACATGTGTGAGTTTGCTTCACTCACATCTAGTTATATAACAAGAAACCAAACAAAAAGAAGCCAACAACAGAGTACCTTTCATTTTTAAGAGCTCTTTTACGAGCTCGTGCAAGAGAAGACTCAGCAACTGTTGGTTTCTCCCCAAAAAGTTTTATTTGCCCAGTCTCTACCATTGCCATTGCCATGGCCTGTGAATGAGAACAATTTTTTAATTGAAAGGATACAAGGTTCCTTCTTTAACTGGTTAAAATCTTATACGCAGGGAAAGATGCAAAGTTTGCCTTATGCAGTTTCAAGATTGATGAGAATGATAATATCCCAAGATGAGAAAATATTCTACAAAAAATTTATTCCACTAATTTCATTATGCATGTCACACCAGCAAATAAAAAATTAGGCTAGCAAATAAATTGGCTAGATCAATAAGATTTTCACAATATTCAGAACTAGCCATACACTTTCCATTGTAGAAGGTACTGCAATTACACACTACATACCGCTTCTGAACTCGGAGGACTCTTCTTCCACTCAGTCCATCGCTCCATTCCTATTGGGGGCTTACGCCAATTCCACCATAGATCTTCATTTAAAAGTGGTGGTGACTTTTTTCTGAAGTTTGACGAACAAAAGGATGAGGCTCTCCATATTTTCTCGCCAATTCTTCAGCATCAACCATCTGCTCATCTGTTTTCAATTCCTGTATAACATGTGGAGTGGAAGTATCTTCAATTTCTTCTTCAGATGAATTTTCTGAAGGTTGGTGTAAATTCATTGTCAGCAGTTTCTCCAGCTGAAGATTCTGGCATTGCTGCTTGCCCCCTAAACTTTTTCCTTCTGCTTCCTGGATTTTGACCATAAGATGGTTTCGATGTGCTTACGGACTTGTCTGAAGCCAAAGGAGCTCGCCCACGCCTCACCCGGATAGTTGTGTCTTCAGACCGGAATTCCTTATCAGGTATACTCGGGCGAGCACCTCTTGCTGGGACTAGATCCCCAGTATTGGAGTCTATATAGGAATCATATGGTGGGCGCTCATTGGGACTATCTATATTATGATCTCCCAGGCTCCACCCTGCTGACACAACCAGGCTGGTCTTCCTTCTTAAGGGATAACCAGTTTGTCCTACAAAAGAATTCACCGGGATTTTGAAAGGATACGAAAATCTGATTTTGTCCTGCATGTTTCCCGGCAAAATCGGATCAAAAATATGAAGACATTTATAAGCAGTTAATTTAACCTTTTCAAAATTCTCATGACAAATGTTTCCAAAGAGATAAAACTTACAAGAAACTTCTGTCTTGGGAGTTTAAGGGCTGAATAATGGGGCAGATATGCACTATGCTGCAAAATACCATCTGCAGAAAAGGCATACATCTTTCTATTTTATATCCACAAATAATACATTTCTAGTATAAGTTGCACTCTGCTTATATAGGGCCAGAGATTTTAATTATAGTCAGAATCAAACCTGCGTTTAAAGGCCATACTGCTAAAGAAGTGGCCGAGTAAGCCATCAAATCAGATTAAGAACCTTCTTAACGGGATTGCAGTCTCCCTTAAATTGCTGCATTACACATCATATTTTCTAAAAGAATCAATGCAAAATACAATTTCAAATATGTGAATCCTTGTAGAAGTAATGAAAGCATTCAAGTTTCCACACCAAGTGTTTAAAATGTTACCTCTCAGCATTGCATAATCATGACAAGCAGGTCTTCAGTAATTCCCAACATCTGAAACAAAACTCTTTTTAGTTGCACATGCCTCTTAATTTGAAAAGCAAACAAGAAAAATATATCAGGAGATAACCAACATGGAAATGAGAAAGGATAATTGAATCAACCCCAATTACTAATTTTGGCAAGTCAAATACTACAGAATAGTGAGATGTAGAAGCAGTTAATGACACCTTCGATCACGCTGCAACGATAAGGGGATTTGATTCATCACCTAATAATATGGGACACAAAGTGGCAGAGTGCACGCATTATGAACTCTGCATTAACACACAGAGCATGCCCAGCAGTATCCTGGGAGATTCGAACTCGAAAAATAATCAAATATAACTCAACAACCACTTTAGTAATAATATAAAAGTAAAGAAACTTCCACTTGATGGGTATCTTTCACAATTTGATGAGCCTGGAAAATAGAGCAATCAGAATTTGATCAAAAAGATCATCTTGAAAAATCAAAAAGAAACAGACGAGACTAGTTGCCTTCAAATGATCCACACTGAAATGTATATGAGCGTTTAAGAGGAATTTTTCCTCTTCTCTATTATGGACAAGTTGCCATCAATGCAATCTAGAGGATAGTACAATATCCAGTTTTTCATCTTATCTATTTTATTTCTCTGTACTTAATTTTGAATAATTGAATAAGGTTGTTGTCTTCATTTATAGCAAATTAGAATGTTATTAATTTATAATTATTTCAAAGAAACTGTTATTTTACTTTGGAATAAGACTTGCTATGATAAACTTCATTTATGGCCTGTGGGAGCGAGTGAATCATGACTTCAGTGCAAATCAGAAAAGGAAGGAGCCACCACTTGACTGCTTTCCTTCTCTGGTACCTTGAGTCCTCAGATTATGAAATTATATTGATGAAATAGTACTAGGATCATTGTGTTATTATCTCATCAAATATTTCTTTTGTAAATGAACTTTGTAATTTATATATTTGCTTATAAAAAGGTTAGGATTGTGAGGATGGACTTGGGAAGCTGTTATCAGCCAATTTTGACTTTCGCAAAATCAATAAAAATGAAAATTTTGAAATTTTTTAAAAGTGTTACTTTGCGTGATCTATCGCTCTCATCGCGATCATCTCATTTTTGTGATCGTTTCGGTCTTCGCTTTCCTTTTAGGCGAGAACTCTTCCCTGTGTCTCAAACTACGTTAAATATTAATTAATAAATATTTAATTAATTAATTAATATTTTATTAATTAATTACTCTTTGTTTGATAAAATTAATTTTTAAATGATTATGGGGTTTTTAATTAAATAAATATTAATTAAAATTCATTCGACAAGATTTATTTTAATTGTTGGGGAAAAATAAGCTTCCGCTTCCCATTGCCGAGGATGCCAAATTGGCTTCCCATACCCGGATTTCCCCTTTCTGGCAAATTTATTTTAATTCCCCGCTTGTGGGATTTCTTCCACCAATTGCCAAATCAATGAATTGGCAAACGGGCAAAATCTCCGATTTCCCACATGGGGAAATAAAATGGGAATCAGCCCACCTTGTCATTCCCGCTGCAAATAGTTGTTTATTTCCCCATTTCCCCTAGCAATTAATGCCACTACCCGAGAAAGAGAGACATTTTAACGGGACAAATAAAAAAACGGTTGCGAGGAAGCTTCCTAAATCCTCATAAAATCCTTCCGTCAAACTTGTTGGAAGAAGTCATGCGAAGCTTTCCAATTTCTTCTTATTTCTTCTAAAGGAATGTCTCAGAGTAATATTTTATCACATCCCTCAACAAATCATCACACGAGCTACTCACAGCCAGAGAAGGGAGGAAGAACAATTTCCACGCATTCATCAGGGAGAAAAGACCAAGCACAGCCTAAGAATCATTCTACACAAGCATACAAAAAAGAACATTCCTCCCACGCAGCCAAAGAGCAGTTCAAAACAAGAAAGAATTTCTACGCAACTGACTAGAAGGTTTTTGGTTTTGGTTTCATTTGCAAGCTCCACGCATTCATCAAAAATATTTCAATGCAAAACAGTCTAAAGAATCCACGCAAGGAAAGGAGAAAAGCAGATTTCAACGCCTAAGCATAAGACAAGTTTCATGCAAATAACAAGGAAATTCAAACAGCAACAAAGAACTCCTTCCACGCACAAGCCAGAGGGGGATAATAAGTTAAATGCCTTAACAAAGAGCCACATTGAAAAGGGAAGTCAAAACATCAAATAAAAAGAGTATCTTCCACGCATTGGGAGAAGAAAGCAGGCCACACATGCATAAAATAACAACCCAATGTTTTTCAAAGATATACAGCCAACAACAAAGAAAAAGAAAGGCCACGTTGAAAAAGAAGACAGTTTAGGAAAGTATAAATCCAAAAATATTTCAGAAGTCTTCGGAGACAACTTTTCACATGAACAGCAAAGGAGTTTTCCAACGCATGAGCAACCAAAAGAAATTCCCATGCTGAGCATCAGGTAGAGCATTAGTTTCAACACATTTTTCATAAAAAGGTTGAGTTTCCACGCAGATTTTAGAGAAGTAAGAACAATTTCAACAGCAAGTATTCACGCAACCACTTGGGAAGACCGGATCCTCGCCAAAAATAAGCAGAGGCCACGTGGAAGGAGAGAGAAATCAGCATGTAAGAATAGTCTGGTTTCAACGTGTTCATTTCATTCAGGCAAACTCCCACGTGAAAGAGAAATTATGGTTCACACATGCAAGGAAAAATTTGTTCAAGGCGAATAGTAAAAAAATAATTAAATTGATCTCCATAAGTCATTAAAATCGGGTGAATTTAATTTAAAATATAAATCATTTTCATCATGCATTGGTGAGAAATATTCAAACAAAAATATCACGCATTCAAACGTCATTACCGATGTATATCGACACAAAGAAAAATGAATTTAATAAAGAAAACGATAGATGCGGAAGAAGAATGTGCCGGGTCAGATTCGTTGAAGTAATCAACTTTGGAGCTCGATATCTCAAAGTCGGATGATCGTCGAGAAGAAAGGTTTGGTTCGTTGAATTCTCCTCATCTTCGTATACTCATTTTCCAAAATTCAAATGCACAACACCTCATTTGATATTTTTCATGAACCCAAGAAAAACCCAGTTTGCTCGATTTTGTCGTGCGCACAATTTCAGCTTGGCGAAAGGCCTACTTTGATAATCCATATCTCGAGCCCAGATGATCGTCAAGAGAAACGGTTTGGTTCATTGAATTCTTCCCAACTTCATGTATGTCTTTGAAAAAATTCAAATGTACAACACTTCATTTGATATTTTTCACGGAGTCAAATAAAATGTAGTTTGCATGATTTTGCTGTGCGCGCGGTTTTTCACCTGTCAAGGTGACTCATTTTGAGAGTTGATATTTTGAACTCAGGTGATCTTCAAGAGAAAAGAATTGTTTCGTTAAATTTTACCCACCTTCATATGCTCTCTTGCCAAGTTTTAGATGTCCAAGGTGACATTTGGTGTTTTTTTCTGCTCAAACTAAACGCGATTTTTGCAGTTTTACACTTACATTTTCCTAGCAATTTCACAAGAGTCAACTTTGACCTTTAATATGTAACTGAAGAATTTGATTGGGAAAAAACCCTCTTGAAATGCAAACTTGTGATACCTTAATACTTCCTCATCCAGTGAGATTTTCTCATAACAAGATTTACTATTTTTCCCAGGGCAGTTTCAGAGGAGATTTGTGCAGTTTTGTAAGAAGAAAGTAATAGCCTGAAATCACGCTTCTATCACAATCATGTCATCTTCAAACAAAATGATGTTGCGGTATGGATTCCAAGGAATTCTACTCACCTCGACGCTCCATTCAGAGTATGAGAACATCACTGATACTAACTTGGGACACATCAACATAGGTCAATCTTGCGATCGCATATCAACCGAAGGCGAGTCACAATTTTCCCAACGCTTGTTCTGAATTGGTCATCACTTACATTGATGAACCACAACACCTGCACAATATAGCAATTCAACTCCAACGGCTCCAAAGCAGAAACCTCTAACTTCCTCATTATTCGGTATAAGTCGTAGTTATTGGCATTGGTCTATTGGTATAAGTCGTATTTTATCGGGAGAGATCGATAATGGGAGAATCTTGTCTACATCAATTTTTCACTTGATCATTGTGGCGGATCTATTCGTCGACAAACCAAGACCAACGACAAGTGCAATTGTGCGGATCATCAAGCAAAGCCACATCATTAGAGCATGTCCCCGTCGCTCTCGCCACAGCGTGCGCAATACTTCATCGCCGGGTCTTAAAGTTGTTTTGTTCTCAATTCGGTGGACGACCATGAGCGAATCAAAATGACAACACTTCGGGATGGTGACAAAGACAATACATAACTCCAGGAAGTGAATTGCAATTTTGGCTCTTGGAAGATCTTCTCAATGGTGAAAGATCAAAAGTTGGATTCTGACAAGCCAAGGTGGTGTAACGACTACAGTCTCGCGACAAATGAATAATTCATCATGGAAGGCTATTCGGAGCATGTGGAGAATTATGTGTAATTTTGAATGTGAATACGAATGAAGACAAACTTGCTTACACCAGGATGTTGCTCAAACGAGGGGTGGATGAATTGCTTAAGTTTCAAGATCGGCTCTCTTGTCATCTGGAGGATTGCGGAGCACAGTCAATGAGTTCATTCCCGTACGACCGGGATAGGCGGACTCTTGGCCCAATGGATAAAGCACCACCCTAGGTGTTTTGATCTAGGTGTGCATCCAAGTCATTTAAGTGGGGTCCACATGTACCCATTTCTTTTATTTATGTATTTTTCCTTAAATGACTTTTTAAATTAAGTGGTTTCTATTTTTAGTTGCTTTTAATAAAGTTGGTTGAAAAAGTCAAAGTCACTTAAGTGCCCTATTTAATGTGCATTTAAAATCCTAACTACTTCATAACCAACTTTTGGGTTATAAAAGGAAGTCAGGGGCTCATTTGTAAGGGTGACTTTGAGAGAGGAGAAGAAAATACTTTTGTGTGCAAGCTTTGTTTCAAGAAGAAACTTTGTGTTCTTTTGTGAAAATATTTTGGAGTTAATGAAATATGAACTTTGTGTCTCATTCATTGTCTCTTGTAACATTTGATGTTCTTATGTTCATTAGATGTTAGATGTTTAAATCTTGCATGCAAATATTGTCTTTGATCTTATTGTCAACGTTATTAAGTTGTTCTTGTTCATAGTGATCAAGCTTTGTTATTTACTTGCTCATGTGTGTTCCTTTTACTCATTCTCGTTTAGTTGATGCAAACTCTGTTTTATTTGTGTTAGTTATTGTTTGTTCTTCTCCATGCAATATTAGGCTCTGCTTTTACCTAACTCTTGCATGTTCCTTCCATTCATTCCTTTCCATTCTTTCATTCCATTCCATCTCCATCATTCACTTTTCTTTCCATTAATGTTCCAAACCCCCCACATACAATTTTGAATGTACAGGTGTAAATACAGTTTTGGTTTTCAATAAAGGCAACCTCACCTTCATTGAGGAGGGACTTCGTTCCCACACTGTTGCATGTCATTTGCATGCGTGCAAATCCATATGCTAACAAAAGCATAAAAGATAGAGGTATAAATCTTAGAAGAGCCCCTTCCAAGGTTTATAAGCAAAAATCATCACTTTCTTCTCTTTTTGATACTTTGTCTAACATTTATGTTAATGAGGCAGAGCAAATCAAAGAGGAAGGAGCCACCACTGATGATCGCTTGGCTTATTTTGTGCCTCGAGTCCTCGGATTGTGAAAGTATGTTGATGAAGTCATACTTGGATCACTTTGCAATTATTTCATTAAGTTTTTCCTTTTTAAATGAATTATTTAATTTATGTGTTTGTTTGTAGAAAGGTTAGGATTGTGTAATGTCCCTTTCTAGGGCTGAAACATACAAGGAATTCACACAATTCCAAATATGAATGAAATCTGATTCTTATAACAGCAGTTCCAACATTAACTGAAACCCTAGCAGCGAACTGAAAATTGCACTTTAGGGCATCAAACACCCTCCAAATAAGCTGAAAACAAGTGTACAAATCCTTCTTCAAATTATATTTAATTAATGGAACAAACACCAAGCCAAAACAACCCAAACATGTGCCAAAATATGAAATAATACCCAGCTGCAATTAATTTTATGACAGCAGAAGTGCAGTCCACAAAATGAGCTAAAAATGAGGTCTCCAAACCCCAACAAATGACAAATATGCAATATATCAACCTTATAAAATATGAGAAGTCCAAATATCAATTTAGAATGTAGATTTGTGCCCTAGAAGGCACCCAAATGCACTCCTACCCTAGTCGCTCCCTAGGAGAGGGGCTCCAAACAATGTCAAAACCCTTGATATGTCTTCTTGATGCCCTCGTTGCAAATCAACAAGATGATCTTCAAGGAATGCTTTCACACCACCAACTTGGAGAGTTTTCATTCTCCAATATCCTACAAGGAAGGGTTTCATCCTCCTTGGATGCCACACTAATGGGTTTTCACCCCTTAGCGGATTTGGATTAGAGCAATCAGCCCTAAAACTATAGGACAAAAAGATGAGAGGGAAAAGAATAACAACCATGATGACTATGATGCATGGCTCCATTCCATAATACTGTTGTATTTTTATCTTCATGATCAACTTGCACCAAGTAAAGAGAAGGCAAGAAATGAATGTAGCAAAAGGTGTGTAGATGCTTTGGTGCAATGTCAAACTTGTTTTTGTGCACATGAAGTGGGTATCATTGTGGGCTGCAAAAGGGGAAGGAGATCTGATTTTGAGATCAACATGATGGATGACATTTTTGTGCATTGCAAAAGGAACAAGGTACAGTTGTCATACCTCATAGAAAAATACAAGGTATGTGATGTTCTCTTGAAAATTAACCCAGCTGAAGTTATTCTTGTTTGTGGGGTACTTTGGTCTCAATTTTTGGAAAAACTCAGCCTCAAATATCATGGTGAAGGACTGAATTTCTGGGTTGGAATCAAAAAATCAGATTTCATGGCACAATGAATAAAGGGAGCACGGTGGCAAGGAAAGATGAGAACCATGGTCCCATACATACAGTTGAGTTTAGAGAGGGGCCTGATTTTATTTATTTACCAGTTGATCATTATTTTCCAGCTCATAATAAAAGGACAAACACAATGAATAACATGTGCATTCAAGTGGGAGCAGCAGGCCCACAATGAATTGTGACTTTTTGCGCAATCGAATCAGACCCTATATTCTATTGATTTTCATTTTTCTTGGCTTAGATTTTCTCTGAATCATTTTTCTTTTGTCCCTTTCCCAAATCTCAATCTTTAGGGATCGAGATAGGGTTCTCTTGGTTTTTGGAATCTTGCCCTTCGTGCATTTCTGTATTCCTTGTTTCTGCCCTTCGCTGGCTGGGTTTGCTGAGGTTTCCCTTTATTTTGTCCTCATGACTCCTATCTTATACGTGTTCTGCATAGTCGTGCTTCCCTGTCGTGATTTCTCTTTTAATTGTTGTCAAGATTCTTGTCAAATTTGTGGCCTGTATAGTCGCTTTCTGTTCAGCCGTGATCTGATATTGTGTAATCTCTGTTCTTTTCGTGGCTTGTTTCTCTGTGTTCTTTGGCCCTCGTGGCCAAGGCTTTTTCCTTTTCTATGGAACCCTCCAAATCTCGACTGTTGGAGAGAGGGGAATCCTCTCGATTGTCTTTCAGAGATGCGATTCGTGGGTCCAAAGATCAGCATGTATCTTCCAACACAGGTTTGAATCGTCCATTCCATATTATTAAAGAAGACCCTAGCAAGACTCCTACTGGATGCATGAAAGCTGCAGGCAGTACTCTAGTCATCAAAATTGCAACATCCGATGGACAAGCCAATATCCTTGAACTGGAAGATAAGGCTCTCATTGTTCGATTCCTAGGGTTCAAACCATCACTATCTGCGTTCAAAGAATGGGCCTGGAAAACATGGAACACCTAGGTGAGTACACGGTTTCTATATATCCAAATAGTTACTTTCTGGTTGTGTTTGCTAGTAGAGTTGAAAAAGAATACATATTCCAAGGAGGTCCATAGTTTTATGGAAAAGTTGGTTTATTCATGAAGCCATGGCAACCCTTATTTAACGTTGAAGAGGAACTTCCTTCTTTAGTTCTAGTGTGGATCCGTTTGTTTGGATTAACAGCAGAATTTTGGACTCCGGTGGTACTTCAGGACATAGGCAACTCTATTGGAAAATATGTGAGGGCAACGGATTCTACAATGAGAATGGAACAAATGATCTATGCACTTTGCGTGTATATGGACATGAACCAACCGCTGTCTCTGCAAAAATTCTTCTGGAATTAGGGGAAGAACAATGGGAACAACAAATCAACTATGAGAATATACCTTTCAGATGTCGCCTTTGCCATGAATATGGCCATCTTTTTAAAGACTATTCATTATGGCCCAAGGAGCAAATGAAGGAATCACATAACTCGATGAATTTGTTACACCTCCAAAAAGAAAGACTACAAAGGAGAAGAATACAAGCAAGGTTCAAAATAATAGCACCAATAGATTTGCAGCCCTCCAAACGGATGAACCAGAGGAAGATATGGATGTAGTACAAGAAACCCAAGTCCCAGAAACTCAAATGGGTCAGGACCATCATCAGGGTCAAAACAATAATCAAGTATAGTTAGAGTCCAAAGCATTGGTAGTGCACCAAGGAAAAACAGGAGAATTAAGAAGTTATCAAAGGAAACATAAGCTGATTGAAGAGCAAAGGAAGGAGGAAAATGAAAATGCCCAGAATAATATAAGTAATATTTTATTATTACCACCTCCCCTACAACAACAACCCCACTTAATAATAATCCTTCCGGAATCCAACAAGAACAGCAAAAGAAGCTAAAAATGGACTCTACATTACGAGCAGGAAGGAAAAATAATCAAGCTCGTATTCAAAAAGAAGGGCAGCAACTAACAAGCAATGGTAAAGTTGGGGATTTGGCTTCTATCTTTGAACAAACCCCACAATGAAGCTGATTACATGGAATATTCGGGGGCTAAAAGGAAGCCCTTCAAAAATAAATGAGATTAAGCGTCTTGTGCAACAACATCACCCTCATATGTTATTCCTACAGGAAACTAAAGCATCCATAGAATTCATGACAGCGGTTGTCCCAAATATTCACAAAAAACTCCAGGTTGTCTCTTTAAGTTCACACGGAGCATCAGGAGGTTTAGCATGTATCTGGGACCCGGTGCAAGTTCATTGTCTTGATAGTGGTGGAAACCACGGTGGTCTATACATGGTAATTCGATATGTTCCTCAAAATCAGATTATTTTGATAATAAACATATATGCCCCTCTACAGTGGAGGCAATAAAAGGCCAATGGAAGATTATTCAAAATATTGAGCAGCAAACTCTAGCATACCAATCATTATAGGGGAGATTTTAATACTGTCCTCTTTTCCCATGAGAAACAAGGGGGAAACACTACTCTGGATGCTTCTGTTGATAATATGTTGGACTCTATACAAAGCATGCACTTGGTTGATATTCAAACTCAAAACGGATTAATGACGTGGTCTAATAAAAGAATTGGGGAAAGTTGTATAATGGAAAGATTGGATAGATTCATGATATCTCGAAGATTGGTTTGATTGTAACATCATACCTACAACTAATGTTCTTAATAATTCGAGTCTAATCACCGGCTGGTAATTTTGGAACTGGGCAAATCACCACCATTTAGAGCCCCTTTTAGATTCCAATTGATGTGGTTGCATGATGAACATCTTCCTCCTTTAATTGAGAAATGGTGGAAGGAAGGTCAACCACACCATGAAACTAAAATGTTTTGTTTCGTTAAAAATGCAACATCTCACGAATCAACTCAAGAAATGGAATATTTCAGATTTTGGAAATCTTCATGTGAGAGAATGAGAGGTCTTGGAAGCCTTACTAGAGGTATCACAAATGCATAAGACTACAAGGTTACTCAAAGGAATTACAAAATAAGGAAATCCAACTTAAGCAGACTTTAACGGAATGGGAATTAAGGGAGAAAATATTTTGGAAACAAAAACCCAAGAATTAAATGGCTGAAAGAGGGAGATAAAAATACCTCTTTTTCCATAAATCTCTTCTAGCTCATCGCTCTAACAATCATATTGCTTACCTAGACAAAGAGGATGGAAGCCGGGAAAATACACATGAAGAAATCCAATAGGTTTCTATACAATACTTTTCATAATTGTTTAAGGCATCTAATCCTGGACAGGGATAGCTCAACAACAACCGCTTAACTATATTCCTTCTATGGTTAGTGAGGCGTGACAATATGTCACTCTTGCAACCGATTTCGAAACAGTAACTTCAAACCGTTGTGTGGGCCATGAAAAAAGGGAAGACTCCAAGACCTTATGGATTTCCGAATGAATTTTATCAAGAAAATGTGATATTATTAAAAAGGATTTATTTGAAGTTGTGGAAGAATGTAGACAAGAAAAGACAGTTCTTAGATCCATCAATTACACATACATTGCTTTAATTCCCTAAAAACAGGAAGCTTCCACTATTATCGAGAGTATCGTCCCATAGCTCTATGCAATGTGTTGTACAAAATTATAACTAAAGTTATAGCAGAGCAATTGAAAGCCATAATTGATTAAGTGATATCTCCAGAGCAAGGTGGATAGACAAATCTATGACGACATTGTGGCTGGCTCAGGAGCTCTTCACTCTATGGACATTCGTAAGAAGCCCGCCATGTTTGTTAGGCTTGAATTATCCAAAGCATATGACAGGTAAGCTGGACTTTTCTTTATGATATCCTCATCCACTTTGGGTTTTCCCTCTATGGATACAAAGTGGATACAAGCCTGTATTTCATCTATTTCTTATTCTATTATAGTCAATGGTAATCCCACAAAGTGATTCTCTGCATCAAGAGGTATAAGGCAGGGAGATCCTTTATCTCCCTTCTTGTTCATCATAGTTGCACAATCATTTGGGAGACTTTTTACCAGGACAAGAACCCAAAGAAAGTTACAAGGTATAAAATTGGTTACTCAGGTAGACCCACTATCTCACTTACGGTTTGTGGATGATTCATCCATAATGGGGTTGCATCTATGAAGGAAGCTACGAGATCCATAAAAATTTGGAACTACTTTCAAATGCTACTAGTCGGGATATTAATAGACTTAAATCAAAATAATATTCTTCCATTGCTCACCAAGGTGGAACAGGATATACTTGTGAAACTTGGATTTCGAGAAGGCTACATTACCTTTAAAATATTTGGGTATTCTTTGGGTCCTAAAAGACTAAGCTAACTGACTAAGCTGGCTAAAAACAAGTTAAGATCTAATAGAAGGGGGAGAATAACATTAATCAAAGCTGTTTTGCAAGCTATTTCTGTATATTTTGCTTGCTCTCTTAAATATTCCAGCATCTGTCCTACACCATTTAGATTCTATTAGTCAAAAATTCTTGTGGTCAAGTACCCACAAAGGTAGGAAATGGCACTTGTGAAGTGGACAACTTTATGTCTACCAAAGAAAGAGGGAGGATTAGGATTCGAGCTAGCGTTCTAAATAATAAAGTCGTGGCAGCAAAACTATATTGGAGACTTCGCAAAATCCAAACTAGTTATGGAGCATTAATATAAGAGGAAAATATACACATGGAATGAGACCACATGACATAGTCCGACACTCGTTACCTTTCCCATGGATCTCCCATTCTTTCAGTTCTCGGAATTGGAGAAGGAATAATCAAGCAATAGGTGTTTTGAAAATTGGAAATGGAGAGCGAAAGTGCAAACTTTGGGGACGGACTCATGGGATGGCCATCCTCCTTGGTCAAACAGTATTCACATCTTAGGAATATTATGGACAACCTCCATGGACAAGGAAAAATTAAGGTAAAGCATTACATCGGCTTGTTCACTCGTAGGGAATGAGTGGATCCCTCCTCTTGTGGCGATTAACTTGACTCAAAGCGCAAATGCAATTCTTTCAATCTCTTTTGCGAAATAGGATCCTTTGTATGAGCTCTACACCGATACTTTGGGATGGGAAACTACGGGATGGAAATTATTCAGTTGCTGAGGGATATAGAGTATTAGTGGCCCTCATCCTCATCCTTGTAAAGATATCTTTGTGGACCTTTGGCAACCTGTTTTTGGCCTAAGGTTAGATTCTTTATTTGGCTTTTATATATCATAGAGTTCTCACAGGAGACAACTTGATGAAAAGGGGCATGGTTGGACCCTTTTGGTGCCCTTTATGTAAAAATGCAGAAGAGACCCTTACTCATATATTCTTTCAATGTCCCTTCACTTTGGCTCTATGGTGTCACTAGCTGATTGGCTTTTCGTAACATGGCAATCCCTCGTGAATATAGTAGACAATATTAGAGGATGAAAACATTTAGCTAGAGACACTCAAGACTTTGCTAAAGGAATATGGTTGGCTACTTCTCTTTTCTTTGTGGAATGTTTGGAAGGAAAGAAAGCAGATGCATTTTCAAGTTAGAAAGCCGAGATAACTGGTACATTCGGGATGTGACAAAAAGTAATACGCAAAAACTATCATACAAAATTTAAAATTACCATCCCCTCTCCCTAACAAGTGGAAGGCTTTTTTACAAAAACTTAATTTGGGTAATAGCAAGTACGAGATAAAGCAAACAAAAACAGAGAGTAACTCCCGCTCTTGAAAATGGCAACCGCCTCCTTTTGGAGTAATCAAATTAAACATTGATGGGGCTGCTAGAGGTAATCCAAGACCATCTAGTATGGGAGGGGTAGCCCATGACTCCTTGGGAACTCCTCTTTTCTTTTTTGCATATCAATTAGGATACTACACAAACAATGTGGCTGAAATTATGGTTGTCCAGCGTGCTCTCTAGGAAGCTACTAAATTGGGATGTCCTAGTATCATTGTTGAATCGGACTCCAAGGTTATTATTACACTGCTTCAAGCTCCGGATCATCATCCATACAATAATTGGCTTATAGCCAGAATTCAGGCTAAGATAAAACACATTGCTCGATAGTTCCAAACAATTAATTACTCTCATGTTCCTAGGGAGCAAAACAAGGTAGCTGATGGATTGGCCAACTGGGCATTAGATCATTCTAATTTGCTAAATTTTGGTCCTATACCCTAGATGTGGCCTCGGGTGAAGCGAAAACAAATTGAGTGGATCCTCTCTCGAAATCACATGGTGGATAAAGCACAAATATGCTATCTCTTCTCTGTTATTTGCACTTGGAAATCAAAGGATATCTCGTCTAGTATGAGTATAATTGCTTGGAATTGTAATTTGTACTTCATAAGTTGATTGATATTAATATGATGGTGTTTTTTTTAAAATAAAAATTCAGCAGTGTTTTGGATGGTTGTTGGGGCAGCCCTCTTTGAAGATATGTATCCAGCACTTTGGGGGATGATTTCAGTCATTGTTAGCTTCCCTTTGGAGAGGGAAATGCATCATTACAGCAGTAATTGGCGTGGCAAGCGAAGGATTGTTGGGTGTTTGGGTCTTGTGAACACAAAATGCATTGGTCACCCATGTGTGAAGATACTAATCACATTCATACACAGTTGTATTTTGGCTTGTATGAGCACCTACCAACCAATCAAAAGAGAAGAGAAGTCTAAGGCACCTAAGAGAGGATTGATCCACCGAACTATGGAGCATATGGGAAGGCTAATAAGAGCCTCTATTTTTTCTAACATGTTTGTTCCATGTGCAGATTTGAAAATAAAAAGAAGATTGCAGCTGAAGACATCCTTTATTTCTAGAGTGAAGAAGGATGGTAACCAAGGCATGTTCTTGCAAAAGCTTCTCCACTTGACCGGTACCGGATCTAGATTGCTCGCTTGGATCAAATTGAAGCACAATTGCTTGAGGGCAAGCAATTTTGGGAAGGGAGGACTGTAATGTCCCCTTTTTCCAAGCTAGTCGCTACGGAAGACCTTATCCCATTCCTTCCTCATGGGACTAAGGATTTGGAGCTAGAGGAAAGTTGTCTGAAGATATCTGGATTAGTTTTAGGAAATATTGCACTATTTTATGTTGTATTCCTATTGGATGCCTAGCACTCCAATAGATGAAATAAATTACTTAGTTAATTAGTTGTTTGGTGAGCATATATGCTCAAATTAGAAATAGACTTTAATATTATAAGGTCGGCCATAAGTTATGATGTAGCACCCCTTATGTTATAAAAGGAGGATGCTTGGCCATTATTATGTCATGTTGAATCTTATTATTTCTTCTTGGTAAAGGTTGTACCTTTCCTATCTCTCTCATCAAGGACAAAAACCCTTGTTTGAGATCCCTTCAAGGACAAAAACCCTTGATGGTGGAACTTGCCTTGGGGACAAAAACCCTCAAGGAAGGATATTTGGTATAATTGAATATCTTAAGGTATTTGGAGCTGATATATTTTTATCTAGCCCTAGGTAACTTGCATCATGAGCAATTTGGAGGTGTTTTGATGGATGTATGGTTTGATTCTTGCATGGATGGACTTGTACTAATTTCTAAAGGTGAAAGCAATCATTTCTTTGCATATTAAGCCAATAATTCAGCTTTTCCAAGTGGGGTGAATTGCTTAGGAGTGGGTTTGCATTGATTCAAAGGGTTTCTCCATGTTTGGTTTGCATCATTCAATTCCTCATATTTTATAAGGCTGAAATCTACATTTTTATGATTTTAGGAGTTGTCTAAGAGCTATTTCTAGCCCTTGGTTGTGGCTGCACTACTGCTGTCATAAAATTAATTGCAGTTGGGTGTAATCACTTGTTTTCTCCATTTCTTTGATGTAAATTGGATTAACAAATGTTGTCGTGATTGTATTAATTATTTAGAAGCATTTTCAGCGGCTATTACATGGTTGTATGATGAGTTGAAGTCCCTATACAGTTCACTGCTAGGGTTTTCTGAGGTTTGCTGTTATAAAAATCAGATTATTCTCAAGTGGGATTGGTGTTGTTTCTTATTTTTCAGTTTCAGCCCTAGAAAGGGTCATTACATGTTTGTAGAGATATCTAAGTCAATCCTTTGTTGTTTAGTTGTTTATAAATATTGAGATTGTTGTTATGCATTCCCAAGCTTTGAAAGATCTATGTACTATTAAAATTCATGTTGTAATCTCAATTGAATCTTTGTGTGCAACTAGAGTGAGTTGGGTTTAGGCTTCAAGGACAAGGTACCCATTCACTTGACCCCTATCCTTGACTGCATCTAGTTAACATGGTCACTTCTCATAAAATGATAAACTATAATCCACTTAATTCATTTGCAGAGTAAGCAGATTCATAAAACCCATCTTCAAGAAAATGTGATTTATCATCATCATAGTACTCACCTAGTCACAGAGTTCATCAAATTTCAAAGAAAAATAAGAAATTTGGCAAGTTAAATTCAAAATCTAAAAAATTGTTTAAATTCATCAAATAAAATTTGTACAGTTGAAACAAGATGCATTCATTACTTTCCATTTAAATAAATTACCATTTCCAGTTGTCTATCATAGGAGCGATTCACAATCATCCAAAAAGGTGATTTGAAAATTAAACAGTGACAGATTTGACCTCTAAATATGACAGTGATTTGCAGAATGTACTGTGATGGATTTGCCCTTCAAATGTTATGAGATTTGCAAAATAAACTGTGATGAATTTTTTCTTTCAAATGTCATGGGATATGCTCAAGATTTGTGGATGAAATCAGCAACGTATTTGCGATGAATTTGATGCAAACTTGTAGGGCTGATTTCACACTATCATTTGGTCTTCATTTTAAAAAGCATTCACCAATAGATGTGCCCTAAAAATGTGACAAGTTTCACACTAACCTGTAGGGCCAACTTCACATTATCATTTGGCATTCGTTTTAGAAATCATCCAGCAGCGTGAACAATCTTGTCTGTGCTGTATTTTTCTATTCCGTGTAGTCAAAAGATACTTAAGTAGTATAGATTATATATCTGATTTCAGTTTTATGTGTCATTAGTTTTTAACTTTTTATTTAAGGTTTTTAGATTTGTTTTAGGTTATTATTTTTAATTTATTTTTTAGGTTACGAGTTTTTAGTTGATTTTTTTAGGTGTACCTAAGAAGCTGTTTTTAGATTTTTTAAGATTTGTTTTTTTATTTTAACTTGAACATGTACATTATTATTTTAATCTAAAATATATATTGAAGTAATTTTTTATTTTGATATGAATTTTAAAATATTAAAGTTTGAATTTTTATATTTCTTCAATTCCTAAAGACCTTTTTGGCCATCTATCTATTTAGTCATATATATATTGACAATCTTGTGCATTTATTTCTTATTTTGAAAACAAAATAATAGAAGAACAAGTTTATACTAGCCGAACTTTATCATGATTTTTGTCCGATTTTAATTGATTGCCAAACTTGTTTCAACCATTATTCTTTCCGAACTGCAACACAAACCTTATGACATAGGCACAATAGTACTCACCATATTGTGCATAGCTAGTGGAATCTCACTTCATTGGAATCTTCTCACCAGGTCTGTGATATTCGGTAGCGTAATGTCCAATATTTTCACATTTGTAGCAAGTAATTTCTCTCTTCTTCCACTTTGGCATCTTCCTCTTGAATGATTATCTTTATCATTCCCCACATGTGGATGTCCACCATCTCTACCAGAAATTAGGATGATATGAAACCCCTATCTCTTCCAATGTTGTTGTATGTGCTTCTGCCACTACTACCTCTACCTCTACTTGGACTGTTAGAATTTGCTGCACACACCTCTTCTGATACCAACTCTCTCCTAGGTATGTTGTTAGCATGTTGAATTAACAACTCACAACGTGTGTCATATGTCCCTATGCTCAATTTTTTTGTTAGTTGCAATGTTTCAGTAAAATTTCTACAAGAAAAAGGAAATCCATTCAATGTAACAATTATCATAGTTCTATCATCAACTGTATCAAAACTTGCTTTGTCAATTTGTGACTGGATATTTCACATCTTAGACAGATATTCACTTCTCCTGCTTCTAACAACTTTTGATAATAGAACTGTAGCAATAGATCAATCTACTTGTATTGTGGTTGCTTATCATACAAATCACTAAGTGTCTGCCATGCCTCCCAATTATTTTTTGATGAGTCTATGTGAACATATGTCTCTGTTGTGCATGAACATTGAATAATTGCAAATACTTTTGAGGTTGTAAATCAATCGTGGCTTTTTAATCCAATCAATAGGAATTGTTAGTCCATTTTTATTTTTCTACTAAACTCACAGATCATTAAAAATTAAAGTATTATTTTACCACCTTTTATTTCAGTTAGTGAATTGTTCTAAAATCTTCAACATCATTATGAGAGTAAATGAACAAAATGAAGACCCAAACAAACAAAGAAAACCTTGGAAAAAAACGAGTTTTGACTGCAGATTGTAAAACTAGACTAAGAATACTTACAACACTGCCAAAATGTTCCACAAACTGTGCACTGTCAAAATTGTCAAGCAGCCTACACAAAATGCTATGCCCAAATAAATGATTCACAAAGAGCATTGGGAAGCACAGGATTTTATAGGCACAAAATGACAGTATATATGAGAGGAGAAGCGAGGAAATGGTAGCATTAGTTATATTCAAAATAAAAAATATAGTCCTCTTTTTTCAGCAGTAAATGAAAAATCAAGGAAACACAATGGAGGATGGGAGAGCAAATGGAGATTGCCATAACCAAGCACCAAGCTTTCAATCACCCAGATTATCCATGCAGTTCTGATACCACATTTATAAAATACAGGTACTCACCCCAAGTACTACCTGGGCTAAGACAACTTTATTAATCTCCACAAAAAGGATTACAAAGCTTGGAATGGTTGTCCACAGACAATTTATCCGTACTTACACAATCTGCTCAACAAAGGAAGAAATGTTATGGAAGTAGAAGAGATGAGCTCTTCACATTCCTTGTTCCGCCCAGAAGACACATGAGACAAAAATGAGGATGGCTCTTCAACTTCAATCCTCGTGTGCGCACAAAACAAATAAAAATTGTTTTATGTGCAAAACTTATTATTCTGAAAAAAAAACTACTTTGGATCAATATTCCTAACATCGGGCAAGATTTGGCAACTATGGCACCAACATCAAATAGCATTGTTCAATTGGCACCAACCTACTATTCAAATTTCAAAGTACCTGACTCACACTGGAACTATGACTGGGTGCTGCCAACCCCTAAAGAGAGCGTTAATTCTTGAAAATGATGCCAAGTATCTATTATGGTTGGTGCTTCATTCTCTTCCACACACGACAATATGACACGTCAGCAGCCAAATATGACATGTCACGAGTTGACATGCTTGGGTACAAATGGTGGAGGTCCTATGGAGCACAAACTCCTGAACTGCAATGCTTTGCCATTCGAATATTGAGTCAGGGAGCAAGTTCATCAGCTTGTGAGAGGAATGGGAGGAACTGGAGTGGACTTTATGTTTGACTTTTCACCATACAAAACATTATTAATACCAACGATACAGAAAGCATGACTATACACACATACAAGGTGTTCTTTTAGATTCTACCCGAGCCAACACAAAAGGTGTTCTTTTAGGTTCTATTTGAGCCAACACGCCTCTTGGGCGCATGAGAACAATATCGTGGGACTGGGAACAAGGTAACTTTCTCACTTACCTTACATTTATTGTTTAATTTTTGTACCCTTTAAGTTTTGATCTCGTGACCAAGCTTGGAGCAAAGCTAGCCTCAGCAATCCACCTACCGTATAGGTGCTGATAATATTGATGTCCTTGCCAAATGTTATATAGATAAATATTTGTTAGGAGAGTTGTCTCCATTGTTGCAACCCTTGAATGATGTGGAGGATGCTAAAATTATAATTTAAGTCAATGAAATGACATATAAATGAAAGGTATTTTATATCGTAGTTGTAAGAATTTTTATATCTTTTTACTGTTTCATGTATTTCATATAAACGTGTGGTTTTTTATATATACTCAAGTAGTGTTCCTGTACATACATGCGATTTGTTCGAAATGTATTTAATGAAAAATATCTACCATAATAAACAAGAGGATGGAGCGGCACCTAACACTTCCTAACAATGCAAAAAGTGAGATTCTATGTCATATGGAGAAGACAATTTAGTCATCTACCTTAACAAGTAATTATATGTTTGTTGAAAAAATGGTTGGCTGCGTTTAGTGCCGAAATATTTCATAGTAAATATTTAAAAATCATTTAAGTCGTACCCAACACATCAAGATTACTTTATCCCATCATTGTTTGATATGTCTAGGGTTAGCAGGCCTTTTAAGAAATGTAATTAATTTACTTCTTAGATTAACCCTGATTAAAATTTTGCTAGGGATATATCCATGTCTTTGTTCAGACAAAGTAAATGGTAGGTTTGTGTAATGCCCCAAATTAAAATGCTCAATTACCTTGTGTTAACGGTAAAATTATGGGAAAAAAATTTGAAGGACTTGATGAGAACCTTAGTTTAGAGTTTCATTATCTAGTGTTCGGTATCCCACATTTGAGTTCCCCAATCGAATTCGCCATTTTGGGTTATTGTAGTCTAATGACTAGGCAGAGAAACTCATCGGTCAAATTGGTGAAGCCAATAACATAGTTAGCATTGGAATTATAACCGCATAAAATGGATAGGTTTCATATATTGATTAACGTGCAGCTTAAGTTAAGTTTACCGGTCAAATTATCGAAGCTGATAACCTTGTCAACTATAGAAGAGCAACCATGTGTGTTTTTTAATAGCTGAGTGGACTAGTTCAAAGGGGACATCCACAGGTAAAAGGCCCCGGTTTGAATCCCAGGGATAGGAAGCCCGAAAAGATTGTGTAACGACAAACATCTTTTACCAGTTAAGAAAGAAAAATCCAAAGTCGGCAAGCGTCAGTGTATAAAGCTGTCTCCTCCGTAATCATAACTTTGATGATGGGCATTATTTTAATTTATAAGATTAATGTCAGTAATGCTTATTCCTATAATAACAGAAATTATTTTAATTTGCCTATAAATTCAAAAAAGGAAAAATAGAATGGGGATTTAAGAAAATAAATAAGTGATTGCCCATGGGGCATCAACCAGTAGCAAAGACAGAGCAATAACACAAATGAGAGCAAGATTCAAGACCGTCGAGACTAGCTCTCCTGCATTTAGCCAGGCCTGTGGCGTTGATACTGCAAATATCAGCAAAAATGGCCAAACACCAGGCCAAGTGAGCCCTGATGAATTCGGTGGACTCAACTTGAAAGACTTACCACTCAAAAAATGAGCAAAACAGAGTAAACAAAGAGCTTAAAGCTGCAGAACTGTGCTCCCTCTATCGTTTTTAATATCTAAACTCCTGTTCTGTAGAAGCCACGAGTGAAAACAAAAGTGAGCCCTGAAGAGTTGACTAAAAACGAGACAAGAACAAGGTAATCATTGAGATTAAAGCTGCAGAGCTGCGTTCCCTCTATCATTTTTAATATACAAACTCCTATTCTGTAGGAGCCACAAGTGAAAACAGAGTTTGCAGCAAGGAGATCACTTTGTTGATTCTTTTAGTCAACTTTGGGACAATTATAATTGAGTTTTACCAGATTTTTGTCAAGTTTTAATAGTAATCATTTTTGTATAGTCCGAGCCCAAAATGGACCTGAGAATTCAATTCTCGTTACTAGGGACAGGCTTACTGATAAACTGGGGTTAAAAATAGTGGGAGCCGAGCGTGGGGATAGAATGTCTTTCGTCCATGGCAGTGAATCGCAAATGGAGATTCATCTTCGTCTGAGGCTTAGGAAGACTCATTGAGAATAAAAGTTCCTGAAACTTAGAAAAAAAATAAACACATCTAATTTTAACCTCTATATAACACACTTTGATGCAATGACACTACGGTTCAACTGAATATTTTCAGAGTTAATTTTGAAATGAATATACCTGCCATCCAATTTTCTGCAATGCTTATTACGAAAAAAAAACAGAAAAGGGTTTTTAAGAAAATTTCCTGCACAAAATCAACGACTGAAAAAAACATGGATTGTTTGGGTATAATGAAAGATAGAGGAAAAAATGTTGTTTCCCAGTAAAGGCAAGCATATACGCACCAGTTTTGGCTGCTATTCAATGCAAATTATCAGGCTCGAAGTTGTATGCTCTACTGGAGTGGAGGATAAACAGCTTTGTATCTTGAAAAACCTTTCTAAAATCGTTCTAATCGTGTAGTATTGTACAGTGAAATGGTCCAACAGGCGTACCAAGGCATACGGTAGAGAACAAGGTGCCACGTAGTGGCTTCTTCCTACTTAAAAAGATATTGCATTTGAAATTAAACATGTTGAATTGTATTTTAAAGTAAGTTTAGATAATATTTTGTTTTTGAGCAGAAGAAGAAGCAGAAATTTTAACGTCTACGAGGTTACCAAAGATATTGTATTGGACAAGCTCATATTTTGTCATAGTAAAATTTGGTATTTATTCTACCTTCTAGGTACCTTTACGCCTATTTATATGGCATTTATCCATTGAGTTGTAATTTTAGTTGTAAAGCATGACAAATTGGTTCCTAAAAGTGTGAGGAAATTTGTTCCCAAAGTTCATGATGAGGTAATGATTCTAAATTTATTTCTTTGTTGTGTTAAATTCTAAAGTTGTTGAGCCGCTTATCAAAAGGTATCAAATTAATTGTCTTATTACTTACTTTGTTATTTATCAGATCCCTTATGGAAACATCTTGCAAACATAGATTAAATGCCATCGAAAATCTAATGGTGTTTCTATCTTTGGGTATAAGAGTATCATGAACCTTGGCACATTTTTTTACTTTCCTTCAAAGAGCCTTCACAAGTCCAAGCTTTGCTCTCTAAGTCGGATTGTTGGTTTATCGAAGGTACTCTCCTTGTGGTCTCCCCTTTGACTCAAGATTTATGGAGCCCCCTCCATGGGAAGTCTCGAACCATGATTCTCTCAAAATCTTTGTTTGGGTCAATATGTCAAGCCTTTCGGTTCACTTCTAGTCTTTTATATTGGAGATTATCAAACCTATTAGTCAAGTTATTTGTCAAGAAGCGAGTCATTCTCTATTCGCTCACTCAAACAAGAGGATTTGTGTTGAGGTTAACCTTACGGGGACTTGAAAGAACACATCAACATTAAAGTCAATTCTAGATACTTTCTGAAAAGGTTACTTATTATAAGTTGTCAAACACTTGTTTTAGACTAAAGCCCCGACTATCGCATGCATCACCCCCAATTGTTGAAATGGGTTCACCCAACACTTTTGACTAGCGTGCAGGAAAGTTGCAATCTTCGTTTCAAGAGGCAGGCACTCTTCCTTTGTATATTTAAAGTGAATATGCTCTTTAATGATCATCCCCTTTTGGCCCATTCCAAGCCTTTTGAGGGACCCTCACAAAATGATAAGCTAAAATTCACTTCTCCGAGGGACAAATGGACTTTTATGGTTAATAAAAGGCTTCTATGTGAAACAAAATCATTGCATTTTTCAACCCAAAACCTATTGTTCAACCCTCATCTAGGTCATGTTTACCTAAAAAGAACTTCTAATGTGTCCACACCATTTCCCAAGGTCCAACCTCCACGCAAACAAAGCCAAAATACTAACTCTCATCATCATGTTAGTGAGGTTGGAATTGCGCAACTACGAATTCTCAACCCTCGTGACGCTCACATAATCCATCGTATGATGGATATGGGTTGTCTAGGGGAGATAATGGGGCTAAACATTACTCCATTCTCGTTGATGACTTTGAGCCACAGTCAATTCCTCTTTCCTCTTAACAATTAATGTTTTTTTGACTTTTTAACAGAGCCACACAGTTTCGGTTATTTCCTCTTTCATCTAACAATTTTGTTTTAACGAACCCCGAGAAGATTTAAAAGATGGCAAAGGGGAACTTAATATGGATATGTTGCATGTATGAAATTCATCTCATGGAATGTTAAAGGGCTCACTAAACCCTCGTGAAAATTTTTCGTGTTCTATTTGTCGATGATTGGAAATCTTGATGTGATTTACTTTTTGAAAATTAAGGTTACTGAGGTTTCCTTCTTCAAACCACTTTATATTGTATTGCTTCAAATTTCACACATGTTTATACTTTACATGATGAAGGAAGAGATGGTACCAATATTTTTATTTCCTTAAGATTTACTTCCTTAATTGTTGCCACGATGGTGGATCCTTCAAATTGGTCGGTTTGGGTTTATTTTGGAAAATTAATGGCTTCTTTTTATTGGCTTTCTTAACATTTATGACTCCAATGATAGTACTAAAAGAACAAAGTTATAACAATGGTTAGCAGATAATATATTGTTATCCTTTCGGCTAATTTTTGGTGACTTTAATATGGTTGAACATCTCAAGAATAAAGCTAGAGTGGTTCCCATGTGTTGGTATAGTGGGGAGCGTGAAGCGTGGTTTTATTTTAAAAATTGTTGGGATTTATTAGACCCCTTATTTCAAGAGTGATCAGCTACTCTCCAACCTTGGTTTACTTGGTCCAATTGAAATGGTTCTTACGTGGTCGTTAGAAGTCTGATCGTGTGATTATTTCTAAATAACATGTGTTTTCCTTGAGTTGTCGAAGCACATTCTTCGGTTGCCATTTAGTAAAGAATTATGTTTTCTGACTATAGTTCCATCACTTTCAAGTGGATGTGGAGTGGATCCTAGTTTGAAGTTTCAAGTAAGCAAATTTATTTGAATACCTCATTATTGACTCATGAAGGGATGATCCATCTCATCATTAAGGTGTGGAACTTGGCTCCATGCCACCCTCGCTAGTTATATTGAATGGTGAAACGAAGCCATTAGTCGCATCATTGCTTTCTTCTGTCATTTTGAGAAACAAGTGACTCAAGTTCACAAATGGGTAGATTGTGTTTTAAACAAATAATTTCATAAAGTCTCGATGCTTTTGAAATCTAATCCTTTTGTTTTCATCTATAGACCATTCCTACAAACTCTAGGCATAATATCAAACTCAACAAGATTTTGTGCTACAAGAGGGGCTCATATATGTGCAAGGCTTCATTGACTCAAGGTGGGAGACAAAGATTCAAGGAACTCTTCAAATCCCTTTGAGCCAAGAAAACATGTGATTAAATTAAATTCTTACATGTGGCCCAAAATGGGTTGATTGTTTCACAAATATTTCATAGGCATTTGTGGAGCATTATAAGCTTATCTTTCAATCTCAAGATTTGACGAAAGAAAGATAGGTACTCTCCAACAATATTTATACCCTACAAGATTTTCCTATTTATGTTATACCCTACAAGATTTTTCCTATAGCTAAAATAAAATGTGACACCCCTCTCTCGCTTAAGGAGATTCATACGACCTTACAATGCATGGACAATGATAAAGCATCATGATTTGATGAATTCCCTTGTCAATACTATAAAGCTACTTGACATTTTATGGTACCGGTTCTTCTACAAGTTTATAGAGAAGCTTTAAATAATCCTTCCCTTAGAGATATTATTGATAAAGGAAACATAAAGTTCATACCTAAGGTTGGTAACCCTAAACTCATTTCCAATTGGTGTTCGATCAACTTATTGAATGTTTCCTATTAATTCATCACCAAAGCCTTGGCTCTTTGTATCCACCACCCTTTTCCAACTCTTGCCATAATAGAGTAGATTGGTTTTATCAAAGGGCGTTACGTCTTGGATAATCTCATTGTTGTTTGAGAAGGCATGCAATAAGCTTGACCTCACATCAAGAAACCAATTTTCTCAAGCTAGAATTTGAAAAAGTGCATGATCACATTGTTGGCATGTCAAAATTTTGCTACCATTCTCAAAAAATTCACCTTGACATTGTTTTATCCACTTCAAAGTTATCCCTTATGTTTCCCTCCTATTAAATACTTATATCAATTTGTAGTTTTTAAGATTATCCATTCAATGTGTAGTTTCACAATTCAAGTTATTTTTGCTATAGTGAATTAATGCAAGTGCTTTAATCATTGCGAGAATTCTTGAGTAATTTTGGAGGCTACATTTGCATCAAAATTGATTCCTAAACTTGTTCATGCACCACTTTGTGTTCCCATAACCCTCCCATGATGAGCTTTGGAACTTTTTGGTTATATTTTTCATTGACTAAGTCCAAATAATATTATTTTAGTTTGAAAAGCTTCCTCAAGTACACTTTTACACATCTTGGTCCTCATTCCTCCTCTTAAGTGTGATTTTATCCTTTGTTTGGCTCCCACAATCACCTCCAAGTGCACTTTTCACTTAAGTTATTCTCAAAAGGAGTATGAAATGCACTTTTGCACCTTGTAGTTCTTAAAACCTCCCCCATGCACTTGTTGACTTAAGTGAGTTCCTAAAACATGTCCCAAGTGCACTTTTGCACCAAGTGGTTTTAGAACCCATCACATATGCACTTTTCACTTAAAGGAGTTCTTATTGACCATTCCAAATGTGCTTTATTATTATTTTAATGCAAAAGAAGGATATGAAGTGTACTTTTGAAGGGAAAGATTCTTAAGTTAGCCTCCATATGTGCTTTGGCTCGGATGTGGTTCCCAAAAGTGCTTCCAAGTGTTCTTTTGGGAAGTTTACAATTCCCGAACTTGCTCTCACATGCGCCCTAGTGTTCTTTTCCTTATAACATGCCTTCAAGTGGTTCTCGAAAAAAACTTAAAACACTTAAATGTATTCATATGTGCTCCCAAAGGAAAATTAGAAACATAACTTGAAAAAGTGGATGATGTTTTACTCTAAAATTTTTCTCTCGCTTAATATAAAAACCGTATTTATGTTAAATAATCCTACATGACCCACGAGTGTTGTTGCTCATAGCTCATGCTCCTCCTATAAAAATTTCTTAAAAATTTATCCATAGATCCTCCTCTCATGCATCTTCACATCAGTTTTCTTTTGTTTGATATGATGTCCTAATTTATTTTTCCTACCTCTAGATGGTTTTGAAGTGTTTTGGCTCCAAAACCATAAAAACATTGTTTTAACACTTCCATTGATCCATTTTCCTTCCCAAACACTTATTAATCACTTGTAATCACTTTGTTTACACGATGAAGTTCAAATAATCCGAATATGAACCAATCTCCATTTTGGTCATTGATTTTCCCAACATTGGGGACATCAATGTTGATTTTATGGACTTTGATGACTTCTAAGTAAAGATGGTAGAGAACAACCAAAATGAGATGGAAAATAAAATCTTTCATAATATGTTGTATAGGGTCACAGGATTTCCACTATCAATTCAATACATTGTTCTTGTTTTGGCCTATTCAAAACAATTATGATCCCATTATCCATAGGATCAAGGTATCTAATGGCACATTGGTGGCCCATTTGGATTAGTTATTATTGGCATCACATTTAGAATCAAAAGGAGGAAAATTTGTGTAGCTCCCACTAAGAAGGATGTCTTAGTTGAATGCAATAACAAAGATTCTAAGCTTTGAAACATGCTTGTTGACTCTTGGTTTAAGGTACATAAAAGGGTTTGTTAAAGATTCTCAAGAATCTAGTGAGGGAATAATTTCATGAGGAAATTTTTGACATGATTGTTTTCTTGAGAAGATTAATGGGTGATCCCACCACAAAGGAATTCAAGCCATAGATGGCTACCATAAACATGATTTGTGATGGTTCATAACATATTGATTAGTGTTAGATCATTGGTGACGAAATTAAAAAAATCCTTGTTGAATCTCGCTAATGAGTTCTATATGGCTTTGTACCTAGTTTATTCCATTACGAAATAGGATGTGGTCAAGTTTGTCTTTACAAGGGCAACTATGTGAAATCTATAAAGTTTATGACATTTACATGCAACTTACTCACGAAGGCAATCTCACTCATTTCAAATGGGCTAATGTTGTTTTCATCATGTAAGTAATTAGATTAATGAAGGGAAACTCCACATTAAGAATCTCAAGAGATGTTACGAGCTTGCCATGAAATATGAGAGTCACTTCATTCAATTTTACACCTTTACATACATCATATTTGGTGGCTTTGAAGGTAATCCCTATAAGCTTCCTAGGTATGCTAATGTTAATTTGGTTCTAATCAAGCTTTGTAAACAATTAGGAGTTGTTCATGCTTGATTAAAAGAAAGGAAAGTCAAAGGTATGAACTCCCCTATCAAACTCGGTTTATGTTATTTTAAGAATTCTCAAGATGTTTGAAATATCAAGTCATTGCTTCCATTTAATTTGCACATGTATTCCAAAAGTATAAATTTTGTGACTTTTTCAAAAATGCCCATGTTAAAAATTGTTCTTTTAAAATAATGGATTGTTTTATATGTTAATTGCGGAAAGTGTATGTATTGTGTCAAGATATTCCCAGAGAGTCATATTAGCCAATTTCGACAAATACCCAAGATGCTCGAAAACGTTATATTTTATCGTTGGGGTTTCTTGTGGGAAAATTTTATTTAATTATTTTGAGCCCCGTTTGAGGTAAATTGTGCTCGGTTTAACCCTATTGTGGTCTTACATGTCAATATTCCCATATACTAGTAGGGTTTTAACCAGGAATGAATCTTGGGCTTTATCTGTGACTTCTGGCAATGTTTTGCGTTTTTGGTGTTTTCCATTTTGTTTTCTGTGAAATTTCTCTAGGTCAATTCCTTTGTCGGTTTAGTCTGATTTCTTGCCTAGAGTATCTAGAGATCATCTATGGACATTATGCTAGAAGGAATTTTCCACAGGAGGTTTGGTTCTCTCTGAAAAGATGAAGTCATGCATGAAAAAGCTTCTTCTGGGCAGGTCACATTTTTGGGAAAAGAAGGTTTTAAGCTACAATGGGATTTTTGGTAGCAAAGAAAGTGTGGGAATTTTTCAGACTGCTAGCAGGTACTTTTTCCCATGGGGGCAAAGCCACTTAAGTCATGATGGGATTATTAGAGGCAAGCAGGTCGGGAATTTCTTACCTACCTTGCAGGGTGAAAATTCCCATTGTGAAATAAAAGAAAATCACTTAAGGCATTGATGGGAATTTCTTACCTGCCTTGCAGGGTAAAAAATCTCATTATGAAAGTCAAACAACTTAAGTGGATCATGGGATTTTTGGAGCTGCGGTGCAGGGTGAATAATCCCATTAGAAATTGACTTTTAAAAATAGAATTCACCCTTGCCAAAAAGTGCGACCCACCTTGGGTGAATAATAATGCATTTAATAATATTTATTCACCCAATTTTGGTGCCCAAGCATGAGGAAAAGTCAACGCATGATGAAAGGATAAAGAAGATTGGAAATAGAATTCTAAAATTAAATAAATTTAATTTATTTAATGCAGCCCCTCTCATGCAAAAAAGTGTGACCCATATTGAGGAGAAATAATACTTTTTAAAGTATTAATTAATGGAATTAATTCCTATTTTTGGTGCATAAGGTCAAAGCACACTGTGAAGTCAATGTGGACTGGAAGTAGAAAGCTAAAATTAAATAAATTTAATTTATTTAATGGCAGCCATGAGCATGCACAAAATAGGCGCCCAAATTGAAGAGAAAAGCATGTTAATTAATTAATTAATTGCCAAGAATAGGAGAGGCAATTATTAATTATAGAATGGTGAAGGTTATATAAGAATGGGCTGCCATAATGATGAATTAATTAATTCTTCAACAAGGAAGTGCAGCCAGGCAATTTTGGCACCCAATTAAGGAGGAATTTTGCATAAGAAGGTGTTTTACTGCTGGAAGGCTTCAAAGTTTGGCACCTAGGTTTGAAGAAGCTTGAATTAAGTCTGATTAATTGTTTGCATAGTGGTACAGGTGCTCAGTGAAGTTGACAAAATTCATGCTTGATTTGCATGCAAACAAAACATCAAATTTTGGGGCAAAGAGACTTGATATATGCAGATTTTTATAATTAAAATCAAGTGTTCATGTTCCGGTTGCCATCTTTGTCTGAATTAATTCAATGAATTCATTACATGTGCTTTTATAAGAGAAAGGGAGCTTAAATCAATGTCCAATACATTGAACATATCCTCTCGAATCAAGAAATCTCCAGATCTCGCACGGTTGTAAAGAATTCGGTCAATAAAAAAAAAAAGAATTACTCAGACAAAGATCGCTCCAGCCATGGCAAAGCGGGATGAACGAGAAAATCATCAATAGAATCATGCATAGATCTAGATCCATAATTGCAAAGGCTTCATCATCTTGTTTCGAATGCAGCCCATGAAGAAGTTAGTGCATGGAGAATTCCTTCCAAGACCTTGTGCATGTTCTCCCAATCTTCCAGTTGAAGCCTTCATTGAATTTGCATTCACCCGGAGTGCTTTCCAAAATTTTTAATTGCTCATATGCAATTAAAAATAAAAATGATGAGTTATTTATGGCAAACATTGCACTGATGCATGTACTGGAGAAGAACTGCAAAAGCTTCAAGGATAAGAGGGAAGACATGTCAAAGGCAATACCCGCAAGCAAATCACAGTCACTTGCTTCCAGATCCAGCCGCTTCAGATCCAACTGCTTCCAGATCCAGTTTGGTGAGAATCAAAGGCAAAAGAATCAACTGCATGCAGAATATGAAAAAGGACAAGACTGCAACTTTCCTCTTTCTTCTTCTTTCTCTTATTTCCTCCGACAAAGTAATTGAGCGATCAATTAAATTATAAAACTTAAGTGATTGGTTTAAAAGTCATTACTTGAAGAAGTCAACTACTTGGAAATAGGTGGTAGACATGCAAAATAGAAGGTTCTATCTTCAGTTGCAAATCATGCATGTCATGCAAAGAGGAATTCTAGGAGGGAGATTGCCAGTTGTTTCCTTTCCGACTTCCACATGTGCCAGTTCACTAAAAGCTTCTATTTGTAATTTCCCTCTACATGCTATAAGTAGAGGAAGAACCTACATGTTAAAGGATCAGAATTTGTAAGTAACATTCTTGTGTTCCAGACTTTGTGCTGAAACCCCGATAGCTATTTGAAGCAAAGGAATAGAAAGGAGCATATTTCTAGAGAACTTTGTGTCACGGTGCATTTTGTTTCTAACTTTTTTGTCTTAGATCTATTTATAAACTTTGTGTTATTTTAGATCTAGATCTAAAAGCTTCCTTTGCTTATAATTCTGTGTGTTAATATCTATTGGTTATGTCTATGTGCATGCAATCAACTCTGTAATCTATTGATTGGGTTGCACATCTTCCCTCTTTCTTTCTGTGTTTTTATTATTTCCTTCTTCATTAGATATTTCCTTTCTTTAAATGATTGCTTACTTGCTGCAAAACTATACAACTATGGTTCATGAGCTGCATGGTTAAAGTAAAACCCCTAAATAGATACTAGCATATTTTATTGACAAATCTTACACGGGAGCCTCACCGGTAAATGAGGGAGATTTATCTCATGACTGCCTAGGTTTTCAGCTATGCAAAAAATCTAGCCAACAGTTTTTGGTGACTCTCTGGGGAACAACTATCTTTGCAGATCAAAGCTTATCTTTTGTAGATTAGAGTATTATTCCCATTCAACTCTCAACCTGGTTGAACATTCACCCAATCTGTGAAGGCACAAGGAAGGACTGATCATTTCTTCAGATTGCAAGAGCAATTCAATTTCAATCATCCTCCTCAAGTTAGAAGCCACAGATCTAGCCTTTCACTAGGAAGAAGAGTGCAAACTTATCCAGATCCGGATCATCTTCAACATAATCCGGTAGCTGGAATTATTCATCAAGTCTACTCTCAGAGAAGACGTGCCCCATTCATCATGCTGAACCGGAACCCACCTGCAGCACCTGTTCCATGGGGTGCAGCCTTTGGACCTTTGAATCTGACTCCTCCTATGCATGATCTACCTAAAGGGACAAGAAAGAATTTTTCAAAATTCTTTGGAGATGGCAAGCAGAATCCAGATGACCACTTGGCTATGTTTTTTATATCTGTGGAGTGTTTGCAGTCGAACATGAAGATGTATCTGTCAAACTCTTCATAGAGACTCTGCATGACTTGGTTGGAGAATGGTTCTACCGGCTAGCTCCTGGCACCATAACCAATTGGGCTACTATGCGGGATGCATTCCTGAAAAGATTCAAGGCAGCCGAAGATTCCAGTACATTGATAACTTAGCTCACTCAGTTGAAGAAGGAGCCACATGAGCACATGCGAGATTTTATTACAAAATTCCAAAGATTACTGTACAAAATTCTAGCTTCTGCTTCTCTGAATGATGAGAATCAAAAGGTATTCTTCATCAATGCTTTACTTCTGAAGTAAGCTATCAACTACGAAGAGCATAACACATCTTGACTTGTTAGCAGCTCAAAACATGGTGGTTGAAATTGAAGATGACCTCATCATGGCTGGAAAGATAAAGAGCAACACTTCTAGAGCTGAAAGTTCATCCTTTGCTACTACTTCCGATTCATTATTGCAAAAGTTAGCAAATGAGATGTTGCAGATGAAGAAACAAATGGCTCAAATGACTCAAGGAAACAATATTGCCCCTGCTTAGAATTTCAACAACAACTGCATTGTTGGTTCCAAAGATTAGCAATTGAAGCGCTCGAAACAACATGGAGATGAATGAATGAAGAAGTCCAGAAGTCTGACGATTGATCAACTGAGAATGATGATTTTGTATGTCTTGGTGACTCAACATTAATTACCTAAACTACAAATCTAAACATGACTATGAGGAGCTTCTTGAAGATGATCATGGTCATGCATATGTAGTATTTACACAATCACAAACTTGCCAAGTTGAGGCATTAGTTGATGAACAAAGAAGGGGCAACCCTTTGCCTTCTTCCTTCTCAAGAGATAAGAATGTGAGTTCTTCATCTCAACCACAGAAAGCAGCTCAGGTATCTGAATCTATACCTTCTTTTGACATTATTGATCATGTTAAGAAAACCAAAGTTCAAATGTCAGAAGTTGAATACTTGAGAGCCTTTCCTGAGTAGTTAAATAGGCTAGTCAAATATGTACAATCACTAGGACAATCTAATGCATCAAAGGCCTTTTTGCCTAAGCCCAAGGATACTCCTCCCCAAAACAACACTGCAGTTGTTAAACCCTCATTATCTTCTGAAAGAGTAGAACCTTTCTATGTCTCCTTATTGCTTAATGGTTTCAAGTTAAGCAATTGCATTCTAGATTCGGGTGCTTCTGACAATGTCATGCCAGCTAAAGTTACAGATGCTCTTGGGCTTACCTTGACAAAGACCATAAAAAGGTGTTACTCCATGGAGAGACAAGTCCCTTTAATCGAGACAAATCAAAGATGCACAAGTTGTTTGGCAAGCTTTTCTTGACAAAAGATTAAAGATGACAATTCTAGTTGCAGAGATATTCTGTCTCCTAATGGGATGTTCTTTGAGCAAAACTTCTGCAAAGAGCTGGGAGGAGAAGTAAAGATGGATTGGTCCTGTGCTCATATTCCTATCAAAGGAATTAATCATAAGCTGGAGCCAGAAAAGAAGTCCAAGTACACGGTTACAAAATCGAGGATCCTAGATCTCAGATTCTTTTTCAAGAATTTGACCGTGGGGTCTATTTCTTGGAAATGGATAAAGACGTTCAGAGCCAGAACTTCAACAGAGCCAACACAAGAAGAGGAAAAAGTTTGGACGCTGGAGTTTAAAGGCAGTTGTTGTTCTTTTGGATCAGGAGCCGATATTCTACTAATATCTCCAGATCATGAGATATTCCCATACTCCCACAAGCTGATGTTCGAGAACACCAATCATACGGTGGAGTATGAAGCATTGCTTGCTAGGAATGGAGCAAGCTAAAAAGAAAGGAGTAAAACTCCTCAAAGCCCAAGGAGATGTTGAACTTCTAGTAAAGTAAGTTCGAGGGAAAAGTCAAGTCAAAAGAGACAAGTTGAAGCATTATAGAGATAGAGTACTTTCTACCACATTCGATTTTGTAGCCTTCTCTATTAACTTCATTCCAACAAATCAGAATTCCAAGGCAGACTCTTTGGCGGTCACAACTGCACTATTGAATCCAGATAGACCACCGTCCATATTTAGACAAGGAAACTATAAAGTGGAGATGGTCTACCGCCCTAAAGTCTCTGATAGTGTTGAACATTGGCAGAATTTCAATGATGAAAAACAAACATTTGCATGTCTGCATGTTGAAGGGAATAAATCACCACCACAACAAACAATCACAGGAAAACTGATCCAGGCTATGATGATAATAGTGGAATAATCCAACCAAAAGGTAACAAAATCCCCAAGGGTTTAGTTTCCTTATCGGCGACTTTCAACAAGCATGATGATACCTGAATAAGAACAAAGAATATGGTGATAGTTCTTCCTCAAAAATGCAGCAAATAAATATGGAAATGGAGGAAGTTGATGAAGACTTACTCACCATAGAGAGAAGAAAGGATGAGCCACCACAAGATGAAGTTGATAAGGACTTGCCCAAGATATTTGACAAGAAGGCCAAAGAAAGGAAGTTCGAGATCGAGACTGGGTACTCTGGTGGGACAAGAGACATGAACCGAAGGGCATGCATGACAAATCTGATTCACTCTAGAAAGGGCCCTTCATGATCAAAAGAGCTGCCAGAATGGACACTTTCTTCCTTGCCTACCGGGATGGAATTGAGTTACCACTGCTTTCAATGGGCAACATCTGAAGCTATTCAAGAACTGAGATACAGGGTAAAACTTGTATGTATATAAATAAAACTTTGTTGTTTTTCCTTTTCTTTTTGTTTTGTGTTGTTTTTGTTTGCCTGACCCCGAGCCCAATGGACAAGACACGAAACCAGAGATGTTGGGATCTCATCTTCACTCCTTTCATTTTGAAAGAGGCAAAGATGTCCACAGACGGAGCCGACTGGTGTCCCCAGATTTCACCCTGAAATCTGAGACTACCCCATGTTAAAAAAATTCGTTCTTTTAAAATAATGGGTCGTTTTGTGTGTTAATTGCCAGAAAGTGTCTGTATTGTGTCAAGATATTCCCAGAGAGTCATATTAGCCAATTTCGCCAAATACCCAGATGCCCGAAATCGTTATATTTGTCATTGGGGTTTGCCTGTGGGAAATTTTTATTTAATTATTTTGAGCCCGTTTGAGGCAAATTGTGCTCGGTTTAACCCTGTTGTGGTCTTACATGTCAATATTCCCATATACCAGTAGGGTTTTAACCAGGAATGAATCCTGGGCTTTATCTGTGACTTCTGGCAACGTTTTGCGTTTTTGGTGTTTTCCCGTTTTGTTTTCTGTGAAATTTCTCTAGGTCAATTCCTTTGCCGGTTTAGTCTGATTTCTTGCTGGAGTATCTGGAGATCATCTATGGACGTTATGCCAGAAGGAATTTGCCACAGGAGGTCTGGTTCTCTCTGAAAAGACGAAGTCATGCATGAAAAAAAGCTTCTTCTAGGCAGGTCGCATTTTTGGGAAAAGAAGGTTTTAAGCTACAATGGGATTTTTGGTAGCAGCAGGATAGCGGTGGAATTTTGTACCTACCTAGCAGGTACTTTTTCCCATGGGGGCAAAGCCACTTAAGTCATGATGGGATTATTAGAGGCAAGGAGGGGGAATTTCTTACCTGCCTTGCAGGTGAAAATTCTCATTGTGAAATAAAAGAAAATCACTTAAGGCATTGATGGGAATTTCTTACCTGCCTTGCAGGGTAAAAAATCCCATTATGAAAGTCAAACAACTTAAGTGGATCATGGGATTTTTGGAGCTGCGGTGCAGGGTGAATAATCCCATTAGAAATTGACTTTTAAAAATAGAATTCACCCTTGCCAAAAAGTGCGACCCACCTTGGGTGAATAATAATGCATTTAATAATATTTATTAATATTTATTCACCCAATTTTGGTGCCCAAGCATGAGGAAAAGTCAACGCATGATGAAAGGATAAAGAAGATTGGAAATAGAATTCTAAAATTAAATAAATTTAATTTATTTAATGCAGCCCCCTCTCATGCAAAAAAGTGCGACCCATATTGAGGAGAAATAATACTTTTTAAAGTATTAATTAATGGAATTAATTCCTATTTTTGGTGCATAAGGTCAAAGCACACTGTGAAGTCAATGTGGACTGGAAGTAGAAAGCTAAAATTAAATAAATTTAATTTATTTAATGGCAGCCATGAGCATGCACAAAATAGGTGCCCAAATTGAAGAGAAAAGCATGTTAATTAATTAATTAATTGTCAGGAATAGGAGAGGCAATTATTAATTATAGAATGGTGAAGGTTATATAAGAATGGGCTGCCATAATGATGAATTAATTAATTCTTCAACAAGGAAGTGCAGCCCAGGCAATTTTGGCGCCCAATTAAGGAGGAATTTTGCAGAAGAAGGTGTTTTTACTGTTGGAAGGCTTCAAAGTTTGGCGCCTAGGTTTGAAGAAGCTTGAATTAAGTCTGATTAATTGTCTGCATAGTGGTACAGGTGCTCAGGTGAAGTTGACAAAATTCATGCTTGCTTTGCATGCAAACAAAACATCAAATTTTGGGGCAGCAAGCTTGATATATGCAGATTTTTATAATTAAAATCAAGTGTTCATGTTCGGTTGCCATCTTTGTCTGAATTAATTGCAGGAATTCATTACAGGTGCTTTTATAAGAGAAAGGGAGCTTAAATCAATGTCCAATACATTGAACATATCCTCGAATCTAAAGAAATCTCCAGATCTGCACCGGTTGTAAAGAATTCGGTTGAATAAAAAGAAAAAGAATTGCTCAGACAAAGATCGCTCCAGCCATGGCAAAGCGGGATGAACGAGAAAGATCAGCAGAATCATGCATAGATCCAGATCAGATCAGATCCAGATCCAGATCCATAATTGCAAAGGCTTCATCCTCTTGTTTCGAATGCAGCCCGTGAAGAAGTCAGTGCATGGAGAATTCCTTCCAGGACCTTGTGCATGTTCTCCCAATCTTCCAGTTGAAGCCTTCATTGAATTTGCATTCACCGGAGTGCTTTCCAGAATTTTTAATTGCTCATATGCAATTAAAAATAAAAATGATGAGTTATTTACGGCAAACATTGCACTGATGCATGTACTGGAGAAGAACTGCAAAAGCTTCAAGGATAAGAGGAAGACATGTCAAAGGCAATACCCGCAAAAGCAAATCACAGTCACTTGCTTCAGATCCAACCGCTTCAGATCCAGTTGCTTCCAGATCCAGTTTGGTGAGAATCAAAGGCAAAAGAATCAATTGCATGCAGAATATGAAAAAGGACAAGACTATGAGCTTTCCTCTTTCTTCTTCTTTCTCTTATTTCCTCCGACAAAGTAATTGAGCGATCAATTAAATTATAAAACTTAAGTGATTGGTTTAAAAGCCATTACTTGAAGAAGTCAACTACTTGGAAATAGGTGGCAGACATGCAAAATAGAAGGTTCTATCTTCAGTTGCAAATCATGCATGTCATGCAAAGAGGAATTCGAGGAGGGAGATTGCCAGTTGTTTCCTTTCCGACTTCCACATGTGCCAGTTCACTAAAAGCTTCCTATTTGTAATTTCCCCTCTACATGCTATAAGTAGAGGAAGAACCTATGGGTTAAAGGATCAGAATTTGTAAGCAACATTCTTGTGTTCCAGACTTTGTGCTGAAACCCCTGATAGCTATTTGAAGCAAAGGAATAGAAAGGAGCAGATTTTCGGAGAACTTTGTGTCACGGTGCATTTTGTTTCTAACTTTTTGTCTTAGATCTACTTATAAACTTTGTGTTATTTTAGATCTAGATTTGAAAGTTGCCTTTGCTTATAATTATGTGTGTTAATATCTATTGGTTTGTCTATGTGCATGCAATCAACTTGTAATCTATTGATTGGGTTGCACATCTTCCCTCTTTCTTTCTGTGTTTTTATTATTTCCTTCTTCTTTAGATATTTCCTTTCTTTAAAGTAAAACCCCTAAATTACTTATTTTTTGAAAACTATATCAACTATGGTTCATGAGCTGCATGGTTAAAGTAAAACCCCTAAATAGATACTAGCATATTTTATTATCCTTAACATGTCATTGTGAGTTTTTGGTCACATGTGCTAAATTTTAAGGTTCTAAAGCAAGTCACTTAAGGAGTTTCTTGAATAGCTAAATATTTTCCATAGTCCTCTCACTTTAGTTTTCCCGCTTACTGAGTGTATTTTTTATTTATTTATTTAATCAAAAAGCACTTTTTCATCACTCGAGTGACTTTTCTAATTTCACGTTGGGAAATGATTTTTGTAAAACTTAATTGCTCAAATATAATCATTTAAGTTATGACTAGCAATCGCATGTGTTTCATGAGATGTGAACGCCGAACGGTATATGTTATTTGATTTAGAGGCATAGTTATTACTTTTGTACTTGATGTTGTTAAGGGGTTTGAGTGATGTTGTAATTGTAGAAATATAGTTGATCCACTTAATTTGAAGGTTGTTTCTACATTTCAAACTTGTTATAAATTCGTACATGATTACTTGTGATACCGTTTTCGATAGTTAATTAATTTTATAGTTGATGTTGTTAGTTGTGCATCGGTTGTTCAGTTGGTGTTTTGTTGGAGAAACATTTATTATACAATTGATAATGTGTGTGATTGATAGTTGTAGTGTAGGACTTTAGTTGAATCATTACATTGAAATGTTGTATGTGTACATTTAATTATGTTACAGATTCGTACATTTAAAGTTGCTTATCATATTTGGAAACATCAAATAAATGAAGGTATACGTATACGTAATGAGACATGTATACGTTTGCAGTATTTATATCATGAGTGGTAGCCTTTAGTGGGCAATTTTAGTTTCAATAAACATGATTACATTTGATATCCCTTGAACGATTGTGCCACTTTGGATAGAAGAATTGTTGAGTATAGTAGTAGCGGAGGTGCTATGAAAGCAGAGGGTAGTATTTATGATGGGTTGAGTGACAGTAGTCTTGCTTCCTCCTTTCTTCTTGCTCCGAGTGCTGGTACGTGCACCATATTTGAGTATCTCTCGAATGAAAAAGCAGGTGAAATGCACAGATTTGCAAGTGAGGGAACTCTAGAGAAAGCTGTGAAAGTCAGACCCTGCCTTTCAGTGGTTCCAATGTCGACGATTGCTTTGTGCAAAGTAAGTCCTTGCAACTTGTGGATAGTTAATCCTCAGGCCATTTTAATCAGCAAATGTCTTCGATTCCCTCTCAAAATAGGGGGTATGGGAATATGTAATGGGTTGGAGGGATCCCAACATGGGCTGTAGGAATTACTTGCGTAAAGAGGGTTGTCCAAAACCGGCGGTAATTTCCCGAGGTCACCGAGGAGGAGGATTGATCTGTTCCCAAATTCAGATGTTCTTGAGTGTGGGAAAACTTCGTGGAGCCTACTGTCAATTTTGCTTAGCAACTTTGGCCCGATGAAACTCATTTCATCAATAAGAACATATTCTATATGTTTCAACGACTCTTGAAAAGACGATAATGCACTACCTTCAAGGGGTTTCAGTTCTTTGATTGGAATATGCATGGTTGCGTGGATTGTGGATGCGGAGATGTTGAATGTTGAAACACCGGTAGGGGCTAGCACAAGTAGAGGTGAGGGAGATGTGGTTGATGCGTTGTGAATGAATTCCAGATTTTATTTATCAGAAATGATTTTCCTGTACCACCATTCCTTGAATTATCATTCTTAGTGGAGGTAGAAGGGTTTTGTTTGTTGAATGGTGTAGTATGGTATCAAGAGCTATTTGTTGTTCTGCAGACAAAGGAAGTGTGGATGATGGTGGTGTGGCATGTATGTTGTTGTTAATTGTGTCTTCCTTCTCTCTCTCGATGAATGATGAACCAATTATCTGCAAATCATGGGGAACGTCGTGTATGGTCCAATTATTGTGTATGTTGAAATCTCGTTTCCCCAACATATCAAGACTATCTAGACCCATGTTGTTTCTGGGGCGAAGTTGTGCAAAAACCTGTCATTCTTGCAATGGTTCTTGTTGAATACTGCATTCGGGCTCAGAGTCAGAACTAACATCCGTAGCAAGTCCTGTGTCTGCAGTAGTGCGTAGAACATGCCACGGTCTGTAGTTGAGCTTGTACATGTCCCAAGTACCGTTGATGTCATGTGGGGTTGAGCCAAATTCAGATGCAATATTTCTGAAAGGCTTGTATAATAGGAGTTCTGACCAACAGAAAAGGTCATATGACGTTGATTCTTGAGAAGGGACTTCCACAATTCTCGGGTGGATCCGAACAATTGTTGGTGTCGGTCACTTTTTCCATTTATCACCTTTACGGTTCTTGTTGTAGCCCCAATCTCAAGCAACTTGAATAAGTGGTAGGTGTTCCATGGTTTTGGATGAACTTTATATGCATCCAAGAAAGCGGTTGTTTGTTGTGCATCGGCATCACTTTCAACGACACGTCTTAGAATCTTTTTCCAATATTTAATGATACGAATATATGGCTGCACATAACAAGTGGCATTTTTTGCAGCATGTGGCATGTTTCTTGTGCGCTTATGTCATGTTCAACAATGCTTTCTGTGAGCATTTTACGGATCGTGATATGTGCTGGAGAATCTGTCACGTCTCTTGAAAATATGGATAGCATTTGGTGATATGTTTATGAACGTTGCTCGGCTTTTGAAGCATATTTTGCAATATACTTAAGAACGGCATGGCGGGAAAGTACCGGTTGGCAATCGACATTTGCTCTCCATATGTATATCATTGTTCGATTGTGGATGTTCAATTTGTCATCATTTCTGGAAGGGAGGTACTTTATTTTCCCATCACTTTCAATGTGCAAGGAAGAAGTAGGTTGCGTGGCCCAAGGAGCGTTGTACCTACACTGCAGTTGTGATTGCTTTCTACGTAGACATGTCTGCTCTGAGGTTAACCTTCACTTGCAGGTATGTAAGACACGATACAAGTAATTAAGAGATTGCCATACAGTTTTTGCAGTGCACGTTGAAAGCTCAACCTTGCTAAACAAGTAACAAAAGTTGAAAGGCTGAGAAGAAATGAAATGTGGATTATATTGAATAAAGAAGGTAGTATGTAAAGTAAACAAAAACTTAATTTCATGCCCTGAAAGCCTTATGCTTGACTGAAATATTTGATTTGTGAATTGCTCATTATTTGTTTGGATGTGTAGCTGCACTTGCGACGGGTTGGAGTGGAAGGGCGACCTGATTTAGTAAAAAGGTCCAACACGAAGGGACAGGACTGGAAATCCAGCACAGGAAAATGCTCCATCAGAGGACTCTGGTGATTCATTCGAAAACAGTGGAAGTGCTTTCAGGCAAGTTGAAGATGGCTCACTTCCAAGCAAAATTGTGGGGTCCTCTGATGACGTCAGTGAACATCTTGAACACAGTGCAAATGAATCTGTTGACAGTGAAACACTCACAACGGCTATGCGTCTACCAGAAAAATATGGGACATACATTTACCCTACTTTGCTAAATGGACTTTTCATGGAATTAATCAAATATATAATCATTGCCACTACCCTGATGGAAGTTATAGCTCATGAATGTTCATTAGCTACCTGTTGTTCTTCTTGTGTTGTTGAATTGTATGGTCTTGGAACCAAGACCTCTCAATTTGTAAGAAGTGTTGGTTTACAATAATGTATGTGAATAAAAATGAATATAGCATATTCCTGGACAGAGTACATTATGTTATGATTTCCTCCCTCTCCTTAATCATAATCCAACAAGTATATATATTTATCCTATGTTTTAAAGTCATCTCCTCATGTTCATGTATACTTGAAGAGTGTCTTTCGCAAAAATCTATTTTAATTTGGCTCAATCTCTACATATCTGTTAAATCATCGAGTACCATGCAACATAGAATAATGCTAGATGGCATGCGAGACACTCTTATGGAAACAATGAAACTGACTCAAGTCTTTAATGGTGCATCAATGTATCTGTTGCATATTTTGATACAGCTTGATTATAGAAGTTCAGTCCTTTTATAATGACATGATTATTGTTGGGGGAATGGTATTATATATCTCATAGAATAGGTAAATCTCCTTCCGTGTTAGGGTCCTTCATAACATCTAAAACTTGCACTGCTCACCATACATCAGAAAATCAAACTAGTAATCAAGACCATCTAACATCTAATGGAATTGCACCATTAGTCTGAATATCACTGAAACCAATAAAGACTAAATAAATAGATTTTATAATAATATGCATCATCATTTACATATAACTCAGAAGAAGACAACAAACAGTACATAACTTGAGAATCTTCCATCATCATAAGAAAAAATGCAAAACACAAAACACGGCTCTTTTCTTTTTCAGATAGATAAGCGTACTAATCTGGCCTACCCTAAAGCTGTTATTGTTGCTAGTTCCTCGCACTCATAAGCACTATTGATGTTCCAATACTTTGCAAGTCTTCCATCCATCTTATGTTTTAAAATCATGTAAGCCTCAACTGACTTGCAAACCTTGCCGTTAAATTACCCATTTTAGCTTTAATTGCACTCCCTTTCTGCTTTAATTGTTATGGCTTTGTTTACTTGTTTAGGAGTTTATCCTTATTTATGTAGGCTTCCTTCACATCGTGACAAATTTGTTGTCTTTTAGTTTGCCTTTTATAATATGATAGGAATTGCAATTAGTATGGTTGAAATATAAACTGCACGAGTTACAACAAGAATTTTCCCACCAAATCAGAATACTCGTTATATACAATTAAAAAATCTTTATTTGATGCAACCAAATCTGATTTGTGAGTGTAAATCCGATTACAATTAATTAAATGTTGTTAAATATTATAGTGTATGATTAATTGCAAAAGTACCTTCCACTTATGCACAAACACACGAATAGAATCTTCAACGAGTTTATCATTACTCAAAAACATCAAAGTCTGGACATATATTAAATGGCAACAAGAATCATCACGATAAAAAAACTAATTATGCAACCGCGGATTGCTAAGTTTACTATGGCTGCCCACTGCGCCCCAGTTTTTATCGATGAGATTGTAACTGGTGGGCGAAGAGACATCAACTTGTAGACAATGTCAACTTTGGAAACTAAACTAATAAATCATTCATCCCATTTTTCTCCGAATCTGCCACATGGCACGCAAAACCAAGCAGCATCTTTCCAAGCACTGTGGCCCTTCCTTCAACTCTCTTCGTTTTGTCAATAACCAAGACAAATCTGAAATCAACCCTCAGTCGATATGTGTATATAGCCCGTCACAAGTGTTCTTCGGAATATCAGAGTATTCAAATCCAAGACAAAACCCAAAATATCATCTAGGTTTCCTCGATCGATTACGATGAATTACAGAGCTGTTGAAATCGTTGGGATTTAGATTAAAAAATTCAAACAAGGAGGGATGTGAAGTAAACCCGCATCTAGCATGAAAAAGCGAAAAATCAAAACTGGTAAAAATAGCCGCAAAAAACGAAAACGTCAAACAAGCCATCGTAACCGTCAAAACGGCCGTCAAATGTAATCGCCTTAAAAAAACGTCGAAACGGCCGTCAAATTTAACTTAGTCAGAGAAACGTCCGGAGGTCCTTTACCATAGTAGTTAATTAAAATTCAATCACTTTATTTAGTGGGAAATGGTTACAAGTTAATTATAATTATATATATGTGTGTGTATGTCTGTGGGGTCGTTTTCATTTTAAAAGGTTGAATTTTTGGTTTTGCAAATTGGAATTTCAGAAATCAGATTTTTTGAAGAGTATTTTCTATCTCTTTTTTTTTTTTTTCCTTTATGTCCAATATACATTTGTTAACAAAGATATTAATTAAGTTTTGTGTTTGTACATCCCTGAATATTTTTTCAAATTTTGTGTCATATGTGATTCATGGATGTATTTTTGTTTAGTGAAATGTTGTTTAAATTTATATTTGAAGTAATTTGATATCTATATTTCTGCTCATTTTAAAGTGCTATCATTCCCTATTCTCAAAAAATTTCCCTTCTCTTCTTTTCCTTCAATGAAAAACTAGCATATAGAATCCAAGAGTTCAACAAATCTAGATAATACATTGTAAATAATATACATTTTCTTGTAATTAATAAGTTTTGGTTTTCAATAAGAAACTTCAGTCCCCTTAACTGTTGTGATTTGTTTAACTACACTTTTTTCACCAACAGTTTTTTTAGCACCCGCCGTCGGGCAGTTGTGACATATATGTGTTACCCACCATCTTCTTTTGTCATTCCCATGACCATAACTGGAATTGAAGCTCACATTGCTTCAAATCTCAGAAGTTTTGCTTGGTTAATCACGATTCACACTGGTGCAAAACAATATCACAAAGTTGTTGCAGTAATTTCATGAGAATAGTAGGTTGATATTGCATATGGGGCTGTAGAATTGATTGCCCAGAGAAGACTGAGAGATATTGTAGTGAAATTTTCTCAGAGAACTGCTCTAACACCCCCGCTCCCAGATAGTAAATCATTGTAATGACCATTACATGACGGCCTCTTATTCAACAACGTAACCTTTTTCTTATTCAAGATACTAAAAAGATATTTGTGATGATTTAAGAAGCTTCATTTGGAGGAATGCGATAATTAAAACTCATTTCAATATTACTTATAGAGTGTTGGACGAAGAAGAAATAAAAGTAGCAGAATTGAGGAGAACTGAACTTAAAAGAATGCTAACCTACCAAGTAAAAGTGTGGTATCATTGTGTTAGATGACCATTAACGGGCGGGCTCTACTTTTGCAGTCAGATCTCTTGTATTTTGTTTAGTATCAGGAAAATATTTTTGAAGAACTATGAATTGTGGCTTATGTTTTTTTGTGAAGATGATGTTCAATATAATACCATCAATGAGGTGTTAAACGAAGAGGATGATCACACATAAGCTATAAGAAGACAGCAAGAAATCAAATAAGAAAGGCACAAGCCGCGTTCTTATTGCTCCTATTGTTCCCATTGCTCCCGTGGTTCATGTAATTCATATAGTTCCTATTCATGCTCCTGCTTCCCCGCAACCATAAGATTATCTAAACTGGTAGAAAGAAGATTCAATCAAATAGTAGAGCACAAGGGGTGGAAGATTCTTCCTTTGAGTTTCAACAGAAACATTCTTTCAAATTGTCTTTAGAAAATAAAGGAAAAGTAGGATGTATGTAAATATTCCACCAAGGAAATGAAAGACTAGCTCCCCTCTTCAAGTAAGTTTGCGCGAAGCTTTGACTCTATCAAGAACCTTTTTTCCTTTACAAACTATCTTCCCTAAGATGGTAACATTAGTCTCGTGGGGAAAAATATTGGTCCTCTCTCGTTGACTCAATCACTTCACAACCTACCTAAGGGAAACTGTAAGAATTTCCCAAAGTTCAGAGGTGACTGGAAACAACACCCTAATGAACACCTTGTATTGTTCTTCATTGCATGTGGAGTATTAGTACTCACTCATGAGGATGTCTCGATCAGGATTTTTGTCAAGAAATTACATGATAAGTTAGCAGAATGGTTTTTCACATCCCAACTAATAGTATCACCAATTAGGATACTATGAAGAGTAAGTTTGAGGCTAGATTTAAGCCTGCACAAGACTCCCACGCTCTCTTGGTGCAAATATCTCAGCTAAAAGGGACCTTATGAACGTATAGGGAATTTGTAGCCAGGTTTAACAGACTTGTACATAATATCCTTGTTATTGCTCGGCCAACAGTTGAGAATAAAAATGTTTCTTTATTAATGCTCAGCTTCCTAATGTGAGCTTTTTTATTATGAAGGGATCAAATACCAAATTTGGATGATGACCATAATTTATTTATCAGTATGGGGGATGATCTTATTATGTCGGGAAATTTGAAGAAAGAGCCTGTTAAAAATAAAGCTTAACCTTCCAATCAAACCAACTCTAATCAACTTGTTCAAAAGATGGCCAAGGATTTGATCATTTTGAAGAAATAGTTTACACAAAATATTCCACCAAACATGTACAAAGATATCCTGAGGAGAAGCTTTGGAAATAGGAACTGTTTTTGGTTGATCAACCCAAACTTGTTATTAAATCCCCTTTTATGAAATCTCTATGAAATTTAGGAAACTAAGATGATGAGATTACTGAAGAAGTTGAAGAAGTTAAAGAGGAAGAAGAGGTTAGAAAAACCAAAGAAGATTTTAATATTGGATTTTTCGATTATCACCCTGAAGAGGATGGTTATGAAAAATCTAAAGAAGATTTGAATAACTATTCATGTGTTGATCTCACTAGATCTCAACTTACTAAAAAGAAGGAGATTTCTTAACCAGAGGCAAAAAAATGCCAAGGAGTCTCCAAAAGCAATTTATGCCATTGCTAAGAGACGATCCTTTCTTCCTATGTTCCCAAAGCCTGCAAATAAAAAGTTAAGTGCTCTTCCCTCTACTTCATCTATTTCTAAAGACATTGTGCCTCCAAAAGTTAATTTTTCATATGTCTGCTCCGGTCACCTCACAAGCTTATTATTCCACAAACTCTTTTGATATAGTTGACCATGTGAAAAATTCTAGGTTCATATTAAAGCACAATACCTTCAAACTCATCAAGACTAATTTGATAGACTGGTAAAATATATTTAAGCAACCAATTTGAATCCAACCCAAACTGCCTCATCTAGTGAATGAATTTTGTTGAGTCTTAAATCCTGTCATCCATAGAATTTGATGGCATCGTCTCCTTCCACATCAAGTAGAGTTGAGCCTTTTTATGTGGCAATGTTGATTGGAGGTTATGAATTAACTAATGATATCATTAACTATGGGGCCTCCGAAAATGTTATGCCCTCCTAAGTATCCCATGCTCTCGGTCTAACTCTCATCAGACCTTTCAGTTCATGTTATTCTATGGAGACCAAACAAGTAACATTGATCGGATGGATAAAATATGCTCAAGTAGCATTTGCATATTTTACTGAGAAAAAAGTAAAAAGCACTATTATAGTGGCTAATATCTTGACATCTTATGAAATGTTGTTAAGAAAATATTTTTCTGTGATGTAGGGGTGAGATTCAAATGGATTGGTCGTATGTTTTAATGCTAGTGAAGGAAGAAATGAAAAAATTGCTTCAGAAAGGAAAGGAAAGTATATAATGCAGAAATCATAGGATCCTAGGGTAGACATTTTGTATCAAAAAAATGCCATGGAAATGACATGATTATATGTCAGATGCAAATCTTGATCTTTCCACAATTTTTCGTGAAGATCTAGATGTCATATGGATGTTAAAGTTTAATGGGACTTGTTCTTCTTATAGTTTTGGAGCATGAGTGGTGTTTGTTTCACTTGAGGGGAAATTTATCCTTTCGCTTATATATTAAAATTCACAAATACCAACAATACAACCGAGTATGAAGCATTATTTCTTGGCCTTGCAATAGCCAAAGAAATGGGAGTCATGAGTATTAAAAGCTTAAAGTGATGCAAAGTTTGTGGTAAAAAAGTTAGGAGCCTCTTTCAAGTTAATAATGATAGATTGAAGCACTAAAGAAATAGGGTATGGGAATCCATTGAATCCTTTGAGGCCTTCTCGATCAATGTTGTATTAATAGAGAAGAATACAAGAGCAAATACATTAGCAAAGTATCCATGTCTCTTCTTATACCTTATCAAAACCTTGATTAGGAATAAATTGCCATTAAAATGATCATTTGACCTAGTGTTCGACAATTCAAATAATTGGTAGACATTTAATAATGATGAGCATATTATTTCTTTTTTCAAACAAAGAGATAATTGTAATTAATTATATTATGATGGATGTAAAGTAGGATACAAAGAGTCTCATTCAATGTTGAGGAAGGAATCAAATCTAAAGTTGATCAAGAGGGTTGTATTAAGTGAAAGGGAATAAAATACCTAAAGGACTAGTAAGTTTAGAAGATCTTTTTGACATGCACGATCATTTTTTCAAAATCAAATCATCTACTTAAACCTCACAATAAGAATTTCACACATTGACACCATGACACCAATTTTTTGGTGTCCATATCTATTTTTTATAATATAACACCAATTTGGTATCATCCTTTGATTTAACACTAATATAATAGTGTTTATTTGTAATATGATACAAAATTGGTGTTATATTTTGGTGGTCAAATTTTCTTCTTATAATTTAACACTAATTTGTAGTATCTTAACATTAACACTAATTTATGGTAGTGTTTTTTTGCAATAAGGGAAAATAGTAATAATAGTTAGTGTTTTTCATTTTTTCATCAAAAACTATTTTTAATATACATTAATAGTAGTTTAGGTAATCATTATTATCATCTAAATGTGCTTGTGAAAGGTCAATAAGGACTTTTGTGAATAGGTTATTCATCTGGTGTTAAATGTGTGAAATTCTTGTTGTGAATTAATTGAATTATTTTATATATTCAACTATATTTAATATATAGTTTACATATAAATTTGTATAAAAATAACGGTCATATTTTATATATACAAGTTGCATGTGACGGTTATTTCAAATATTTGCAAGTATTTTATGGCTAAAATCATTAAAACATCTAAATGGTCATCAAATTTAACCCCTGAGTCAAGGTATTATATATACTCAGATTATAGAGTCACTTGTAATGTTTTGTATAGGATATTAGCAAACAATTTTTTGTTGTTGTTTTGTGCCTAACTTCTCTTTACCATGCCTTTGTTTATAAGTGTTCCACACAAATTTGTTTATGCACATGGGGTTCTTAGTATTTTTATGATTTTTAGGTTATATAGACAATGATAGTTTTTCATTTATATAAAATCAAATGTAATAGTATGCACAAAAATTTAATTTTGAGGCATATTATGTACCTAACTAGGATTTGGAGGGAAGTAAAATTTGGGCCTAATACTATTTTGGAATTTTGGAGGAGATTATTTTGGCGTTGGAGGGAAACATTGCACATTGGAGGCATTTAGGGAAAAATGGTGAATGACATTTGATGTAGAAGATAAATTTTGGGGCATGATATTGTTTTGGCGGTGAGAGGAAGATTGTTTTGGCATTGGAGGGAAACATTGTAGATTTGAGGCAATTAGGAAAAAAAAATAAGGAATGTCAACATTTGATGCATCGGCCCAAACTATTTACAAAACTCGAGAGATTGTAAGGGTGGAATTTGTTGACAAAAAAAATCAACCAATATGGAGGTTAGAAGGAGAATCAAATTACAAACATTGGAGCCTTTTGGATCAAAAAAATAACTAAGGCATGTCTCTATTTAATATTATTGAACTTTGTTTTCAACTTCTTCTCCTCCATAGGTTTTATTTGTCTCCTCCTCACAATTGGTTGTGCTCAACTTGCACACACACACACACACACACACACACACACACACACACACACACACACACACACACACACACACACACACACACTCCCTATCATTGTGGAGGTTTTATGCATAGCTCTACACTCTCCATCCATCAACAATGATGGTAGGAGAAGGTCCAAACTGATAACAATGGGTAGAACTCATGCTTTTGAACAAGGGTGTTATATCAGAACTTCTCTCTAGATGCCTTTGAGTGTTGAGTTGGGCCTAACCCCTTTCACAATTTGAATTTATAACCTAGCAATTCAACATTTAATCAATCTAGTTGATGTCATTATAACCAGGGCAATGTCTAAAGGCAATATGCAATAAGTTCTTTTAGGAAATCAGAAATTTCTTAGTGATATTCTTTTGTTTTGGGGGTTTTCTAATTCTAAGCTTCTAAAATATAAATTTAAACCATGTTATGTTAAAATTGCACAAACCATTCAAATTGAACAAAACTAATTAACTTGCAAAATTTAAATACTCACACAACTTGAAGGAAATTGAAATTCTTGAAAATTAAACTCACACAACTTTTAAAAGAAGGTTCACTGACTGGAATCAATTGGAAGGATTGGAATTTAAAGAATATAAAGTATCTAAAATGAAAGTTCTTATAGTTTTGATCACATAAATTACTAAGGAAAATAAATTAAACATTTAACAATTACGAGATGAATGAACATGGTGTAGATGAATCAATATAAAAAAAGGATAAACATAGATTGGATTAAACAATGAGCATGTAGATAATTATATAGATGAATTATACAAAATTCAACACAAATTAGATGATACAAAAATACCAAAAGATCTTTGGGTCTTGGGGTGAGTGGGCCCTTGCTCTCTTGTTGATCAAAACGACGATTGCACACTTAATTCACCAAAGCAAGTAATCTCTATTGATTTCAAAAGTTGATACAACATAATTATAATAACATATAGTTTTCTATCTAACTTATTATAGTCGATGAGGGTGAATTATATAATCAAGTTTCCTCAATTGATGCCTACAACACTATATGAAGAATCTTTATTTAGATAGTAGAAATAGGGATTCCAAATCATCTCCATATTTCAAGATGAAATAATGGAGATGATTAAGGAAATCAATTAACAAAACAAATTACATGATTTATTCTAAAATTGGTGTGCAGATATGAACTAGATGTATGCTTTGAGATGGAAAGATTTCATCCTTTCTAATTTGCTATTACAGACTGGGACAGTCCTAAAATCCAAGGTCAACTCCACAACATCCTAGAGAAACTTCCAAGCGAGCTAGGATACCTCAATGCGAGTGAGAACTCTAGGAGTGAGAGAGACAAGCTAAGACAAAACAATCCAAACTAGTTGAGATACTCCAAAGAAGGCCGGAAAAGAACACTCTAAAGTGAGATGAGGTACTTGAAGCAAGCTGAGACACTTCAAAGAGAGATGAGATACTCTAAGAAAATTTCCTTTAGACTTTTGTGCCCAAAACTTTACATCCTAGTCAAAATTTATTCTTTCATTGATCTATACACAAAACTGAGTGCTTTTCAAGGATTTTTAGTTAGAATTTCAGGATAGAACAAATTTACACTAATCCAACAAAATGCACACAACCTCTACTTTAAATTAAGAAAAAGTTATAAAATGTGTTCAAATTCAAACAAGGGGAAAATATAAACAATGTCATTATTTATTCAATTAATGAGCTCATCATCTTCCCCCACACTTACTTGTTTGCAAGTCCTCTTTACAAATCATTTTCCAAAGGTTGGATTAAATATTTTCCTCCGAGATATTTACTCAAATAAAAAAAACTTTTATGAAGTGCCCATGTTTTTTCCTTGGAGATACAAAACCCTTCATTTTCTTCAACTTCTTTGTGTCATTTTCAAATGCTTTAGTGTTTTACAATGTTGATTCTTTCCATGAAGGCATGGGGAAAAGAATAAGTGGTGGTCTAAACCACATTCCAATCTATTTCCTTCCTGTGTTTGACATATCCCCGGAATCATGTCTGTAATTGACATTGCTCTTTTCATTTACCATCTAGATTTATAGGAGACAATACCTTCTTCTTTTTAATGGAATGTTCAAGGTGTCCCATCTTTTGTCACATAAACCAATGATTTTTTAAAAAACTCTTCTTTGGAGATAATTTTTTTAACACTTCGATGCTCTATTTAAGTTGTGTAATATGATGGTCCTAAATATTGGGTTGGTATGCCAAAGCCCTAAATGTTTGAGCTTCCTACTGGACTTGTGATATTGAGGTTTCATGCACAAAACCTATCTTCACTTTCTCAAAGTATTCATTTTTTCTTTGATCCCACTCAATTTGATTTTAGGGTAGAAGAGAAGGATCTTAATTAGGACTCCCCTACTTAAAGATTAATCTAAAAGTCTGACATGTGACCTAATAGAAGATTACACAAGTGGAACTCACACATGAGATTTTGATGATCGGAGAGACATTTTTGTAAATGCCTCCAAGAAATCTATGTCATTATTTATTTCAAATGGAAAATCACATGCTAATCTTAATAATTTCCACCTATAAAATTGTTCTTGCAAGAAAGTACTATATACTGAAGAAGGTCTTATACAAGCAAGCAAATTTTTTTCCTAATGCACAAACAACTTGTAGGTCATTTTTAATCTTCTTCTTATCTTTTTATTTTCTATTTCTCTTTTTCTCTTCTTCCAACTGATTTTTCAATGTCTGATTTTGAAGATGTAATTTTTCATAATTATTACAAATTATACTCAGACATTTTTGAATTCCTTTATATTTAAGGAAGTTTGAACTTCTTTATCAACTTTTACTTTAGTGTTGGAAAAATCTATCTCTTCTTTTTCCTTGCATTACATCTCAAGTTTTTCAATTTGTACTTGTAAAGAAGAGATAAGGGTTTCTTTTGTTTATACCTTTATTCTCAAAAACTCCAATTCTTCTTGTTGTTGCTTGATGATTTCTTCTTTCTTGGAGAGGAGAAGAACATGTTGTATTTTTTATTCTTCAATATCTTGACCTAGTGAAACAGGGGATATAGGTTCTTCTTCTATAAGTGGAGCCTTTCCTTTTTCTACTTCCTTATTGGAAGAAGAAGGTTGTGCCAAAGGTTCAATGTCCCTTTATTCAGTGAACTCCTAGATTTCTTCAGGTTTGGTTTGTTCTTCAAAATATTTTGTGGCTGAATTTATGCTTCCCAAAATTTTTACTACCTCTTCAAGGTATTCATCCTCTATAATAATTAATTTTATTTTTATTGTGAGGTTCAGAGACAAATTCTTCTCCCAATTTTCTCAATCTTCTTCTTTTTTTTTTGCAATTGGTCAACAATGATGTGGTACCAAATATTTGACCCTTGTTCAACACTTGGTGCCAAAATTCTCCTTCAGGTTGAGTGAGGGATGAAGTTGATTTAGGTGCAATGGATTCAAAGAGAGTATGTCTCTTGTTTTTCTAGAATTATATCCATTTCTTGCACATCAAAATTTTTCCATGTCTTTTACCTTTATGCTCTATAATAGAATTTGACATATCAAGTAAATAAGGCCATGATGCTTAATTTCTCCTTTATTCTCCTTATATATTTTGGCCATAATATGGATGTTGTCACACAAAAATTGGGGTAAATTTACTTGATGTCCTAGTTTATGTAAATCTTGTTTCAAATGAATCAAAATCCACATTATATCACATCCTAGGAGATTGTATTCACCTTCACAGGTGAAATAATTCACTATCCAAAATGTAGAAGCTGCATAGGGTTCAGGAAGGTTATCTCTCCTAATACCTTTGACATATTTGCTTTATTTAGGTTAATTCCAGTTCGGGCTCTCCATGCTCATGAAAAATTTGAATTAGGTCCTTGTAAATAGACCTTCCTGTAATTTACATCCCCTCACAAGGAATCCTGAAATTTGACTTATATTATTACTATTACCAACAATTTTTAGTATTCCTTACCTTTGAAGAGATCCCTTGAAAGATGAAACTCTAGTTTTAGCCTTAATTTCTTTATTTTCTAACCATCCCTATATTTTCAAGCAAAGGATAAATGAAACAAGAAGAAGTGAAGTGATGGTTCTAAGGGAATAGTTTGATGTGAGATAACTTGATTTGAAGCAAAAATGATGGAGAAACAAGCAAGAGTTTTTTGGAATAATCTAGTCAAGAGAGTGTTTTGGGAACAAGGCAAGCAAGGATAGTTAATGCAAATGTTTTTTTCCGTGTTACTTCAAGTTATGTATTGGATCAGTTAATAAAATAACTTAGAGCATGTGAGTACTTATTATCTGGGAAGCTGACTTGAGTTTAATTATGGGACTTGTCATTTCATCTATCCTTTCACACATGTGAAAAATTTGCCTTCATTTGATATGATGATTTCAAATCATGGACAATTTAAAAATCGTTTAGTGACTTGAATGTATATTTCCCACATATTTGAATAATCACAACATTAAAACCTTTTTAATAATTCTAGAAATAGAGATTATAACACTTTACCTTAGTAGTGACGTGATTGATGTTGTTCCCTCCATGTATCCTACAAGAAAAACATATTCAATTAATGAATACAATCAAGAAATCACGCCTTATTGATTTTGATTTGCTTGCTTTGGTGGAAAAGCTACCATTTCTGGTTTTCAACTTTTCTTTTTCTTTCTTTTTTTTTTTTTTTTAATATATTTTTATTTTTTGAAGAAAAGAACCGCCATTTCTAGTTTTTGATTATTCTCTTTTATTGGCCTTCCTTGCTTCTCAAGGATTTTTATGGGGAAGAACTAGGTTCTTCCTCATAACTGAATCCTTCACCTGATTAGAGTTGTAAAATTCTTGTTTGTTTAATGGCTTATTGTATATCTTCATCTGTGTCCATTAACCAATAATGTTCTGGTACTCCCATTAATGGGAAGTAATTATATTGATCCATTGTCAAATACCTCCTAAATTTCATATGGCCCAACCATCTGGTTTTGATTTCCTAGAAAATCCTGGTATTTGGAGTCAAACAATAGGGCCCAATCTCCTACTTGGAAATTTCTTCTCTTGATGTGGATATCATGCCATTATTTCCTCTGAAATTATAGTAGTTATGTCCTATGCAAAGCTTCCATTTTCATCTCATCCAATTCACTAAGTTGAAGTATCTTTGTTGTTGAATTTCATCTAGCTCTACTCTAATATGAATAGTTGTTCTTAATGTTTGCAATTCAAATTCAATAGGTAAGATGGGTTTTTTTCCATATACAAGTTCATATGGAGAAAACCCTGTGGTGGTTTTCCAAGTGATATTGTATGCCCAAACTGCCTCTGGTAACTTGTTCACCCAATCTTTTATGCTATTGGTATCAATTATTTTGGTCAAGATATTTTCCAATTCTTTATTAGTTACTTCCACCTACCCATTAGCTTGAGGGTGGTAGGGTGATGAATTTATGTGATTGATCTGGTAAAGGTCCATAAAATATTTAATCATGTTTGACATAAATTGAGGACCTTGATATGAAACAATACTTCTTGGTGCTCCAAACTTGTGCATGATTTGATAATATAGGAAGTTTTCCACTGCTTCTTCTCTAGCTTGGGATAAAGCCTACACTTCAACCCATTTAGTTACATAGTGTAAACTAAGATGAATTCTTTCCTTGGGAGGATGGGTTTATAGGTCCAACAAAATCCAACCCCCACTACTCAAATGGTTCAAGAACCAATTGAGGTTGGAGAGGAATTTCATTAGACAAGGTGGGTTTTCCCATCCTTTGGCATGCATCACAATGCCAAATATATTTCTTCACACTTTTGTGAAGGGAGGGCCAATAATATCCAGCTCAAGAATCTTATGCACAATTATTTTTGCTGAATAATGGCCTCCTAATGGTTCATCATGACAAGATCGAATAATATCATAGACTTCATCTTCTCAAACACACCTGCATAACACCAAGTCAGATCCACATTTGAATAAAATTCCATCTACCCATTTAAAAGTAACACTTTCTTTAATTAATCATTTCTTTTGTTTACTAGTGAAATTTACAGAATTTTTCTGTTGCCAAATAGTTTGTATATCAACAAACCATGGTGAACTTGCAGATATGAAAAATAGTTGCTCATTCGGGAAACTGTCATCAACAGGTCCTCTTCTCTGGTGTTTCTAACCTTGACAAGAAATCAACAACCAAATTATATTTACTTGGATTATCAATAATGGTAATATCAAATTCTTGTAAAAGTAATAACCATATGATAACCTTACCTCCTACTACTGGTTTGTTCATTAAGTACCTGATAGTTGCATGGTCAGTATACACAAATGTCTTATACCTGTAATATAATGATGAAATTTATTAATGGCATAGACAACAACTAAAAATTCTTTTCAGTAGTGGTGTAGTTCTTTTATGTGGGAGTGAGGTTTTTATTAATATAATAAATACATACATATTTCCCTGTTCATCCTTTTGTCCCAATACAACTCCTATAATAGTGTTAGAGGCATCAGTATGAATGTGGAAGGGTTCTTTCCAATTAGGTCCTCTTAACACTGGAGCTGAAGTTAATTTTTCTTTGATTAGTTCAAAGGATTCCTGACATTTCTCATCCCAAATGAACTCACAATCTTTTACTAACAAAGAAAACATTGGAGCAACAATTTTATTAAAATCTTTAATGAAACACCTATAATACCTTGCATGTCCAGAAAACTTCTAACATCTATTTGGTTTGTGGGTACAGGAAGGTTAGAGATCACTTTAATCTTCTTTTGGTCTACTTTTATACCTTGGGATGAAATCACGGGGATTCACTCAAGTAAAAGTATGGTATAGCACGTGCATTCAAAGGGTATTAAAGAATACCCTTAATTCTAGTTTCTACCTCTAATTATTCAATTGATAATACCCCCTCCTGTTATATTATTAGAATGAAAATACCCTCTTTTTTCCATGTACCTTACTTACCCATTTTTTAATTACAATTTTATTTACCCCTTTTTATTTCTACCCTAATATATCGACAAAAAAATTATATTTCTCACTCATTTTTTTAATATGAATTTGCTCTCGAAAGACAGTTTGAAGCCATTGGAGACCTATTACAAATCACCTTATATATGTTAAGCTTTAATCATTTATCAATAGTTCTTTAAATAATTAAGATAGTGAAATAATATCACTTGTGTTGAAAAGTATACTCAATCCTAGTTTTCTACCATCTTATTATTTCTTGGTTAAGAATCTTATTATTTATTGGTTAAGAATCTAGATTTCTTTATTAAAAAATATATTATAATTTAATTTATGACCACACTCCTTTTGTAATTTTAAGGTATTTACTTTTAAAAACTAGGGTTCAAATGTTTTAGTTTTATATTAAAATTAAACCTCCCTTTCCTTTAGCCTACCTCTCTAACCTACCCCCAATACCTGATTCAAAACATTAATAAATTAAACCCTTTCACCCCCTCATGTCTACTGGTATATTGACTTTAATTTTATTAATTTTAATTACCTCAATATGAACCAATGTGCTAGGATATTTCCTAGCTAATGAACCCCTATGGATGAAATGTGATGTCCAAGGACAATTCCTTCATCCAGCATCATAAAACACTTTTCATTACTTTTAATAAGTTATGTTGTTCACACTGGTCAATAATTTGTCTAAATTAACTAGAGATTCTTCAAAAGAGTTCCCATACATTGTAAAATCATCCATATATACCTCCACACAATCATTAATCAAATAAAAAAATATGGCTAAAACAACTCATTAAAAAGTAGTTGGTGCATTACACAAGTCAAAGGGTAACACTCGTATGAAATTTTTCCCAAGGCAAGTGAATGTTGTTTTATCTTGATCTTTTGTAGCTACTTTGATTTGATTATAACCACTAAACCCATCTAAGAAAGAGAAGAATTTCTTTCCTGCAAGATTATCTAGGACTTGGTCAATAAATGGCAAGGGAAAATAGTCTTTCAATGTGGATTTATTAAGCTCTCTATAGTCCACACAAATTCTCCATTTTCCATTTTTCTTAGGTACTATTACAAGTGGTGAAACCCATTCACTATTTGATATAGGATAAATAAAGCCAACTTGTAATAACTTTTCTATTTTTGTTTTGACCATGTCTCTTAGAGTGGGTTTATTCTTCTTTGTGGTTATTTATTTGGTTTAACATTACTTGTGTAGATGTGATGAGTATAGATGCTAGGATGAATTCCTTTCATATCACTGTATTCCCAAGCAAAATCTTTAGTATGGTTTCTCAATAAATCAAAATTTTTGGCCTCCTCATCATTAGTTAGCCAACTATTGATGTTTACTTCTTTTCTTGGATAAAGGGAGATTTGTTTCGTGCCTAGATAGACAAAGTCAACAATTTTAAATTCATTCAAGTAATGAATTCAATGGACATTCATGAGGTAATAGCCTATGAAATATAGTCATGTCCCCAAAAGTAGGATTTCCTCGAGAAATTAAAATGGTTAAGGGACAAATGAATCCTGATGTAGAAGTATTTAAATGTTTCCATTTCCGAACACGTGGTCGAAAGGGAACATATTGTTAGGAAATAAGGGATAAAATATATGGAACAATCCCTCACATAATTGCAAAAAGTAGAAACTAATATGCAGAAAATATTATAGATCTAAAATAAAAGTGCAGAATAAAAAGAACACAACACAAAGAGAATCACCCAATTTGGGCTATGTCCACCAAGAATCACTTGCTCAAATTTTATTACAAGCCACCACTCTCTCAATACAATACCTAGATCTGTTTGGAGCTATGCTCAACAAACTCTACAGAATTCACACCGAATTCACACACATCTGCAATATTACATCAACCCTACCATATGCACAAAACCACATAAGTAGACAACTACTTAAGCAATTTTACAATACCATGGGTATCAAAACCATGGGCCAAAATTGTCCCATAAACCTATGGGTCAAAATCCCCACCCATATGAGAAGAACATGTTTCCTTAAATATCGGGCACATTTTTCGAGGCCAATTTTTTTCTTGGGGCATGCACCTAAACCCCCACTACTGTGGGTGCCACCCCTGACCCTGTTCGGGCCCTTGGCTCAATCTTGATCCTGGTGACACAATTGTGAAAAGTGTATAGTACTTTTAGCGTAAAATCTTCAACACTTTCACACATAAAAATAGGCTCAATAACATAACAATCTTCCACTTGGAGACTAGTTTTCCTCTGAACAAGCTTCTCAACCCTTCACTGTCGTTTGTGAAGACCAACCAAAGCTGAACATAGCTTTAGTTTCTCCCTTGTGACTACCCTGGTCATCATGTCTGCAGGATTCTGACTGGTATGAATCTTCTCTAGCTTCAACTTCTCTTCCTCCAAAGTTGTCATGATGAAATGGCACCTAAGCTATATATGCTTTGTCCTAAAGTGGAAATAAGAGTTCTTAGCTAGGTGTATATCACTCACTCGACTATCACTATGTATATTTCCTTCCTCTCGCTTATGCCCCAACTCCTCAAGCAATTTTGTAGCCAAATCATCTCTTTGCTTTCCTCTGTGGAAACAACATACTCATCCTTTGTGATTGACAAAGCCACCAACTTCTATAGTCATGATATCAGCTCACTATTGTCCCCTCTACAATGTAAATATAACTGTCATGTTCCTCCTACTATCTACATCTCCAACCATATATGAATCTACATAACCACGCAAAGTGGCCTCTCGATCCATTGTAGCACAAAAGCTGTCCCCATGGCCCCTCTTGAATATTGAAGGATCCACTATACTCGCCTACCAATGATCTCTACCCGGATCACTCATAAATTTACTCAACGCTCCCACTACATGGGAAATATCAGGCCTAGTGCACACCATGACATACATCAAAGCGCCAATCAGCGATGAGTAAGGTACCTTAGACATATGGTTTTCTCTTGCTCAATCTTGGGACATTGCTCCTTTGATAACTTGAAATGGCCTGCTAAAGGAGTCCCAACCAATTTAACATCCTGCATATTAAATCTCTCAAAGACCTTTTTAATGTACTCTTCCGAGATAAAGTTAGCTTCTATTCATTCCTATCCCTAGATATCCTTATAGCAAGGATTTTTTTCATCGCCCCCAAATTTTTCATACTAAAGGAGTCACTTAGCAACTTCTTGAGTACTTTATTTCCTACATGTTCTTACATGCAACCAACATGTCATCCACATAAAACCACATGATAATATAACTCATCGTCCTCAAATTTCTTTATATACACATAATGGTTAGAATGACATCTAACATAACCTTGCTCCATCATGAAGCTATCAAATTTCTTATACCATTGATGTGGAGCTTATTTCAGCCATACAAGATCTTCTTTAGTTTGCACACCATCTCCTCTTTACCTTTGAAATCATAGCCCTTAGACTACTGCATATATATCTCCTCCTCCAAATCACCATGGAGACATGTAGTCTTTACATCTAGCTATTCTAAGTGCAAGTCTTCAACTGCCACTATTCCAAGAATAGTTCTAATAAAAGTCATTTTTACTACAGGAGAAAAAATCTCATCAAAATCTATAACTTTATTATGTGTAAACCCCTTGACCACCAAATGAGCCTTGTATCTTTTTTTCCCTCCTTCTTCCTCTTTGACTCTATACACCCACTTGTTCTCCAATGTTGTTTTGCCTTCTAGTAGCTTCACCAAATCCCAAGTTTTGTTCTCCATGAGAGGCTTATGCTCCTCATTCATGGCTTACTCCCACTTCTTCCTAGCATCTACATGCATTGCTTCATCAAATATCTCTGACTCTCCACTGTCACTGAGTAATAGATAATAAAGAGAAGGAGAAAAACGTTTAGGTTCTCTTCTTACCCTAAAAGACCTCCTCAATATAGGAGTTTGGGGTTCATGTTGAGTAAGTTCCTGAACTAATTCATGGGTCACTTTCCCATCTGGAAGATCCTCTACCACTGCATATTCTTTCTTAGATTTTCCTGTTTTCCTACAACCTTATGTTGCATATACATAACTTTTCATTAAAGACCACATCCCTAGATCGAATGATTTTCTTGTCCTTAATACTCCAACATTTAAATCCAAAGTCATCACCACCATAACCAATGAAAGTGCATTTTTCTGATTTAGCCTCTAGCTTGGTCCTATCATCCTTGTCTATATGGACAAGCACCTCACATCCAATGACTCTAAGAAATGAATAATCAAATTTCTTACCATAGCAAGCCTCCTTAAGTATGCCTCCATCCAAGGTACTTGAGGGTCCTCTGTTTATCAAATACACAACCGTGCTCACCGCTTACGCCTAAAAATAAAGAGGTAGTCCGCATGTAACCTCATGCTCCTAACACATTCCATTATTTTTTTGTTCATCCTTTCGATACCCCATTCTATTGCAGAGTTCCTGGAACCATATTTTGCTTGTGGATTCCATTCTTAGAGAAATAATCATCAAAATCAATGTTGCAATACTCCCCTCTATTATCGACTGAGACATTTTAGCTTAAGACCCGTTTCATTCTCTACCAAAGCTTTCCATTTAAAAAAGTGTCAAATACATTAAATTTATTTCTAATACAATATACCCAAACTTTCTTTGTTGCATCATCGATAAAAGTAACATAATAATTTTAACCCCAAGAGATGATACCTAAGCCGACACCCACATATCGAATGTACCATCTCCAACTTACTCTCTTTTATTCATAGGTCCAACCTTGAGAAACCTTACTCACTTTTGTTTCCCATATATGTAGTTCTAAAAAACTCTAAACTAGTTTTTGTATATCTAGGAAAATCCTTCTTTATGATCTCTAAGCCCTTATGGCTCATATGACCGAGCCTATAGTGCCACAATGTTGTATCTCGCATCTCGAAGTCACAACATTACAAGTATTATTACTATCGGTGGTTAAATACAAGTTTCCAACCTTCTTACCTCTTGCCACCACAAGAGCACCCTTGGTAACCTTCTAAGAGTCCGCTATAAATATCAAAGTACAACCATCACTTCCCAACTGCCCTGCCGATATCAAATTTCATCTTAAAGTAGGCACATTTCGACATCCTTCAATAACCATGTATTCCCATTACGCATCTTAACCACAATAGAAAATTTTCTAACTATGCTTTGCAAGGCTCATCACCACCAAGAAAAACATGCCCAAAATCCCCTTGAACATAATCAACAAAATAATTCCTATGTGGAGTAGCATGGAAAGAAGCTCCCAAATCTAAAACCTAAGATTCATAAATTTTGTGTAAAGAAAGAATCAAAACATCTTGACATACATTACCTATTGGCACATTTTCCTCCTTGTTTTCTTCCTATTGTTTCTTCTTGTCCGAAAGATCCTAACAATTTCTTTGTATGCCCTGACTTTCCACAAGTGCCAACATATTATCTTACTTTTGGATTTTGACCTTGCTTCGATCTTTCAATTTTTCACGACTTTCTATTATTCTTCTGTCTCCCTCTAGTTTCCATTGTTAAAGCATTCCTTGAAGTAGAAGATTCCCCAAAGATTTTTCTTTGCATTTCCTCGCTTAGAATCACCCCTACAACATCCTCAAACTTAAAATTTGAGTTAGTTGGAACCGAGTTGCTTACCGCCATTACCAGGCTATTCCAACTCTTAGGTAAAGAGCACAAAATTAATGAATCCCTAACTTCTTCATCAAATTCTATAGAAGAAGCTAGTATATTTACAACCATATTAAAATAATTTAAATGATCTACTACTTGAACCATTCTTAGACATCTTCATATTAAACAAATTTTTCATTAAAAATATCTTGTTAGAGGTAGAGGTTTTTTCATACAACTTCCCTAATGCATCCATCAGTTCTTTTGTAGTATTTTCCTTTGAAACATTAAATAATATCGAAGATTCAATACACAATGGATCGTTCCAAGTGCCTTCCTATCCAAAGAAATCCCATTCCGCATCCATCATACTTGAGGGATTGTTCCCTTTCTTAGACAATGAATATAAAGATCCTTATGATAAAGGTAATCTTCCATTTGCTTCTTCCAAAGACTAAAATTTTGCCCATTGAATTTATCAACCCTTGATCTTCCATCAATCGGCATAGCTCCCACTCAAGCTAACACTTTCTTGTGATTCAATAATTCAACAAACCAAACCAGGATCTCGATACCAATTGTTAGGAAATAAGGGATAAATTATGCAGTAACAATCCCTCAGAATCACAATAATAGAAATTATTATGTAGAAAATATTATAGATCTAAAATAAAAGTGCAGAATAAAAAGAACACAACACAAAGAGACAATATTTAACATGGTTCACCCAATTTGGGCTACGTCCACCAAGAATCACTTGCTCAGATTTTACTACTAGCCACCACTCTCTTAATATAATACCCAAATATGTTTGGAGCTATGCTCAACAAACTCTACATAATTCACACACGAATTCACACACTTTGTTCGCTTCTCGGAATGTTTAAACCTGGGAATAGAGTTGCGTTTCTATCCTTTCATTCCTTTTAGAAACAAATAAGGGTTAGGGCTAGGAGGAATACCTGTGGAATGTCGAGATGGTGTGCGCGTACCGTAGAGAAAGATCGGAGTTGACTATGAAGAACTCCTGTTTGTCTTGGAAGGACTACACAAATAAGAACACAAGACCACACGATTTTGATTAGACAATAAATGAGGAATTGCCTTGGGCCCAGGGAAATACAAAACTTCCTTTCGAAGGTGGTGGTTCCCCTCGCTAATATGAATTAACAAAAAAAGCGTAAGATATCAATTAAATTGCTTCGTTGAAGCTGGATAGGGAAAAGTTGGTTTTTGGCTATAGTCGGGATAACCGCACGGTTCAGCGATAACCAATATCGGTATGATCTAAGATCGAAGGTTGGTTGCTTTGTGGGGTGGTGGTATTGTTTGGTAGTTGTGTTATTTGTAAAGGTGTATATAGGTGATATTAGGCAATAAGGTGATGAGAGGTAGATGAATGATAGTTATATGCGATAGCATATTAGGTAGTGGATCTAAGAATGGATTTGTGAGGATTGTGCTTCAAAAAAATCTAAGAAATGTTATTAAAGAGGACATGCAAGACGTGACTTACTCGATTATTAATGAAGATGCGAGGTCAGGAACTTTGATGACAAAGCGAGAACTCTAGGTAGGATGGTGGACAAACAAAATATGAAATATCTCCTTCCGGTGATCGGTGAGTATCGAGAACTCTGGGCTGTTCTGTTGTAGTTTTGGGCTTGATCTCCTTTTGCTGCAACTCTCTTGGCTTCTTCACTCGTCTCTGCTAGGTCCAGTGAATATCTGGACTCTCTATCTCGCTCCCAAATGATTTCCCTTGATTCCAAAAAATCCTTCCACGCTCGTTTTGGTTTGGGAGCCCATTTACTGAGGAGGCCGATGGCGGTTATGTAACCGACGGCGGTCGAGTAGGAATCGGTATCGGTTAGGAAAAAGCGGGCTATTTTTAGTAAAATCACCCAATTTCCTGCTTCTCTCCGAGAGATTAGTTACGAGCTTGGTCAAGTGACTAGAATGTCGGTTTTGGGTGTGAGAAAGGGGTCCTTAATCATGGGTGTAGGTGTAGACCAAGTTATAGGTCTTAATTAGGTTAGTTTAGGGTTAGGACTAGGTCACGATGAGGTGGCAAAATGAGGTGGCAGGTGAGGTGATGTGGATTTATCAATTACGAGGTAATTAATAAATAATTGTGTAAGGTTTAGGTGATGAGGTTAGGATACGAAATGAGATGCGGGTCACAAAGGGGTCGTAAGACACAAATTTGGTGTCTACATTAGCCCCTTATTGTCGTGTAGCTTGTTTTGTAAAGCTGCGCGGACAATAATATGAAGTGGTTTCTCCTGTTAAGGATATAGGTAATCCCCCTCAAATCTATCACAGATTGAGAGAACGGGAAATCAGGGATAGGGTTGATAAAGGGTGAATGGTGTAGAGAGGATGGTAAGATGGTGGGGTAGGTCCAAGGAAGCAGACGCATGTTGAAATGTAATAGTGCGACTAGGGTACATGATTTGACGAGAAAACCGGCAATGCATAGGCAAAGGTCGATAGTTTATCCAAACAAGGGTGATATAATCCTGGTATCCAAGGCATAGGAAGTAGCTCCAGGGTATATAACAGGTAAGGTACGAAGAACGTTTAGGCATGTTCGGCAAGCATGCAAATGGCTGGTTTGGTTGAGATAAACATCACGGTCTCCAGGTCAGGAAAAGTTGGTCGAAAGATCAAGTCAAGGACCCTAATCATGCTAAACACGACGAACAGTGAGCTCGATGGAACAAAAAGCTACATGATGGGTGGATAAAAGTGTATGTTGTGGAGGTTGGGTAAGGTATTGAAGTGATACGGCCGTGGGTCGGGCCAAATGGTTGGGGTGCGGCCTTGGGTCGGGCCGGATGGGTAGGGTGAGGCCTTGGGTCGGGCCAAATGGGTAGGGTGAGGCCTTGGGTCGGGCCGGATGGTTAGGGTTGCGGCCTTGGGTCGGGCCAAATGGGTAAGGTGAGGCCTTGGGTCGGGGCCGGATGGTTAGGGTTGCGGCCTTGGGTCGGGCCAAATGGGTAAGGTGAGGCCTTGGGTCGGGCGGATGGTTAGGGTTGCGGCCTTGGGTCAGGCCAAATGGGTAAGGTGAGGCCTTGGGTCGGGCCGGATGGTTAGGGTTGCGGCCTTGGGTCGGGCCAAATGGGTAAGGTGAGGCCTTGGGTCGGGCCGGATGGTTAGGGTTGCGGCCTTGGGTCGGGCCAAATGGGTAAGGTGAGGCCTTGGGTCGGGCCGGATGGTTGGTTGCGGCCTTGGGTCGGGCCGGATGGTTGGTTGCGGCCTTGGGTCGGGCCGGAGTAGTTGGTTGCGGCCTTGGGTCAGGCCGGTGAAGTCAAAAACGGCTAAAGAGCAATGGAGCGTATAGGCGATGTGGTAAATAGGCAATGTGGTGGGAAAGAGAAAGTAGTGAATAAGGGCAAAAAGTTGGGTGAAAAAGGAAGAAACCGATATCGGTTATCTATAACCGGTACCGGTTAGATAACCGACGCTGTCGGTTCCTTAGGGCAAAGTGCGTTTGGCCTTTGCAGTATCGGTTCCATGTGAAAAACCTATAAAAAGAAAAATACGGCCGGTCATTGTCACTTGTCTAATTTGAAAATCGATTTGAGTTGTCTGACGTGGAGAGTGGAGATTGGAGCATTTGGTGCGTGAGGTGGCGTTATTTGACTGGAGGAGTGAGTTGTTAGCGGGCCCGAGTGAGGAGGAGGTAGTAGGTGATTGGTTGAGGACCTAGAAGAGGATAGTTGGAGCCATGGCACTTTGGAGGAGCTGGACCAGCTGGACCACCACCACCCATCCCACCACGACGACGTGTCGTCATACCGGTAGGTTCGAAACCCCTTATTGTGTTTATTTGATGTTATTATGTTAAATGTGGGGTTTGGGTAGGAATCTAATTTTTGATAAAATAATGAATAAATGGAAGTTGTTTGGAAAATAGAGAGGGTATGTAGGGTAGTTAGGCTAAAACGGTAGGGTGGGTAGGTTTGTAGGCCTTTTCAATGGGTAAAAGGGTAGTAATAGGCAAAAAATAGGTTTGGGGGGCCGCGTCGGGTTTGGCTCCGCTTCTTTCAATTCTGACCGATGTCGGTTCTTCAAGCGACCACGTATGATCGCAAGTTTGTAGGGCATGGGTGTTTAGTTCTTGAGTTTGGGTGGGGGGCAGTGGGTTGTGCATGAGTTGGGGTCATTATGGGTTGGGCTTGGGGTGGGTATGGTATGGGGTGGTTTTTGGTATTGGCAGGGTGGGTTGGTTTTGGTTTTTGTGCGCTTGGGTGGGTATGAGTTGGGCTTGGGGTGGGTATGGTTTGGGGTTTGTGTGGGCTTTGGGTTGGGAAGAGGGAGGGGGATAGTGGAGAAGATAGGTGGCTAGAGGGGGGTGTTAGAGAGTTGGGGTGTGGTCGGGGGGATAAAAGGGGGTATAGGTAGATATCGTGATGAAGAGTAGGGCTAATGTAGTGGGTGGGTTTTGCAGGCACGTCAGCAGCTGACGATGCGGGACAGGATGCCTCCGCTGTTGGTGCGGATGCGACCACATGTGTCCGCAACGCATTGGGCTATCATGCACGAGGTGGGACTCGGCGGAGTCCGGCGATATAGAGCGATCGATAGAGATCATAGCTTGATGGTTGCCCTCATCGAGAGATGGGATCAGCGACTAATGTGTTCCATCTCCATCGGGAGATGGCTGTCACATGGAGGATGTGTATCGCATCCTTCGGCATTGCCGATCGAGGAGAGCGGTCTTCCAGTAGATTCCGAGGCGGCCATGGGCCCGAGAATCCTACATGGTTTTTGGAGATGCAACTGCGCTACTTACCTATCACAAGTCAGCGAGTATCAGGGTATGGTGATATGTACAGTGCGCTTGCACCGACATGAGACACGGCTTGCCATGCGATGATGATCGGGATCACACCGCTTCGCCCTCCCGGACTCGAGAGGAGGCCGCTTTCCACGTGCATTGATGGGGGTGCTGCTGGAGATGGTGGAGGAGCACACTGTTACGCTTGGGCACCTAGTATACAGTGCAATTATCTCTGAGGAGCTATGGGGCTATCGCCGGATGAGGCGATTTGGGATTTGCTCTACATTTTTACTTCACTGTTGGGCATATGAGCACATCATATGCATCGGACCCGATAGGGTTACCTCGGCCGGGGCCACGGGTCATATACGAATCGACTTTGAGAAGTGGTTGGGGGTCGTGGGGCAGCCACAGCGTGCTTGCAGGCGGGATGTCGCCTATTATAGACATTTGTTAGAGGGCGATGGCGGTAGATATTGTATAGAGACCTTACAGAGGTCATCACCCTCGCAGAGGAGCAGCTTACATGATTGCGCACGATCCAGTACACATTACGGATAGCGAAGGGAGGCCGGGAGAGTATGAGAGGATACCCCTAGAGAGTGCGCAGCAGATGGGGCTGCAGCAGGACGAGCCACCTCCCTTCCCTCGGTATAGGAGGGATGATGTAGAGCCCCACTTGCGCACCACTGCCCCTTGGACCCAAATTGGGTTCTTGAGAGGCCAAAGCATGTGATGGTGTAGATGATCTTTGGGTGTACTGAGGGCATTCATGGTTTGGTAATGGTGGTCGGAGGAAGTATTAGGATAGCACCTCAGACACTGACCAGACTTAGGCTGCAGTGATAAGCAGAGCGAGATCAGCTCGAGGCCAGTGTGTAGCTATTACGGGCGATTGGCTGCTGCCGCAGTGTATAGATAGGTGTCCTACGAGGCAGCTAGCCGTGAGCGCAGTACAGAGCACGAGGCACCTGCACCACCAGCAGCGGCACAGCCACGGCCCGAGCATGTGAGTACAGTACCACCACCGGCGGCCAGCACACAGCCACGGCCCCTAGGCATAGGGGGTGCTGGTAAGTGCTGAGTCGGGGACCGCCCAGTACCTACGGTGGCACGGGACAGATATATGGAGGTGAGAGCGGAGGCCCGGTACTATCAGGATGTTCTTGATAGTACCGGAGCTGAGTATCAGCCATATGCGGCACACCGAGCAGAGACCTCGCATAGTCAGAGATCGCAGGGAGGTGCAGCCACAGCCGGTGTGTCTGTTACAGGTAGGAGGCGGGAGGCAGGACAGGGACCGGTAGGCGAGACGAGCGAGAGGAGGTGGAGAGAGCTAAGGGTCCTTGCACATTTGTATATTGGACATGGGCACGGTCTGCGACGCAGTTGTGTTGATAGAGGCTTGCGTGCCTACATTTATTCATTTATTGATTCATTATAGACCGGCTGCGAGCAAAGCCGGGAGTCTGATTGACTGGAGTTAGTCAGTATAATATGAGGACGACTGCGAGCCGAGTCGAGATGTTTGATAGTTATTGCGGCTGCGTGCCGGCTTTGTTTGGATGATGAGATCACAGAGGCCCCGATGCAGGCACATTGTATATTGGAAACTTATATATATATATATATATATATAGAGATGATGTTTTGATCCACATGTAGTGTTTAAAATATTTTTAGGTATTTAAATCGATGGTTTGTGATATAGAATGTATGATGAGTTTAATTGACATGTTGATATATGGATGACGTTGATGTCTTTTGCACGTATATATGGATGACATGTTATATGATGAAATGTTGCATGTTTTGGTGCTTTGGTTTTGTGACATTGTTATATATGTATCGATGAGTTGGATTCAAATGATGTATAGATTGATAGTTTTTGATATCCTTAGTTGATGGCTTTGTTTGTTTTTTAAAATAGATGATGTTAATGAAATTGTAATGATATGTGTGGTGGATGGAAAAATATGGATAATGGTGTTGTTATGTAGGAAAAGAGGTGGGCGCGACAAAAATTAGGTAAAAGCGAAGGATAGAACCATTTTTCGAAAAGGTAGGTGTGTAACCGATATCGGTTAGGGAACCGATGTCGGTAGCTGATAGACCGATATCGGTTATATAACCGACACCGGTTATTTAGGGATGAGCTTTTCTAAAAATAGAAAAGCTAGGGTGGCAACTTAAGTTCTAATTTTGAGAGCCATGCAAGAAGCTAAATACGCAAACGCGACGCTTTTGACGCAGCGAGACAGTATTTACATGAGAGATTTGAGTGATAAGGAGAAAAGAGACAGGTATTGCATGAGAGATTTAGGTGATAAGAAAAGAGATAGGGAAAGTGAATGCGATCGAGATTGAGACGGTAGAAAGGTGAATGGAAAAGAGTGGTGATCATGGCGAACGAGGAGAAGCATCCAGCAGGGCGAGGACGAGAGGGAAGACAAGTGCCACCGCAAGCTACTGCGACACTGAGAGGTAAACATTTTGGTTGTGATTTGATTTTTGCATGTTTTGTGAATAGGAGGGAGATTAAGTGGGTAGATATGAGAAAGAAAACATGATAGCAAGGGTTATAGATGAGGTGAGTGTTACGGGGTAGGTAATCAGGGGTTTCAGGTATGTTTGTATGTACAGAAAGGAATAAACGCTCAAATTATTGTCGTAGGTGGTGTATTTAGGCAGGCTGTATGAAGGTAACAGTGACCGATATCGGTTAGGGATAACCGGTATCGGTTACTCAACCGGTACCGGTTAGCTATAAACGATACCCGATTCTTTGTAGGAATTTCTAGAATGTGAAAAAAACCTAGGGGATTTGAGGGATTGAATGGTTGTTTGTTATTTGGATGGATGCGCAGCAGAGAGGCGGGGTTGAGGATGAATGATAGTGTTTCAAGCCTTGTTGTCACGAATCCAAGCGGATGTATGCCAAATTTGAATGGACATTGATAAATCGTTTGAGGTTAAGTGGAATCATTATTATTCACGAATCGCACGTAACCATGCTATGTTACAGTGTTGATTGAGAGATGGAATCACGAGAAAAATACCTTCTATCTCGTCAACAGGAGATGACGGTAACATTGGAAGATGTGTTCGTATTTTGAGGCTCCCTATTACAAGGAGAACCAGTATATCGAGGCATTACCTAGCACGGCGCGGAGCAATAATGATAGTATTTGGTCCATACGCGCGAGATTTGACACAAATGAGGTTTGTCATTCACATATGGGATAATGTATACAAAGCACACCCCGAGGAGACAAGGTTAGCAGTGATATTAATGATAGCGGTAGGGTATTATGCATTACACGAGGCGAATGGGGAAGATTTCCAAAGGCATTGATGTGTGTTATTTGGGAGATGATAGAAAGGAACGTGACTTTTGCATGGGCACTGCATATTTGGCGGAGCTATACTGAGGGTTTATGGGCTTGTAGGCAAAATCACGGGATTACATTGGATGGTTCATACTTATTACACTATTGGGCCTATGAGCACATTATTTGTGTGCGACCAATAAAGCCGACCCATCCGATCGGAGAGACCGGAGTAGATCTGAGAGGTTGGGGTTCGAGGACGATGGGTCAGACGGCAGAACAAGAGGCAAGATCCCAGGCCGTGACGGGTGACATTGAGTATTACAGGTAGGTATGGGAGAGGGTGACGATTGCGGATATCTGTTGGAGGCCTTACGGGAACTATATGGTAACAGAGAACATAGCTGAGGAGTTGAGGGGTGTAGAGCGATTGAGGTGGATCGCGGGGCACAGGCCAGGTGAATATGAGAGGATTCCTATAGATCGCGTGCGGCGACAATTTGGATTTGTGCAGGATATACCCCTGGCTTATAGACCATATATGAGGATCGACGCCGAGGCAGCATTCTCACCTCCCCGGCCAACACCTCCAGAAGGGCCAGAGGAGATAGCAGCCGATCGCAGTGTAATGGATGCAGGAACGACAGAGGCCTATAGGTTATGGTGGGTAGTAGAGCTGCGAGGTGTACGTGATCACCCTGACATAGCTGTGATTACAGCGGAGAGAGATCGTCTGCAGAGTTTAGTTCAGCAGCTCCAAACGTAGGTGAATGAGGCAAGAGGATTGTTAGCGGTTGCGGAGTCACGGGTGGAGAGACTAGAGTTGGAGTCCTCCATGCGAGAGGCGTATTCGGATGTTACGAGGAGAGATTGGTAGATTAGTGGGCGGTACCGGTGAGCCGTGGTACCATTAAGGACAGAAAGGCTTGGCGAGAGGGTCGACGATCACGATCATCACCAGTTCGGGATGAGGCGTAAGGGCCTAAATAAATGTTAGCAAGTTATAAGAATAAATAAGGATGCCGACTGCGTGTCGATGATAGAGAAGATGTATGTGTTTAACATCTAAATAAAGCTTAATATGTATGTTGATTTGAGTTACGATAATAATAAGAATGTTTGTGTTTTGATTTCGGTGTTTTGAAAAAAGAATAAAGAGGAATGTGATGAAATAGAAATTCATGAAAAAAAAAAAAAAATTATATTTACTACACATGAGAGGTTATGGTAGGGGATGGTCGAGCTAACCTTGGGAGACCCCATGTCTCGAAGTCACGCCTACATAGTCCATTGCACAAAGCAAGGAGGGGCCTCGATCGATGTAGTTCTCCTTAGGACCGGGGAGAGGTGAATTCGAGGCAATTTGGTAGTGCAGTTAGGCGATTGGTTGGTTGGTAAAAGTATTGATATTAATATTGGTAAGGTAAGGTTGATGGTGTTGGTGGCGAATTAGTGATGTTGTAAAGGAAGAAGTGAACGTTAGCCTACCCAGTGGTAGGAATCATGTCCGATTAAGATCAACACACAATCCTAGATGCGAGGCAAAGAGGAAAGATTGCTCGCAGTGAACAGAGCAAAACAAACCACACAACATAGAACGAACTTGAAGCCCTAGATCTTGGTGCATAGATGAGAAGTCAATAGGTGAAAAGAGTTGTATGATCACAACCTATCGGATGTACATCACGTCCCTTGAGTTGAAACAAATGGTGAGGTGAGGTGGATGGTATAATTGAGGTACGGAAAACTTATTACAAAGTGAGTGTGTTCGACAAAAGAGAACCTACCCTAAATAGACAAGTCCATGACGCAAAAGTCCTTTTGAATGAGGCTTTTATTTTATTGAATATAGAGGTGATCGATGCGGGAAGTCTACTGAGGATATTGATTGTATTATTCTTGAGGTCTTCACAAAGTGATCAATGCGAGAAGCTTCGATAAAAAGGCGTGTGTATTTGTCCTTCGAGGGAGTAGTCTATTTATAGTAGCGAGATATGATTTTAGTGTATAGCATTTGTCCTTCGGGAGCAAGCGATCTATATATAATAATAGCAATAGTTCGGCATATATTGTCCTTCGAGGGAGCGATCTATATATAATTTAGATGACTAGATGTTCTTTTGGCGTGAAGCATCTAGTTTGGTAGGAAGTTTGACTCAAGAAAATCCCATAAGAATATGGCTTATTTTAATACTTTGAAGTCATGGACTAGACTAAAAAGGGGAAGGCATTGTTAAGGGGAGGTGAGAAGTGAGCTTGATTTTATTTTGAGATATAGGAAAACAAAGTGTATGTAGCGGTAAATGAGCTCTTAGAGGGACGAGGTAGGTAGATAAGAAGTGATATAACACTAAATTCAACAATAGAATGGTTGAAGATGCAAGACATTAAGGGGTTCGGGCTCGGAGTTTACCATTAAGTGAAGCTAAATGATAAGTGCACGATCCATAAGTGTGAGTGATTATATAAGGCCCAATCAATTAGGAGCAAATTTTCCACGTTTGCTCTTTTCTAGTTTGGTTACATGTTGATTCTCTTTGAGGACAAGATCACCAACCTTAAAGATACGCTCATGAATTCACTTATCATAAGCACGCTTGATCGTTTGATAGATTTGAAGGTGATCGAGAGGCGTAAGATGATGTTCGTCCGAAGCTCAATTGGGCTAACCACTCTTGGCGGAAATTATCGTTGGTGAGAATATCATGAAGAGATATATGAGGGAGGGTATTTGTATTTCGAGAGGCAAAGCAAAGATGACCTCGGTACCATATACCAAAGAAAAAGGTGTAGCATTAGTAGAGGTACGAATGCTTATACGATAAGCCCAAAGGGAAAAGGGGATGTGATCGTGCCAATTTCTTCCGAGACTCATTGACAAATTTCATGAGGATTTTGGTTATGGTTTTATTAGAGGATTCGGCTTGTCCATTTGCTTGTGGATAGTAGGGTGATGAGAAGCTAAGTTTAATACCAAAGTTGTCACAAAGGTCTTTGATAACTTATTTTTGAAAGATTTTCCATTATCGTTATCGGGCGATGAGGAACACCAAAACGAGATAATGTGGTGGTTAATGAACTCTACAATTTTTTTTTTCTTTTTGGTTGAAATGAGTGGAATAGCCTCCACCCATTTTGTGTAATATTCGGTTGTGGTGATAATCCATCGGTGACGTTGCGAAGAGGACGGGTGAATCTCACCAATAAGATCTAAACCCCATTGTGAGAAAGGCCAAAGATCTCGGGTGACTGTAGGGGGTGGGTAGGAGTATGTGAAGGTTGGCGTGTTGTTGACACATAACACAACACTTAACATATTCGTAGCAATCGTTATGAGAGTAGGCCAATAATAACCAAGGCGAAGGATTCATTTGGCCACAGCGAAGGCCGCTAAAATATCCACCACATGAATACCGTCATGGACTGTTGGATGGTATGGGTGACCTCGCGCGGTGAGACATCGAAGGAGGATGCCATCAAAGCCACGTTTATAAAGGAGTCCCCCATAACTACATAACGAAAGCGTGTTTAAGAAAATCGCGTTTCTTAGTACTAGTAAGGTCGGAAGGGAGAACGAGAGGTTGTAAGGTAGTCGTGAAATTGGTGGTACGGGTATCCTGCGAGTTAGCGAGATTACACGGTATTTATCATACAAACAACCGGGGCTGAATAAGATGGGGCAAAGAGTTGTTGGACCAAGACGAAAATGTCAGAGTTAGTTGATGAAGCTGGAATTTGCGAGGCTAAGCAAGCCATAGTATCCACAAATTTGTTAGTGGAGCGGGGAATGGTTTGGATAGAATAGTGAGTAAATAAGGCTAGAAGTGAATCCACGTAGTGTTTGTACTTTTGAAGTTCCTCATTTTTGCATTGGTAGATGCCCATAACTTGATTGACTACCAATTGAGAGTCGCCAAAAATATTGATAGATTTGATACCTAAGTGTAACGCAACTTGGAGACCCAGAACAAGGGCTTCGTATTCCGCTGTATTATTAGTGCAAGGGAAATCGAGTCGGAATGAAAGAGGCATAGGCTCGGCGTTGAGAGGAATGAGAACAACGCCGGCTCCTCCACCGTGCTGGCATTTGGATCCATCGAAGAAGAGGGTCATTGGATACGACTCCTCCTCGAGGGAAAGAGTAGCGATGAGTTAAATGCAGGAATGTAAAATTGGTAAATTGTTCCCGAGGTAAAGGGGCTTCCGCAAGTTGGTCTGCAAGAGTTTGTCCTTTGATTGATTTACGGTGGACAAACTCAAGGTCGAGGTCGGTGAGGAGCATGAGCCATCAGCGTGCGTTAGTTTAGATGAGGTTTGGCATACATGTAATGGATGGGGTCCGTGTTAGTGATGACGAAAGTTTTGTGATTCGAGAAGGTAATGTCGGAGTTTGGTAGCCACGAATGATAGGGCTAGGCACAACTTTTCTACGTGTGTATACCTAGTCTCATAGTCCACCAAAGTCGACTTATATAATAAACGGCTTGTTCTCGATTCTCGAGTCGCGATGTGTAAGCATGGCCCCTACAGCGTGGTCAGTGGCGGAAAGGTAAAGGTAGAAAGGGTGGTCGTCTTGAGGTGGGATAAGCACGGGTGGCTGCAAGAGATAAGTTTTGAGAGCTTCAAAGGCTTGGTGGCACTCTTCGCTCCATTGAAAATCAATGTCCTTTTTAAGAAGGTGATGAAAAGGTTGACATCGATCCGAGAGTTGGGAGATGAAACGTCGGATAGATTGGAGCTTACCTTGTAAACTACGCAATTGTTTGAGATTGGTAGGTGGGGGCATTTCTAGGATAGCTTTGACTTTAGATGGGTCGACCTCGATGCCACGCAAAGAGACGATAAAGCCAAGAAGTTTCCCGAAAGGACACCAAAGACACATTTCTTTGGTTGAAGGCGGATAGAATATTGTAACAGGCGATCAAAAATAATGGTTAAAACATCGAGATGTTCACTACGATGTTTAGATTTGCCAAGAAGATCGTCGAGCGTAATCTTGAGGATAGTGTGCATAATGTCATGAAAAATGTAGGTCATAGCCCGCTGATAGGTTGCACCAGCATTCTTAAGGCCAAATGGCATTACACGATAACAGAAGGTTCCCCAAGGAGTTATGAAGGCAGTTTTGTGTTGATCGGCAGGGGCAACCAAAATTTGGTTATATCCTGAAAAGCCATCCATGAGAGAGAGCATCTCATGGCCTGCAGTGAGATCAACAAGTTGGTCAATACTAGGTAGGGGGAAGTCATCCTTAGGGCAAGCGAGGTTAAGATCCCAGAAATCCGTGCATATCCGAAGTCCCCCCGTCGCTTTAGTGACAGGTACGATGTTAGAAATCCATTGAGGATAGTCAATAGGCAGAATGAAGGAAACAGAAAGGAGTCGTTGAAGCTCCTCTTTGACCAAGAGGGCAATGCGTGGATGCATTTTTCTCAATTTCTGTTTAATTGGCTTGGAATCGGGTTTTAGTGTAATGTTATGGACGGTAATGTGGTAGGATCAATTCTGGCATGTCGGCGTCGTAGGACCAAGCGAAAGCTTGGTTGCGAGCACGGAGAAAGGTAGTAAAGGAGACTTGTTCTGATGCGTTAAGGGATTGTCCGATCTTCACAATGTGAGGATCCTCCTCCGTGTGGATGTTGATTTCTATAGTAGATTCATTCAGCATGGTTTGGGTTTCAGATGGTAAGGCGCGTTGAATATAAGAGTCATCCGCGCCAAGGTAAGTGAGGATGGAGTCATCATCCTGGCACTCAACAACGTTAATTGAAGGTGAATCCTCTTGATCATGTCCGGATACGAGAAGGGGATAGAAGAGGGGTCCTCATTATCGCGTTGATAATTGAGAGGACCTAGGAAGATAGCATTTATGAAAAAAAAGTTAGGAGGGATAGATTCGGGATCTATTGACTCTGTGGGTGACAAAGGCAAAATGGATGATGATGGTTGGTAGGGTGACTTCGTTGTCTTCTAGAAGACAGCGACACGAGGTTCCTCCTGTGTCGGTGTTTTTCAGGAAAACCGAGACCCCTGCGATCATTGTGTTTGCGTGTAGTCACGGGAATGAGTGTATGTCGGCCTTGTTCATAAAGACCAAAACCAAAGCCTTTCAAAGCAAAAAGTCAAGAAGGTGAGGGCAAAATGCGATGATTTGTCAAGTATTAAAAATCAGATTGGAAGGGAACCACACCAAGAGGGGGTTCGGGGTAATGGAGGATGCGTCAACACCCCCATACGTTAGGTTGGTGCGGTAATGGGGTGGTCCGTAAGAGATTACTTCCCCACACGACGGCCATAGGTAGGATGGGCATGTACTGTCCGTACTTCTGTGGGGTATGGAAAGAACTAACGTTATATAGGCGATACTCCCAGCGTAAGGTGTTGAAAAACATCTACTAAGGGGTCGGTGGTTGGGATGTTAGGCTGCGGGAAGGAAGTGGTTTTGCGGCGGTGGTTTCATCGATTGAAGGCGTAGGTGCGGTTGAGTGGATGATTGAGGCACAGTTGAAGAGGATGGTTGGGTTGAATGAGCGGGTGTCTTGATTGGTACAAGCACATCGTTTGGGCGGTATAACATATTGCGAGGTTTTAAAGGGGAGGATCAGCTTTTACGGTGTAGGACTTCCCTCATACTCAAATTTTATGCATCTATGTAATGTTGAGGAACGCATCCCATAGCCGGATCAAGGATGACCAAGTGAATATATTATATTGGAACTCTCCCTCGAGAACATAGAAGAGTTCGGGTAAAGTACGTGGTCCTACCGAATGTTGAGGATCACGGTGCCTAAGGTAGAGGTAATAGCGTCATTGAATGACCGCAACATGATGGGATTGGCACACATGTAGCTAGAAGGGATATTCATTTGTTGGAAGGCTTTTGAAGAGATGATGTTTAGGCTAGCGCCCCCGTCAATCATAACACGACGTACCCGAATGTCCCGGACGTAAGCGGAGATGAAAAGGGCAGGGTCAGGGTCTTCTGTACCAAAGTCAACAATTTCATCTTCAGAGAAACTGACTGCAGCAGCTTGTGGTACAGAGACGAGAAGTGGTTGGGGCGGTGGGTTGTTTGGTGAGAGAGGCAACGTGATTGGGTGTTAGAATGGAGGCAACGGGCAGGGTTTCATTAGGTAAGACCTCGATCCCTTGAAGAATTTCAACGAGAGCTTGTCGATGAGATTCAGAAGTCTGAATGAGATCATATAGTGTCATTTTTACGGGTGATTGGTGAAGTTGTTTGATCATGGCTCGATGGGCAACTCCATTAGAGATGGGGTAAGCGGGTCCACGAATAACCACTTTGGGTGGTGGTGCAATCGGGATGCTGGATGGAGAAAGAGAGGACGCATGTGTGCTATCTTTCACTTTCTCATTGTTTTTCTGCGCTCGAGTAGCAACACTAATCATATTAATCTCGTAGACCTGAGATGAGGAAGATGTTTGGGATAAATCATGGTTTTCAAGAGGTGGGGTTGTAATAATGATGGATCTTGGTGAGGCGGGGACAGATGGTATAGGAGAGGAGGTGAAGCTAAAGGTCTCTCCCTTCGTAAGTTGTCTTTCTCGAACCTTTTATCGGGGAGAGGTACTGACGAAGGATGGTTTTAAAGCTTTGCATCCCTCCACATCATGTCTGGTGTGCGGTGATAGTGCAGATTTTAGACTCATCGTAACCTATAGGCCGAGGTTTAGACGGGTCATAAGGTCTAAGTGGGGGTAGAGAAATGGTCACATTCTCCACCAACATAGCAAGGATTTTGGCGTAAGATCCTTTAAGTGGGTCAAAATCGGAGGAGGATGAGGGTATTGGTTGTGCGGGTTTCGGTAATGTTTGGGCGTGGTTGGTTCGTCACGGGTGGTGGTTTAGCGAGGGTGTTGACACGTGGTTTTCACTAAACGTGGTTTCTTTGGCGCAGGAGCTACGTTCGGTGGTTAGATGATGAGGCTACGAGATGGCGTGGTAGCGGAAAACAACCACGTGGAAAGGGAGTGAGCAGAAAATAAATCCTTTGATGATGGAGTTTATTTAGTGTTGATGGGTGGACGAGGATACGTGGGGTGATAATGTTGATATACCTTTAGATCTCTGTATAGGTGCAGAAGGCGTAGGTCGTTTTGAAGAAAACACAGGAGGTATGATATATTGATGCAAGGTGGAAGGATGAGGTCCCAATATGGAAGGTAGGTGTGACGATGATGGTTTTGATTGTGATAGAGCCTTTGGTTGAGTTTGTCTCCTAGGTGGGGGCGGCTTTATTTTTGGATAAATCTAGTCGCTTAGGCGGGTGTGTGAGACTGGGTATTGGTGAGGTCCCAAGTGTAGGGGAAGATTTAGTTGGGTTAATAGAGGTGGATGGGATACTTGGTATAGATACGGGGTGAGGAGGCGAGGACATAGGCATTTTGAGTTTCGTAAACACTTAGGATATATGGTAGAGGTGTCGGATCGGTCACCTGCATTTGAGTAGAATAGGGGTACTCAAACGTTCCCATAGGACTCATCTATCTTACGGAGAATGACAATCTTCGGGCATGAATTGTAAATTTGGTATGGAAGAAAGACGGGTTGTGATTCCAGTCCCTTTGTGGGTGTGATACGGGGGTAGATGAATCTTGTATCAATAGATATTAAGAGGTCGACATTGTTGTTGAAAAGATTTAGGCGATGAAGGACTAATAGGCAGGAGGGCATGTTTAAGAGAAGTGCAGTTATGGTTAAAGAATTTGGTGATGTTGGTGCGAGAGATTTCTCATCTAAGGATGTCGAAAGGAGTGGCGTACCTTCCTCTTGTCTGTGCAAGAGTGGTAGAAGGAGAAGTTTGGGAAATAGATAGATTAGATAACATTTGTTCATCTTGTAGGGATGTGGTATAAGAAGACTCATTGATGGGAAGAGAAGTCAGGCGTTAACTCCTTTATGGGTAAATGGCGATTTCGCTTTGGCTTGATGGTGGTAAAGGAGGTTCGGGCTCTGTGTTAGTGAAGACGCTTGATTCAAAATTTTCTCGATAGAGGCTTTTGGCCGGGTATCGAAGACTGCATGGATCTCATGAACACTTTCCTCGGCTAAGATGTCTGGTTTGTGTTCTTTGTTGGAAGAGTGATTCGGGAATGGTTTGTTGAAGATTTTCAAGTTCTAGTTGGTAGGGCATTAGGATTATCGAGGGTTATATGTCAATCAACCATTTCCTGCACTATGTTTTTCAACATCTTGCAGTTTTCATGACTATGTCCTTTTACACGGTGAAAGTTACAGAAGTCATTTTCTTTGTACCAGGAAGGTATAGTGCGGGTGGAGTCAAACCCGGAGTGAGGTTTAACAGGAGGCAAGGTGATAGCTCCGGCTTTGAGTAATTTTTCCAAGATGACACCATAAGTTTCTCCCAAGGGAGTGTAATTGATGGGCTCTGGCTTTATACTTATAGGTGGTTTTTGGTGGGGTATTAGACGGTGTTTGAGATTTAACCATCACCGCATGGACAGCTCCTTTTGATTTAGAAGAAGTGGATGCGTGAGGAGTGGTGGTGTTTGGTTTATTGGTAGAATCCGGAGTTCGAAAATTGGGGTTTTTGTTGTGCAACCGCAATTTCTCTTCTTCTAAGGCTCGAATTTCTAATTTCCGAGCCATGGTAAAGGCTTCATCAAATGTGCGGAAAGTTTGAATTTGAAGAGTAGGAGAAATGTGCTTAGCACATGCCCGCGTAAAAATTTCGATAAGTTCAGCCTGAGGCAAGGCATATGTAATTTGGTTGATAAGGCCACGCCATCGTCCAACGAAATCTGCGATAGATTCGTCTTCGAATTTTCGGATGGCATAGAGGTCGGTGATAGATACTTTCTTAGCAATGTTAATGGAGAAGTGATCCAAGAAAGATTGGGCTAGTTGGTTAAAAGAGAAGATTGAGTCCGGGCTAAAGCTTTGTACCACTCAAGCGGGTCTGATAAGGACATGGGAAATGTCTTGAGTAACAAGGCATCATCATGGGCAATCAAATAACAAGCATGTCTAAAGGATCGCAAGTGTTGTTGAGGATCCTCTTTACTATTAAAACGAGTGAATTTCGGCAATTCCCATTGAGGAGGATATGAGTGAAGGGGGACAGAAGGGTGAATAGGCTCCCGAAAAACTTGCTCATATGTCAAGGCGCTACGACTTCCCAAAGCAGAAGCCTCTAGATTTTGCATTTTGTCCATCATTTGTTTGATGAAATCCGTATTTGGATGAGATGATGGTGCGGTTGTGGTAAATGGAGGCAAATTGGGCCAAGGGCCTCATTTGAAAATGGTGGGGTTAAGTGTTGATAAGGTATGGAGGATGAATATGTTGAGGTGACCGAATAGAGACGTCCCATATAAGATGTTGAGGTTTGGATACGTGTATGGGAATGAAAAGGTAGGCGAGCTTGAGAAGGAAAGCTCGTGTGGATAGGTGGCAGAGAGCAAGTCGAACGGCAGAGCGGCAAGAGAGATGAGGTAGGGGCAGTCGGTGGTAATGATATGTGGGGTTCAAGATTAGCCAAAGGAAAGCCAATCTGTGTCATATGAACCTCTGAAGCCATTGGATTGGGAGACGAGGCTAAAGGTGCAGGAAGCAAGGCGGTGTTATCAGGCGGAGTGGGAGCTAAATGAGCAGCTATACTAATAGGCATGCCAACAAGGAGCTGACCATCAGGCGTATGGTCAGGGGCATGAGACAAATAGTATCAGACTGCACTAGGATTAGCATCTAGAAACTTGGCAAAGTCCTTATCTCCCAGGAATTTTAGGAACCTCGCTGGTATCTATAGGATTCCCCACAGAATGTGAAGGGGGTGATTTAGGCAAAGAAACAAAGCAAGCATGTGAAACCATGGCGGCGGCTTGCTTTCGAGTGATAACAACCATGGATAGGTATTCACAAAGTAGGGTTTCAATCATCGGGAGAAGAAACAAACTCGAGGATCTGGTGAAATTGGTAGGTTGCTGGTTTGTCAGGAATTGGGAAAGACAGTAACCGATATCGGTCTAGTAACCGATGTCGGTTATACTATAGCCGACGTCGGTCAGGTAACCGATGTCGGTGTAAGAAGTCTAGGCTAACAAGATATAAAAGGCTGCTAATTTGATTTTTAACAATGTTTAGTATACTTGTCCAATTATTGATCACAGAAGACAGAGTATGAGAAAGAAAATAGAACTAAAAACAAGCAAGATGCACACGCAAATCCAGAGATTAACCCTAGGGTTAATTTTAATTATTGTGGGCTTATGCCTTTAGACGTAGAATGATGTCAGAATCCTAAACAAAAGACTTAGGGGAAATGTCAAGTTTGTTTTGGCTTATAAGGTTACCTCAATCGGGCGGAGGAATACCGCGGAAAAAGGGGGATGTTTGAGCTGTTGTGTTAATTGTGAAGTGATTTGGTATGTGTTGTGCAGTGAATGTAAGATTAATTTCTTTTCAATACCGTGGATATCACCCCCACGTGTACGACCTGTTACTTAATCTATGTTCACTAGAATTGAAAACAACAAGCAGGAATGCAATGCACGTGTTTTAAACCCAAATCGAAAATGATATTCGATGAAGCAAAAGAGATGACTTTCACTAATGCGAGATGTAAAAGCAAAGCGATTTCTTTTATCAAAATAATACAAAACCTTGTGAATATCTTTTAGAAGAAGAAAACAGCAAGTATACTCCCTATATGAAAGCAAGCAAGAAAGAAAGAAACCCAAAAATGGGTCCCATGGTGTGCGTGTACGTAGAGAAAGATCAGGTTGTGAAGCATCATCAAAAATGTTTCGCGGGAAATGTCGAAATGTTTTCGGCTTACGGGAATAGAGTTGCTTCTATCCTTTCATTCCTTTTAGAAAGCAGATAAGGGTTAGGGCTAGGAGGAATACATGGAATGTCGAGATGGTGTGTGCGTACCGTAGAGAAAGATCAGGTTGACTATGAAGAACTCCTTTTTGTCTTGGAAGGACTACCTGCAAATAAGAACACAAGACCACACGATTTTGATTAGACAATAAATGAGGGAACTGCCTTGGGCCCAAGAAATATAAAACTTCCTTTCGAAGGTGGTCAGTTCCCCTACTAATATGAATTAACACAAAAAAGCGTAAGATATCAATTAAATTGCTTCGTTGAGCTGGATAGGGGAAAAGTTGGTTTTTGGTTATAGTCAGGATAACCGATACCGGTTGCTGATAACCAATATCGGTATGATCTAAGATCTAAAGGTTGGTTGCTTTGTGGGGTGGTGGTATTGTTTGGTAGTTGTGTTATTTGTAAAAATTTGTATATAGGTGATATTAGGCAATAAGGTGATGAGAGGTAGATGAATGATAGTTAGATGCTGATAGACGCTGGGTAGTGGATCTAAGAATGGATTTGTGAGGATTGTGCTTCAAAAAATCTAAGAAATGTTATTAAAGAGAACATGCAAGATGTGACTTACGATTATTGACGAAGATGCAGGTCCAAGAACTCTGATGACAAAGGCAGAACTCTAGGTAGGATGGCTGGACAAACAGAAGATGAAATATCTCCTTCCCGGTGATTAGCTGAGTATCTGAGAACTCTGGCTGTTCTGTTGCAGTTTTGGGCTTGATCTCCTTTTGCTGCAACTCTCTTGGCTTCTTCACTCGTCTCTGCCGGTCAAGTGAAGATCTGGACTCTCTTTCTCGCTCCCAAATGATTTCCCTTGATTCCAAAAATCCTTCCACGCTCGTTTTTGGTTTGGGGAGCCCATTTTACTGAGGGAACCGATGGCGGTTGCACGTAACCGACGGCGGTCGAGTAGAATCGGTATTGGTTAGGAAAAAGCGAGGCTATTTTTAGTAAAATCGCCCACTTTCCCGCTTCTCTCCCGAGAGATTAGTTGCGGGCTTGGTCAAGTGACTAGAAGGTCGGTTTTGGGTGCGAGAAAGGGGTCATTAGTCATGGGTGTAGGTGTGGACCAAGTTATAGGTCTTAATTAGGTTAGTTTAGGGTTAGGATTAGGTCATGATGAGGTGGACAAATGAGGTGGCGGAGTAAGGTGATGTGGATTTATTAATTACAAGGTAATTAATAAATAATTGTATAGGTTTAGGTGATGAGGTTAGGTTGCGAAATGAGATGCGGGTCACGAGGGTCGTAAGACACAAATTTGGTGTCTACACACACATCTACAATAACATAAAAAGCAGCTCCATAACATAACACAAATTCATACCTTTTGATGCACTATTTTTAGCAAGAACTTGAAATGGTCATAATTTGTGCTCCGAGTGTCCATTTGAGTCCGTTTGTTTTTGAAACCAACTATTTTGATGATACAAACACACCGATCAACCTACTCATCTTGGTTAGAGCACGCTTCGATACATTTGTGAGCCCGAAATCTGCCATCTAGGGGCAAAAATTAGGATTTAAGTTGTAGTTCAGTTTTTCCCTATTTTAAGGAATTATTTAACTTTAGTCTCTTAAATGTATGGTAGGTTAGAAAAGTGGGAATTCCTTTAATTTAGCCATGTAGAAGATGCGTAGAAGTTTTTGTGTCCGTACAAATAAGCATATGAACTTACTAAGAATAACATGTTCTTGTAAACTATTAAAAATAGTAAACTTCGCCATCTAGAGTAGATTTAGTCAAAGTTAGTTAGAGTTTGATGGGAAACTCAAGTTGTGAGTTGTTTTCCTATTTATGAAGCATTGTAATCCATGATTGAATAATGAAGAATATTATTCTTTTGAGTTCAAGATATTTGCAAAGTAATGAGTATGTGTTAAGTTTGGCTACATTACCTTTCATCGGATAAAATCATCTCAACATTTTCATTTATTGGTCTTGAATTTGAACTAAAAGGTTACGTAATAGAATCCAAAGCAACCTAGAGAGACTCCAAAGCAACTGGAGAGACTCTGAAGCAACTTGGGAGACTTCAAAGCAACCTAGAAAGAATCAGAAGCAACTTGGGAAGACTTGAAACATTGCCAACCATCTCCAATGTTCGTGTTGACTCTTCCTCAATCTCTTCAATATGATTTTTAATTGCAATCATAGCCAAATAAGATATATTATAATTTTTTAACTCGGAATCATCAACCCAAATGTATTCTTTAACATTTAAAAATGGTTATCTTTGGTGGAAACAAAGAAATTTGTTTTAGACGTATCTTGTTTGATATAGTCAAATCTCTAGATCTACTGACCTATTAAAGGCTATGACGATAGCTAACCACAACCTTCTTAAAATAATGGGGTATCCTTGTATTTTACTTTTAGATTAGAGGATCATGAAATCTATAGGATATTCCCATGACTCTATTGTTACCATCACATCTTTTATCACCCCTTCAGATTTAACAATAGATTGATCTACCATTTGTAAAATGGTAGCAGTGGGTTGTAGTCCATGCAAGGGTAATTGTTTTAAGGTATCTACTATCATGACATTAATAGTTGCTCCTAGGTCAATCAATACATTTGGTATATCTATTTTTCCAATCGTTATGGTAATGATTGGGATGTCGGAGTTCACCATACTTAGGAAGTAATAGGTCTCTCCGCCAATAGGTCAGCAAGTTTTCCATCTACAGGTATAGTTTTGGGATATTGTTTTTTCTTCATGGTGTTTTTATACAGAGATTTTTAATCAACCTATTTAATTCTGGAATGTATTTAATGGCTTGCAATTTACAATTTTCCGTCACACCAAAATATTAAACTGATGGTGGAGAGGATCTCATCGTGTTAACTAGCTACTACACCAACACACCCCTACACAATAGAGTCGGATGCAACCATGTGAGCTCTGGGCCCACCACGTATTCACCCAATTAGGCCCAATGACATTAGGAGGAAATGACACCGGGACTTCGGGAGGTCACCCATCCTAAAAGTACTACTCGGAGTGTTGGGTGAGAGGGATCTCATCGTGTTAACCAACTACTACGCCAACACACCCCCACATGATGGAGCTAGATGCAACCATGTGAGCACTTGAGCCCACCATGTATTCACCAAATTAGGCCCAATGACATTAGGAGGCAATGACATTGGGACTTCCCGGGAGGTCACCCATCCCAAGTCTTACTCGGTGGTCGGTCGCGCTTAACTACCTAGCTTTGATACCATGTTACGATTTATCGTCACACCAAAAGATCGAACTGGTGGTGGAGAGGGATCTTATCGTGTTAACTAACTACTACTCTAACACACCCCTGCATGATGGAGCCGGATGTAACCATGTGATCCCACGACTTGCCATCACACGAAACTCAAACCGATGGTGGAAAGGGATCTCATCTTATTAACTAGCGATACGCCAACACACCCCTACATGATAGAGCCGGATGCAACCATGTGAGATCTGGGACCACCACGTATTCACCCAATTAGGCCCAATGAAATTAGGAGGAAACAACACCGGGACTTCTTGGGAGGTCATCCATCCTAGTACTACTCCAGGTTGGGCGCGCTTAACTACGACTATGATACAATGTACGATTTTTATCACACCATAAAGCTTGAAATGATGGTGGAGAGGGATCTCATCATGTAAACCAACTACTACGCCAACATGCAGTAATGATATCTCAATGTTCAATTTCTTTATTTCCCTAAGTAGATAAAATTATTTGTTAATGATTTCCTTGAGTCTCTTAGGAAAAGGAGCTGATGAAGAGACTATTAATTGTTCTTGAGGTTTATTTATTTTCTCCTCATATTCCTTTTCCTTTCCTTTATCAAGTGTTGGCTTCTCATTTGGTATTTTAGTGATCAAAACTAGTGGCTTGTCCACAATTTTCCCTGATCTCAACTGGATATCCTTATAGTCAATAGTGTTTACACCCATTAAATCTTGCTCAGCTCAATAGTCATTGTTTTTCTATTATTTGGATTAGCCACACGGTGTTGCACGCATATGTGGTTAGACTACTAGTTCTCAGTGGGTGAGGCTAAATAACATGCAATCGCATTAATGCTTGTTGGGGATATTGTTATTTTTTGGGTGTAAATCTTCTTTGTTGTGGATAACCAATAGGATGATTAGGATATTGTGTCCATGGTGGATTTGTCCATGACTAGTGATAAGGTTGGGGCATCCATGGTTGAGGTGTCCAAAATTGGGATTGATTGGGCATCCATGGTTGGGATGTCCATTCAGATGGATCCCAATGCATTGATGTCCTAGTGGGTGGATACATATTTGACGCCCATGGCATCATCCATGGATTAGGATTGTTTCTTGGCATGAATTGTGGTGATGTTTGAGATGGTTGATTACCATGTTTCTATACAAAATTAATCTCTTATGTGGGTGTTTGTTTGAGCTGATTTTTAAGGGCTAGTATGAGTCTACAATCCTTGGTAGCATGTTCTTTTCACATATCTCACATATTTCAGTTTTATCCAGAGGAAAATCCCTAAGAGCATGCTTTTGCCTACATCTTGGACAATACATTGCTAGTGGTTTAATATTTGATTTTACCTTTGCTTTTATACCATCTAGAGTAGTGTTCAAGTGTACCAAAATATTTGTCTTGAAGTTAGATAGTTCTTCCATTAATTTCTTTACATCAAGATTGGTTTTCTTAGTTCTCCTTTCCTAGGGTCTCCCTTAGTTCTAGAGTAACTTCTACAAACTTGTTCAATTTGATGGAGGTAAGATGATTCACATCTCCTCCTCCCATTAGATTCAGGTATTCTCTTGACTCCTCATCTAATCCTTTTAAGAAGATGGTTTTAGTTAAATCTTCACTCAAAGGATGACCACATTTTCTATGAAGAAAGAGGAATCTATCTAAGTAGTCTTCCAAATTTTCATCTTCATTTTGCTTGACCTAGAAAAATTCTTCTTTCCTGTCTCTTCCTCTATAATAATCTTGATATTTATCCAAAAATTGTTCCTCCATTTTTTCCAAGAGTGGATAGAGTTAGGTGCCAAACTCATAAACCATCTCATGGCTGAATCCTTAAGTGTGGAAGGAAAAAGTTTCAATTTTTGGTTATCAATTCTATAATCATATGTTTGAAAAATCACTTTAAATTCAAACAAGAACTAGTTTGGATATTTAGGGTCATACTTGAAATGGGAAATATAGTTGGGGATATGTTTTTCATAGGGGTATCATCTTCATCATCAATGAAAAATTGGATAAGTAAACGTTTTCTATGGTACTATGACTTTTGTATTATGTTCTTCGTTGCGTGAGTTATTTTCAACTCTTGGTTATTCATCCTCCATTTTCCCTAATTAATTTTATATTTTTTTATTCTTTCAGGTGAAAAGTCTGGTGTAGGAGGGAGGCTACTAACCCGAGATTGATAGCTCAGATTAACTAGATCCTCTAATCTAGATCGTCTTAGATATGAAGGCCCTACTTCAAGAGAATGTTTTGAAGGTTGTGGAAAAGTAAGGGTTGTGTCCTCTTGAAGTGATGAATCAAATATTTCTTCTAATCATGCAAATTGATCCCAAGACTAATCAGTTTGTGGTGGAGGACCTTTTGGTATGAATCTACCCTTTGAGTCTCTAGGTCTACTCATATATTTCTTTTACCAGGTAGATTCTTATGGCAATTTTCAATTGAATGATTCTTATTGACACTATTGTCCCTGGAAACGATGTCAAAAATGATGAGCCTCATTGTTGGTTTAACATTTAATCAATCTAGTTGATGTCATTATAACTAGGGAAGTGTCCAAAGGCAATATGCGTAAGTTATTTATGGGAAATTGGCAATTGCTTAATGATAATATTTTGTTTTGGGGGTTTTATAATTCCAAGCTTCTAAAATTGAAGTTTAAACTATGCTTTATGTTAAAATTGCACAAACTATTCAAATTGAACAAAAATAATTAACTTGCAGAATTTAGATACTCACACAACTTGAAGGAAAATGAAATTCTTGAAAATTAAACTCACACAACTTTTAAAAGAAGGCTAATCGACTAGAATCAATTGAAAGGATTACAATTCAAAGAATATGAAGTATCCGAAATGAAAGTTCTTACAGCTTTGATTACATACATTACCAAGGAAAAGAACTTAGAAAGTCTAACAATTACGGATGAATGTAATTGATGTAGATGAATTGATATGAAGAAAAATGATAAACATAGATTGGATTAAACAATGAGAATGCAAGTAATTATATAGATGAATTATATAGAATTCAACAAAATCAGATGATACAAAAAATACCAAAAGAGCTTTGAGTCTTGGGGTGAGTGGGCCCTGTTATCCCATTGTTCAAAAGTGAAGGTTGCACACTTAATTCACCAAATCAAGTAATCTCTAGTGATTTAAAAATTTATACATAATAATTACAATAGAATTAAGTTTTCTTTCTAACTTATTACGGTTGATAGGGGAGAATTATATAATACAACATCCTCAATGATGCCTACACATATATGAAATATCTTTATTTAGATAATAGAAATAAGGATTCCAAATCATCTCTATATTTCAAGATGAAATAATGGAGATGATTAAGGAAATCATTAAAAAATAGATTATATAATTTATCTTGAAATTGGTGTGTGTACACATGAACTAGATGTATGCTTTGAGTTGGTAAGATTCTATCCTTTTTGATTTCTTTGTTGTAGACACCCTAATTTCACATCTGTCCTAAATCAATTAATTCCCCTTCCTCATTTCCCACAAAAATACACTTTGAATTAATCAAATATAATTTGATTAATTATCCATTTCAAAATCCAAAAATAACCCAATCCTCACCACATTTCATTATTCTCCATGTTTTTTACTATTAAATTAAAAATTTAAAATCAAATCCTCACCCACTCTTTTGGTCCTCACTCACCTAAAATAATCCACTTATGAATTAAAAATCCAAAATCAAATCCTCCCATTCTTTGTGGTCCCCACTCACCTAATCTTACCCACATTTTCAAACCATGATTAATTAAATTACTCTAAGTTAATCACTCCCCAGTGCTATAAATATAGCCTTACCCCTCCCCTCTAAAGACATGGAGAATAAGATTGAATGTCCTGTCTAAGTTCTTACATCCTTTGAGAAAAGAACATCCTTCTGCCTCGTCCTAATGCTCAAATAGCCTCATCCCGAAGCACCCTAAATCCATAATCCTTTTACCTATCTAGTGCAAAGTAAGTGGATCGTTGTTGCAAGAAAGGCCTTGCTCCGTCTTGAAGAAAAGCACCTACATATCACGCAATCGGGGCTCAATCCAAGTTTCCTAGCCCATTATGAGGTTTGCTATGGAACGTGAAGGAGGAGGTATGATTGTTAGTATTTTACTTCCTTGTTAGTAGTGTATTTTTCCTAGCTTACATTCTGGCACGCCCGGTTACTTTTGATTTGTTACCATTAATTTCCTAATTAGTGGTTTTATCATTCTTTGTTTATTATTATTTGTTATTATCTCCTTTTTGTGCCTTATGGCCTTCTTTGGTTAACCTTCACGTTGTGGGTAGTGTTTTTGTTGTGCGGTGTCTTGTGGTGCATCTGCAGGTTGTAGTAACAATGACATTACGATGCTCGTCATCTCTTTGATCTTCACAATGCTCGGTGTCTGGTAGAAAGAACATTCATCCCCTACTCTAACTACTCGTGGGTCGCCGTGGATGACAACTTTTGGACATTTTTCAACAATACAAGCCCTTATCACACCTATCTAGCCAGAATTATTAAAATCACATTTCCAGTCATCCTTTGTAACTAGGAGACCCACCCGGACTCGCTAAACAACAAATATGTTTTTGCCTTACATTCTAATTTTCCATGACGACACTTCTGGTAACATTTTTAATGCTCTCCTTTCGTTGTTTTTTTCTTTTCTTTGTGAAGATAATCGTTATTAATATTTTACAATCATAATTAATTGCAATAATTACTAAAATTTTACAAAAATCTCTATTCCAATGGTATCCATGTATGCTCTTTTCCTGTGCCTTCAAGCAATCTGGAAAATTAGAAATGGTTGCAATTGTTTAGTTTCTTATTCTAACATTACAGGATCCTCTAGCCTTGTTTTCTAATTGTCATTTCAATCATTATTTTACTTCATCATATTATTAATATTTGTTTGGTCGTTGGTTGTGTATGCTCTTTTCCTACACCTTCGAGCGATTTGGAATATAAAAAATAACCATGATTAATTTTCTAACACATCGTCTGCAGGATAACTACTAATCTATTCTTTGCAGGACCACATCGCTAGAATATTATAAAAATAAAAACACAAAAACAAACAAAAAAATCCACAAAAGTACCACCATTCAAAGAAAATTACTGAAACCAACAAAAATTAACGCCATGCTAAGTACGCAATTATTTTTTACTAGTGATTTATTTCAAATTGGAAAGAAAATTGCATTTAATCACTTTTTCATTTTGTTTTTGCACGTAGTCAAGGTGGATTTCATCACCACCAAAGCTACACCGTGACGTGGACTTGACTACCACGCACTAACAACATTTGCATCTGCATTGTACTTTGAGACCTAGTCTCAACACAATGTTCGATATTTACCTCGCCCCTGCTCTTCACTTACAAGTAATGTTGTTATGCAGTGCATGCGAGTCACGCCTAAATAGCTGTAACAATAAAGCCTAGGCATCATACCTATAAATTTTGTGGAGTTATAAGGACACCATACACATTCATCCCTCCATCACCTTCCACCTTTTCACAAAACCTATTTTGGACGTGGTGATTCACTCCGAAATAGGCAAGTAAGAATTGGTGAGTCTCCTCCAGTGCTCTAAGGGTTCCCATACCAATTCTGTCCCCATACAGAATTAGGTATATCAGGACTAGGGTATATTAGAGGACACATATTTTGGAGTAATAAGAGCCTGCATCCATCATTCCACAACATACTTGTATGATTGCATGAAACAATGATCATTCCTGAAGAATTTACCTCCTAAGCCAAAACAATTGGATCCACATGATTGCTTGCTGTTTGAAAACAAAATAGTTTAGCATTGTTTTATCATAAAACTTGGTTGATATCAATGTGTTCATTGTAAAAGTTCAAACCCTAGTTGTGTTCCACAAAAAAATCAATTCTCGACCAATTCAATACCAAGCAAAAACATCCAAACAATCCAACAACGCAGAGACCAAAACATCACACCAATTTCATTAGCTTGCTTCACCAACATTACATTTTCCATAACTCATCTTCGACTATATCTAGCTGATATTAAGTGACTAGCATCCACTCCCCATATTGTCAATTGTCAAAACATCCTTCATAGCTTGTTTCCAGCTATATCAAACTCATATTGGTTGACTTGTTTGAGTTCACTCATTATTTTGTCCACCATCACGTTTATCCAAATCACAGCCAACACAAATCCTTTCATAACTCATTTTGAGTTATATCACAACCATATTGAGATTAACATGTACGGGTTACTTTCCCCATCAACAATCCAGAGCTTGTTCAAGCCAAATCTACACAACGCAAAAAAATTCCCTAATAACTCATCTTGAGTTGCATCACCATCATATTGAGATAATTTTTTGAGTTACTCTCCTTATCAGTCATCACGAGCTTATTCGAGCTAAATCCAAAGTAATCAAGTTCTCATTTAATCAAACCTGCTCAAAATTTTTACCCTCTTTTTAGCTTAATCAGACACATTTCATCATGGTATTCACTCGTATTCACAATCATGAAAATGACGATGAATAAGTCGCACAACCAAAACTCACCAATGAAGAACAAGAACAAGTCAATAGGGTGATAGAACAAAACAAAAATGAATATCTATTACGCATCCTAGCCATGGGGAAAAACTACCCCCTAACTTTGGAACGAAAAATTTAAACAAACTTATCAACAATGGTGAATCAAGTTATCACAACGAAATACCAAACAATCCAAATGGCTCTTCGACCGACGAGTTATTCACTAAAATCCAAGACTTAACAAAGAAACTTGAGGAAGTAATGGCTAGAGCTGAAAGATTAAAAGACCCCAATCTAGACTCCAATACTCACGAAATTTTTGATAAACCATCCCCACCTCTCCATTTTCACAAGAATGGAAACATATGAAAGACACCATTCAAGGACTATAAAAACAATCAAAATAATTCAACTTTGAAGAATTGTGTCCTTATTTATTTGATACAGAGATATCACGCTTACCATTTCCGTCATCCTTCGAAATCAAGTTTGATAAATAAAAAGCAAAGGTGACCCCGTGAACATGTCAAGGAATTTTACATGCAATGTCAGGAAGTTTCCTATTGAGACATGTACCTTTTACGATTATTCCCCCAAAGTTTAGGAGGACAGGCTTTAGATTGGTTTTTCCATCTTCCCAAAGGGTTGGTCATGACATTTGTAGACTTATCAGAGAAATTTGTCAAACATTTTTCCTATAACTTAGACTCAGAAATAACCATGCTTGATCTCTGTAACACTAGGCAAAGGCCAAATGAAAACTTTTCCTCCTTTTTACAACGATGGCGAGGAATTGCAAGTCGATTTCCCTACTCAGTACCCGAGAGACAACTAGTTAGCATTTTTGTTCCTAATCTCAATGCCGAATTATCGTTCCACATGTAAATGCATTATCTGAATAGTTTCGAAGAAGTCATCAAAAAGGGCACACAAATGGAAAAATACCTCATTTCTAAGGGCTTACTTAAAGCACCTTTTAGGGACTAACCTTTTTAGACACCCCTTAGAACTAGGACAAATCTAAATTCTTTAAGAATCAAAATATCATCAATGATGGCGTTATTGATTCCCGCCATGTCTAAAATGTTCAAAACCATCCCATCAATACATTAAAATCCAAATAACCAATCATTATCTATAGAAAGGAAGTTCCTTCTCGAAGCTTACGAAGACAAGTTCACTTCCTCTCGGAGAAAGTCTATCTAGTGTCTTCCGTCATTTGGAAAATGCCAATATGATTACATATCCATCTTCAAACCCTTCAAGAAGAACAACCTAAACCAAATTGGTATAAGGACAACGAATATTGTGATTACCATCGCATAAAAGGACACTCTCATGATTGATGCATGCAACTCCATCATTACGTCCAAGACTGATTGAACGTGGATATATAGAAGTTGAAAATACTTCTGAGACAAAAACACCTAATGAAAAACTTCACATGTTCAAAAATCCCTTCCCTAACCACGATAACAATTCAAAAGATAAGGGTCAATCATCAAGCAATGTCGAGTATGACTCAGTCATCTCGACCATAGACTATGACCAAAACTTAGTGGTAACTATAAAGATCAGAACTGATCTGTGCGATCACCACTAGATAGAAAAAATATGGGTCCCTATAACAAAATAGTCTCCGCCACTTCGTCCCCCACATCACCTCCTAATCCACCATCTAATTCGCCACCAATTCCTCTCCACAACCTACGCCATCATTCAATATTGTCAAATAATTGGAGAAGACTGCAACACAAATTTCCATCATGGAACTACTTAATTCTTCTCCCACACTATAACGCATCCTTATGCAAACATTGAATAACACTCGTGTCCCTGAGGACATCAATTCACAACAATTCTAGGCTTTAATTACACATCTTATAGTCCCCAATCCTATTTTATCTTTTGGTCCCGCTGACCTTCTTAATCCCAACATCGCTAATAATCATTCTTTATACATCAAGGGTTATGTAACTCATCGTAAGATCAAGCACATCTTAATCGACAATGGATCCGCATTGAATATTTGTCCCATGAAACTTTTACGTTGTCTAGGTTAAACTCGAAAATGATTTACAAAAAATATCATAACCATTTGTGGGTATGATAATAGTGAGAGAAAGTCTAAAGGTACAATCATGTTGCCTCTTGAAGTTGGACCCATCACCTTAGACACGGTCTGTCATGTGGTGGATGTAGAAGTTGCATATAACATTCTAGTCGGCCGACCATGTATTCATGCCATGAAAGTGTCCCATCAACGTTCTACCAATGTATTAAATTTCCTCATTTGGACAAGGAATTTACATTACGTGTGGATCCCCAACCATTTTCATATTATAGATTCCTCGAAGGACAATATTCGACATGATCACTATTACCCATCAACGGATAAGTATGCTCCACCTCGCATAATCCTTAACAAAACATGCATTTATCAAGATACACTCCCTAATACTAATCCAAAATAATCATCTCCTAACCAAAACACATTTTCTAATCCATTATCTTCCACTAGGAAACAATATTCCACCAAGTCCTCCTCCCGCCACTAATCAATCATCTTCTTCCAAAGTAATCAATCATCTTCTTCCACTAATCAAGTTCTTCTTCCAACAACAATTATTCCTCCACCACACCATCTTCTTCCTGCCTAGCCAACCTTCTTCATCCAACCACGCCTCTTCAATTAAGATCCCTTCTCTTGTGAATAACCAAACTTCATCCTTCAATTCACCCCTTCTTCTTATAACCCATTCTCTTCATATTTTAAAAATACCAAACCGACTTCCCACCACATGAGGTACCTATTGGTCCCCCATCCCAAACATTTAAAATCATTAACACATGATGCGGTGAATATCAATTTCAAAATATGGTAGACTCTTTTTATATCAACAAATCCCCACATAGCTATGGAAAACCTAATGCTCCACATTTGAGAATCCATCCCACTTACCAAATGGGACAATCAGTTTGGAAAAAGTTTGGTTATCTTGACAACAAACATATTCCTAGTTCTTTAAGGATCTTGGTTAAATAATGATGACTTTTCTCCATGTTATGAGTCCCCTTAATTTATCAAAGCTCATCAAATAATGAAAACATGTGATGGAAGGGTAAAGGACTCGGTCCAAATGAACAAGGTCATTTAGACCCAATCAATTACACACAACATCACGGTAAACATGGTCTAGGTTTCAAGGTGTTTGATGTTTCTCCTATAATAATTTCAAGTGATAATGATGACACCATCTCTGATAATGACACCAGATCTCCATGTAGCCTTTTCGAGGACCTGGCTAAAACACATATTTACTTTGAACATTTATCTGTTAATGTCATCAATTTTGAGCCTACACATCTGAATCTCATAGACCATGGCCAACCACATCATGCGGCCATGGACATGTTCCAAAATGATAAAGCCATTAAATAATTCCTTGGAAATCATGACCAAATCCATACTTCTAACCATAGAAAAGGATTTGAAATCAATCTAAATTAATCGACCTATTTTGGTGAAGAGATAAAATATTCGGATCCTTCACCCTTAGACAATTTGGATCGGAACCACAAACATGGGATTTCCCATAGTCAAAATCTCACCACCACCCTATCTAAACAAACATGTCAATAAAAATTCCCAACATTACAAAAAAATCTTGTACCAACTCCCCTAAAACACCGACACCGATGAAATACATCAACCATTAACATCATTCTCTCGAAAAGGATACATCTAAAATGCTTGTAGAAGAAACTAAAGACATAAACATTGGCACCACTTTGAACAACCAAAAATTTACAACTTGGCATTAGTTTGTCGACCAAGAATGCATGGAATTCACAACACTCCTTATTGAATTCCAAAATATATTTTTATGGACATATAAGGACATGCCAGCCTAGACCCATCTCTTGTAGTACACCATCTTGTGGTACATCTGGATGTAAAACTTGTAAAACAAAAACTACGCAAAATACATCCCCAAGTTACATTGCTTGTCAAAGTTGAACTCGAGAAACTCTTGGAAGCTGACTTTATCAGACCTATTGATTATTCGGCATGGATATCTAACATAGTCCCCATAGCCAAGAAAACCCCGACATCAGAATATGCACAAACTTACGAGATATCAATAAGGCTTGTCCCAAAGATGACTTTCCCTTGCCAAATATAGACATGATTATTGATTCTACGGTAGGCCATGAAATTCTCTCCTTAATGGATGGATTTTCTGGTTACAATCAAATATGTATTGCTAAAGGGGATCAACATAAAATGGAATTTACTACACCATGGGGCACCTTATGTTATAAGGTCATGCCTTTCAACTTGAAAAATGCCAGTGCCACCTATCAACGAGCAATGATTGTCATCTTCCATGATATGTTACATGATATCATGGAATATTATGTTGATGATATATTAGAAAAATCAAAAACATGAATAGGGCATCTAGGTGTGTTGAGACGCATTTTTGATAGATTACGTGAGTATAAGGTTCATCTTAACCCAAAGAAATGTGTGTTTGGAGTGACCTCTAGTAAATTATTAGGGTTTATTGTCTCACGAAGAGGCATAGAAGTGGATCCTGCAAAAGTCAAAGCCATTATGGAAATGCCTCCTCCTCAAAACCTAAAACAATTACACAGTCTTCAGGGAAAGATACAATCTATTCGATGTTTCATATCACAGTTGGCTGATAAGTGCCATCACTTCAACCAGTTACTCAAGAAAGATGCACAATTTCACTAGAACCACGATTTCCAAGACTCTTTTTCTAAGTTAAAAGAATACCTCTCTAGCCCACCTATTCTTATGTCACCAGTTGCCGATAAACCCATGTTGCTTTATACATCTACCACTGAACATGCCATAGGAGATTTATTAGCACAACATAACGATCAAGAAAAAGAACATGATGTATATTACCTTAGTCGAACACTTATTGAGCATGAAGTACGTTATTCCCAAATCAAAAAAGTATGTTTAGTGGTCGCCTTTGCATTCCATAAGTTACGTCATTACTTGCTCAATCACACAACTAAGTTAATTACCAAGATTAATCCTCTCAAGCATCTATTGTCCGGACCCATTCTCAAGGGAAGAATGTCTAGTTAGGTTGTATTACTTAGTGAATTCGATGTCGAATTTATTTACGCAAAAGGTAATTAAAGGATAGGCCCTTACAGACCAAATTGGTGAGGTAACCCTTCCTAGCATAGAACCACTCAGTTTTCTTTTCCTGATGAAGATCTTCTACACATAGACATCGTGCCAGCTTGGACTCTATTTTTTGATGGATCTTGTAATCTCCATGGCTCAGGGGCTGGTATTTTGCTTATCACACCTAGTGGACATGTTATCCCTAAATAATTTTTCTTAGCATTCCCATGTACCAACAATATCGTAGAATATGAAGCTCTAATTGCAGGATTAAAACTGGCTATATCTTGGAATCTTATAGAATTAGCTGTATTTGGTGATTCTTTACTTATCATCAAGCAAGTTATCGATGAATACCAAGTCAAGGATGAAAAACTTATCCCATATAAACACACGGTGGATAGTCTTCAAAGCTATTTTTGATTAATTATATTTGATCAAATCCCCAAAATTCGTAATAAATTTGTCGATGCTATGGCAACCATCGGATCCCTATTAGAAATCACATCTAGTTAACCCCATGCAAATTTTCTTGTAGAACATCTCTTAATGCCTACCTATGATATTCTTAAAAACACTATGGTATGTGAGATCGTGGGTCTAAATAACCCTTGGTACCATGATCTTTATACCTTCATTCATGATAAAACATTTCCTACCGACATGAAACCAATGCATAAATGTGCTTTAGCACAACGTGCTTCTCATTACACCATTTTAGCAGAAACTCTTTATAAATGAGGATACGATGTCACCCTGATTCGATGTCTTAATTAGGAAGAAGCCTCGAGTGTCCTAGCTGAAGTCCATTATGGTATCTATGGAGCACACATGAATGATATAGCCTTAGCCAAGAAAATCTTGCGAGTTGGATATTATTGGCCCACCATGGAAAGTGATGCATGCCATTTTGTCAAATGATGTCAAGCATGTCAAAAGCATGGAAATCTTATCCATGCACCTTCCCAAGCATTAAAATCAATAACCACACCATGGCCCTTCTCTCAATAGGAGTCATCCTCATCGGTAAAATCAGACCAACATCGTCATATGGACATAAGTTCATCATTATCGCCACTCGATTACTTCACTAAATGGGTGGAAGCTATGCCTCTCAATTATGCTACGGTAGCCAAATATCGAAATTCATTTTTAATAATGTCATTTATCGATTTGGTATTCCATACGCTACGGTCGCATGAGATAATAGAAAATCATTTAAAATCTAGGATGTAAAAGACCTAGCCAAATGTTTTCACATCAAACTTAAGTGGTCCACTCCATACTACCATTAGGAAAACGGTCAAGCGGAAGCAACCAACAAGAATTTAAAATCCATCATGGAAATTTTTTTAACACCCATGGACGTAATTGGCATACTCAAATTTACCCTGCTCTTTGGGCTTACCATACATCTTACCACAGCCTACTTGAGCCACCCCATTTTCCCATGTTTATGGTTGTGAAGCCATTTTACCTATTGAGATAGAACTCCAATCCTTGAGGATCTCCCTTAAAGATGTAATTAATAAGGATGAATACCGATAGTCACGGCCAAGAGCTTGAGCTTCTCGGATGAAAAATGAATTAATGCTCTCAATCATCTTCAAGTCTATCAAAACCAAATTGTAACATAATTATCATAAAAGGTAAGACCCAAAGAATTTGAAATTGGCGACCTCGTTTCAAAAAAAAAATACCACTAAAGAATGAGAAAAACAAGGAAAATTTGAGCCTAATTGGTTAGGACCCTATGTAATTACGGATAAATTTGGCTCTGGAGCGTATAAGTTGGCCATCGAAGATGGTCAAGATCTTGATGAACCAATGAATATAGTTCATTTAAAGAAATTTTACCCTTGAGATGTACACTATTCCGAAACAACGTGTACATTGCTCATTCTGTCTTTCTTATCTCTAAATAATTTAAATTTATTCATTTCCATTGGTAGATATTTTCTTTATCAAAATCACATCATCATATTTATCATCATGAGACAAAGCTAATATAGATCCTATTAAGTTTGTGAGTATCATACTTCTTATAATATCTCCCATTTTGATCACTTTCACCTATGGTCATACAGAAGCTTTATCGATGACAATATATCCCCTTCTAAGACATTCTCTCTTTCATAACAAAGCTCTAAACTTCTTTACCCGATTCGTTTGGTCGCTTCATCTCGGTCTTCGGTGTTGAACCCTCGCATCCTACTAGTCGTGTGGGGCTAAGATTAAGATTGGAGACGTTCCTTTCCAAATACAAAGCACTATTGTAAAATTCAACCAATTCAATAAATTATGAATAATTCATTGTCACATCTTTCGTCCTTCATAGTATTTGGTGTTGAACCCACACTTCTTACTTGGTAGTGTGAGACTGGGAATGGAGGAAGGTGCCTTACTCATCTACGTCTTGTCTTGTGATAAAACCTTTCCTCTTACAAGTGGCATGGAGTAAAGCGTAGAGGATCATTATAAAAAAGCATAAAAATATTGCAAAAAAATTCACAAATTAAAAAATTAAAAATTAAAAAATAAAACAAGACAAAAAGGGAATTCTTTGGCCTATGTTTTTCCTTCGGTGATGAGCCTTGCTTCTCACTAGTAGCATGGGACAAGGCATGGAGTCATTCAAAAAAAAATAAAAATCTTACAAGTGCTTACAATTATAGAATCTCCAAAGAAGTAATTTAGATGCCTAAGTGAAGAGAGAACTATCCCTTCACCTCATATCTTACTAATCAATAGGCCACGTAATCGTCTAAGTCTAAAGCACATGGCTCATAAAGTGAAAATATTTTTGAAACCGGTTCAATGTACCATTATGAAGAAGTTAGTCACAATTTCTCAAAGGGATTGTTGTTAGCATTTGTCTCTATACTCATTATCTACCTCCTGCGTTCTTTTTAATTCTTGGTGATGAGCCCACATCTTACTAGTTGTGTGGAGTCAAGAATGAATTTGGACTTCTTTTCATCATATCATCACCACCATATCCCGCAATGGAATGAGATTTTTTGTTATTCCGAGCATAAGTTACCATGAGGAGCATGGTACATGTGGATAATATCTTGGTTTATCACCTCTCAAAATAAGTTTGCACTGGTCCATAAATTTCTAACAACATTGTAAAAATCCAAAAATCTAAAAATATTAGAAAAAATCCACAAATCCAAGAACATTTGAAAATTGTCAAAATCCAAAAACATTAGAAACAATCGTTCAAAATCTAAAAACATTAGAAACAATCATAAAAAGTCCAAAAATATTAGAAACACTCGTAAAAAAACTCTAAAATAATAAACACAATTCAACCTTTGAACTATTATCCCCAATGAATGATCCAATCACCTTATGACTACTAAATTCAAACCACTTCTCCTCGCAATAATCCTCGCTTGGGCACATCATCGGCTCTCATTGTTTCCTTGTTTGAGGACAATGACCCAATCCTTTTCTATTTCTTTGTACCTGCAGGGCACATCCAGTCAATCCTCATTTGTGGAACGTGTTAGGGACATGTTTATTGGTTCTTGTGCTACATTATTAGTTACAAATTATTAATTACTTTCTTTTATCTTGATATATTGCTGTGGGCATCTTGATTCTATGTATCCTGGTGTTCTCTCTAATATTCTTATGTTATCTGATTGCATATCATACTAAGGCATCATACTTTCTTGATGGCCTCTGTCTATGCTCTCTTCCATTTGCATATCGTACTAGGGCATCAAACCTTTTTGATGGCCCCTGTCTATGCTATCACACATATTACAGTCTAGTCATCCTAATATTTTATATCACGATGCATCATGTTGTGTGCTATATTAAAATTAAGACATTTTTCATCAAGTGAGTATCTTCCTGCATGATTAACATCTTACTTTGCACCACATCCATTCACCAATACTAATACATTCCCAGTTTGGGAATCATACTTGATCACTTTTGTAGTTTGCGAATCCTACTTGAAGATATTTCTCAAGTAGCATTCACTATCCAATAGGTTCTCCTCCCCACCATGATCACCATGTATTTGATTCATTCATCCTCGCTCCTCATTTTTACTCCTCCGCCACTTATCTCCATATTACCCTTCTCACCATTCATGTCCCCTCTCACCCATTTTTATTCTTTCCTTTCACTCTTCTACTTCCCGCTTGACAATCTTACTTAATAACCCCTTCTATATGGGATCCTTAGTGGAGGTTTACCCTCTCCCTAATATCTTCCCAATGTAGAAGCTTCTTCAACACCTCCCCTCTCATCAAAAACAATCACCACTATACACATCTTCCAATTCCACCTCTTCTATTTCTCATTCTTGCATCATTACTCTCACCACGCGGGCATCCCAATTAAGGATTCCCCTCACACTCTCTACCCTTCACTACATATATTCCTTCATCCATTCATGTTACACTCCTTTGTTTCCTTTCTTTCTTGTTATCACCTCATCTCGTATCCTCTTCCACTCAGGCATACCTCACCCACTCTTTTCTCATCCTTCCCAAATCCATCTTATGCCGGTCATCCTACTTACACGCTCTCATAGTATAAAAAATTCACCCGAGGGTTCCCCTTCATCCATTTTGTCATACCCTATTCCTACTAAATCTATCATCATTTTTCTTCTTCTTCATCTTGGTGATCTTACTTAACCATTCCGGCCACATGACAATCTTACTTAAGACTTCCTCTTAAGGATGATCTACCCTATGGCATTCCTCCATCCCATCATATTTCCCCATCTTATTTCCCCGCCTCTCATTGCAATCATCTTCTTCAACCTACCATTCCACCCTTGTACCCAATACAATTTTGTCTTTCTCCTTGCATATCATCCCTATCGGTTAGGTGATCTTACAAAACCACTCCGGCAACATGACGATCTTACTTAAGAGATTATCTTAAGCATGTCATGTCATCTTACACTCACCCATCACTCTACATTCTCACCATCCATCTTTCCTCTTCATTACCCATCATCACATATTTTTACCACCACTATCACCATCCTCTTCTTGGCAATCTTACTTAACCACTCGCCCAAAGCATGACGATCTCACTTAAGAGTCCCCTGTTAAGGATGATCTGTCTTCTTGCCTTTCCCCATCACTACACACCCTTCACCTTCAATTTTTCTTGGCATTCTCCATTATCAAATCCTTTCACCTCCTTTTCCTTTCTCACAAACACTTCTTCTTGCTTTCCCACTTGTCATCTCCGCTTTTTCTCTCTTGGCAATCTTACTTAACCACTTCCATCACATGATAGTCTTATGTAGGGTCCTCCCTACACTCAACTCATCATTGTGAACTTTTCCCTCACCTCATTCTTCGTTCACTTTGTTGATCGCTTCTTCCACTTAGTATCTCCTACCAACCACTTTTTCCTCCTACCATTATCCTTTCTCCACCTATCCTCTTACAATATATGTCTAATCTCTTCCGCCTAAAATCACATTCTTTTCCCCCATTTTCCCTTCTTGATCCATCATCCTTCATACCGTTTCTTCCCATTCTTTCATGTCTTGTTTCTTCATCCTCACCTTGTTTTTCCTCATCACCCGCATCCTCTCCTTGCTTTCACCTAGTCACAACTCATCCCTCCCATTTTCTTTCCTCTTTAATTCATCTTCTCAAACCCCCACATTTCTACCCACACACGTGTTCGCCATTATTGTTAACATTCCTCTATCATTCTTTCATCATCATCTTTTATTCCCATGCTAATAATTGTTAGTGCACTTTCCTAAAAATCATCAATCCTCATTCCGCACGACCTCATTCACTCCCTTAGACCTTCTAAAGTTTCTCTTCATTCCTTCCTCCTCTAAGTCCACCACTCATTGTCGGTGGGATTTCCCTAACGTCCCTTTGTTGGTGTTACCCTTTCCAATCTTTATTACCTTTCTTCTTTTCTTCATTTTTTCTCTCACCCTTCCTCACCACTCATTATTAGTGGACTTTCCTAATGTCCCCTCATTGGCATTGCCTCCTTTATCACCCATTCTCTTTTCTCTCCTATTCTTTTCCCCAATCCCACCATTTCTTGTTGCTTCTTACCCATCTCTCCATCTTCCCTCTCGCCTCTTTAATATCTTTATTGTCTTCATCATACATCCTTTTTATATTTTCTCCTAATCCTAGTATCCTCATTTCATGCATCTCCGCATATTTTCCAATCGATGTCATTCCTCCCCTCTTTCTTCTCTTTACATACCTTATCTGTTTCCTTTCCACTTATTATCCCCTTTCGTATTCCCTTCCTTCTACATCATTTTATTTGTTATCCTCTTCTCTGTCCCACCCCTCATCTTATTTCCCTTCCCATGTATCATCTTCTTCCCCTTTTTCCATCACGTTTCCTCCTTACTTTCCATCGATAACCCGGTTCTTCAAGTTGTTATCCTATATTTTTTATTATACCACCCTCCACATGCATCTCCATACAATCTACTCCATATTCTTTGCCTTGGTCTTCCTCGCAATGAAACGGTTCCTTCAATCTTCTCCTTATATTCACTCTATCTTCATTTCCTCTCCCCTAATTTTCACGTTTCTTCTAACCATTGCTCCTTTTCTCTACCACCCCTACCTTTTCATTCATATCTGTATTCTGTTTCTAAGTTTTTTTCTCCGTTCTACTTATTCTTTCGTCTCTATTTTAATTTTCGTCGATTTCACCTCCTACTCCCCTGTTATTCTCCTTCTTATTTATCCTTCCCCATTTTCTGATTTTCTCAACTCTATCATTTCTTTCACTTTCATGCATCCCTCTTTATTATCTTTGTTGCTTCCTTCATTTGGCACATCTCTCTATTTCATCCCTTCACCCTCTACTCTGTCATTTTCCTATTTTCTCCTTGTTTGTCCTTCATCATTCCCTTCTTCCCCTATCATCCCTCTCTCTTATTTATACCTCTTTCATTCCTTTTTCCCCTCCCCTATCTCCCTTACTCTTCTCATAATCAACCCCCAATCCTATCCATTCCCTTTTCTCTTTCCCACACACCCTCACACCTAACATTCAAGGCCGATTGAATCCTTTCTCCATTTGCGTTGTGCGGTCATTCCAGTCTCTTCCACTCCATTATCGTCCTCTTCTCCATAGAATTCATCTCTCCTCTTTTCAAGAGTTCTGTCATATATTCCATTCTGGTCATCCCTCTCGAGGGGAATCATCATATCTGTCCATAATCACATCTTCTCATGACATTTTTGTCTTAGAGGATACTATGACATCCATCACTCACCACCTTCTATTCTCCCAAAAAAACATTCACTCTATTTTTTCTTAAGAAAAGTAGGTTGAATTCTTCCCCCATCTTGTCTACTTTCTTTGAAAGGACACTACTTTCATAGTACCCTTCCAAAGAGGGGAAAATGTAGACACCCTAATTTAACATCTGTCCTAAATCAATTAATTACCCTTCCTCATTTCCCACAAAAATACACTTCAAATTAATCAAATATAATTTGATTAATTATCCATTTCAAAATCTAAAAAATAGCCCAATCCTCACCACATGTCATTATTCTCCATATTTTTCTACTATTGAATTAAAAATTCAAAATCAAATCCTCACCCACTCTTCGTGGTCCCCACTCACATAAAATCCTCCACTTATGAATTAAAAATCAAAATCAAATCCTCACCCATTCTTTATGGTCCCCACTCACCTAATCTTGCCCACATTTTCAAACCATGATTACTTAAATTACTCTAAGTTAATCACTCCCCCAGGCTATAAATACAACCTTACCCCTCCTCTCTAAACACACGGAGAATAAGATTGAATGCCCTATCTAAGTTCTTGCATCCTTTGAGAAATAAACATCCTTCTACCTCATCCTAATGCTCAAATAGCCTCATCCTGAAGCACCCTAAATCCATAATCCTTTTACCCATCTTGGTGCAAAGTAAGTGGATCATTGTTGCAGAAAGGCCTTGCTCCATCTTGAAGAAAAGCACCTACATATCACACAATCGGGGCTCTATCCAGGTTTCGTAGCCCATTCTGAGGTTTGCTACGGAACGCGAAGGAGGAGGTATGATTGTTAGTATTTTACTTCCTTGTTAGTAGTGTATTTTTCTAGCTTACAATTGTCACATAGGATAGATCGGGCCTAAAGTCCAAGGTTAACTCTAAAACATCCTTGAGTAACTTTAAGAAAGCTAAGATACCTCAAAGAGAGCTAAAAACACTTGGGAGCGATCCAAGAAAAAAACTCTAAAGTGATTGAGGTTACTTCAAGCAAGCTAAGATACTCGCATCAAGCCAAAACAAAACACTTCAAAGTGAGCCGAGGTACTCTAAAAAAGTTGAGGTACTTTGAAGAAAGATGAGATACTACGAAACCACTTCCCTTTAAGGATTTTGTGCCCAAAATTTTACATCCTTGTCAAAATTTATTCTTTTGTTGATCTCGTACACAAACCGAGTGCTTTTCAAGGTTTTTTAGTTAGAATTTCAAGTATAGAACAAATTTCTACACTAATCCAACAAAATGCACACAACCTCTACTTTAAATTAAAAATGGTTACAAAATGTGTTCAAATCCAAACAAGGGGAAAAATTATTTATTCAATTAATGAGCTCATAAAAAAGTCAACTTAAGGCCCCTATATAGGAGCAATTACTTGTATCATCACCACCTCCCTTGGATATTAGTATTGATGAAGCCTCTAATAGGATATATTTACATAAATGATGTTGGGAATCATCTAATAGTCATCAAACACAACAATTCATCATTTTTCATGATTATAATGAGTGTGTGGGAGGATGTTGAAGGCATGAGAGAGAGTTCTAGGTGACTAAATTGTTTAGAAATTAATATTCTTGTTTTCCCCTCCTAAATGTAAATTTAAATTTACAAACATGTAATGAGCCAATATGGATTATCTAGGTCAAAAATGGGATGTTTTAAGGTGTGAGAAAGTGTAATAGGGTAGGCATAAGTCCCAAGAGGAGTCCAAGTTTATGAAATGTCTAAAAATATGTAAAATTCCCAAAATGTGTGAAGTGGCATAGGAAGGGTCATCAAGGTAGTTATGGTTTTGAATGAAAGGTGGGAAAAGAAGTTAAAAAGCTCGAATGGAGGGAGGAAGGATTCATTCCTTGAGGACGAGATCAAAGAAAGGGAAAAATGGCATGGAGGAACTACAATTTTGTAATAAAAACACAATATTTACATATAATGAATTCTGGTTTGCTTTAGACTTTGCCTTGTTATGAATTTTGTGACTCCAAAGATTGGATTGAATTAATTATTTAGATGTGGAAATGTGAATAGAATCCTACAGAAGAAGTGATCAAGATTGAATGGAAGTGCATTGATGTCTAGTAAGTAATTTGTTGATTGGATTTGTGTATTTAGGTAAGATTGTGGTTGCTTCTACAATCTTTGTGTGAAGCATATTGATTTTATTTGATGAATTATTTAGAAATGAACATGAAATAAAGTTGAATTAGATATGTTAGAGTGTGTGTAGTCTTTGGTAAAGTGTAAAATAAGGCTATTAAGCATAGACATGCAATTAATGAGTTAAATACAAGATACCTTGTTTTGGGTTGATGAAGTGTGTGCCTAAGAACTAGTGTGTGATAGAAGAAGTTCATGTAAATTCATGTTGATGGGAAATTATAAGGATAAATCCACGAGAATATGAGTAACTAGTAAGTTAGGGAGATCCTTGGTTAACTATACCTTGAATGCTTGAATACATGCATTGGAGGTAAGAGAAAACTGTCACCTATAGACATGTGTAGTAGAAAAGTGAGTAAAAGGAGATTTCTACATGTTTTTCAAATCCCATTAGTAAAATAAGTGCATGAAGGACCTCAAAATAGATCCTTCATTAAAATATTTCGCTTTGAATTGAATGTTTGAAGAAGTTATAACAAAATTTAGACCCTTGGGTTTTAGGAAGCCTATATCGTGGTCTAGCTAGGGCTTGGAGTTTGGGAACCCAAATCAATGAATTAAATCCTAAACATTCATAGGAATGATGTTGAAATTGTCCTTAAAGAGATTCAAGTGGAATTTTAATGTTTTATTGGTTAGAAATGGATATTTTCTTCGGTCATGTGAGGGAGGTAGACTGGCATAGTCAAAGGCCTAATATGAGGGACCATTTAGAAAGTAACTAGGGTTTGTATTATGATTTTAGTCCTTGAATTTTTCAGGAATCAAGAAATTGGAAAAGGGTATCCAAAAAGATTTGGTTTGCACTTAGACACCTTAGGAAAATAAAGTTATGAGAGGATTATGACTATCCTGGGCTAGTTGTGGGTTAATAAGCTTAGGGAAGGAAAGTGAGATAGAAGAAGCAAATGAAGGAGTTGAGCTTGAATGTTTACACACATCTTGAGGATGGTGAAGAGTCTTATAAGGAGTTTAAATATTTTTATGGGTAGCCATAGATGTCTCCAACCATGGAGCATGGAAGAATACTTGTCTTAAGGGCAATTAGAGGACAATTTAGATAATTTTGGTAAAATTTGATGCCTTTTTCATCTTTTGAGTCATTTTTGTGTTATATATAAGGTTGTTTGGAGTGTATGAACAAGGTGAATGAGAAAAGAAGCATTGAAGAGGATAAAAATCCAAAATTTGCATTGGACTAGGAACTAGTGAGGCAAGAAGTTGGGCTAATTGGTGAAAGGTAAGTAAAGTGAGTCTTCCTTGAAAAGAGACTACTTTGATGATTGAAATGACATTGTTAAAAGGCTAAGAGTGTAAAATAGGGTATGTTTTCTAGATAAACCCTATAAGGTGAAATAAGTCAAAATTGCAAGTTGTTAAGCCATTTTGGGCTTGTGGGAGGTCTTCATATGCAAAGTTGGTTAAAGTTGTTGCTTAAAAATATCTTGAATAGTTAAATGCATGGTTGTTTTCTAATCCCTCTACATCAATAATCGACCTCGACCTTGCGTGGATTGCCTCTTAATGCCATGTCAATGTTTTATTTAGAAATATTTGATGGTGGGAGGCATCACTTAACCTATATTTAGTTTTATTTTTTTACACTTACCTCTTTATTGAGGGAGCTACATTCAAGCAATGACTCATAAGTGCTTTGTCTTGTATTTTAGGGTCTTCTTGATTAGCTTTTAGATACAAACTTTAACACGAATTATATTGCTACTTCTTAATGCACATCTTTGCAATGGGTGGAAATTTTCTATGAAATTTTGATGCAACCTCACTAGGAGATCAGCTCATTTATTTGACAAATTCAGGGTTCTTGGTGTTCAAACATTCATAGTTAATTTTTCTCATGTGACTGGCCTTAAAAATCATATCACTAACTTCTTAGGGTCTTAACACCTTCCCAAAAAGGAATCTCAAAGCTCCATCCATCTTCCCTTCACTCCATGTCATGGGTATTTATGATGGTAATTCAAAATATAACTTATACCCTTCCAATGGCTATATGAATAATAAACAATAATGAATCAGAAGAAGATAAAAGAATAAACAAATCAACAGACAAGATGATGTAAATATGGGATCCTAAAATTGAAGCATATGTATTTAATTTTGTTTAAGTGAATTCGTATGGATCCCATAAGACCTCTTGAATGCATGTTGGAAGATGTACCTTAACTTTAAATTGGCATAATGTATGTTTGCTTGTAATAGTGAATTATAACATTAGGTTTTTAGTTCTTATAAGTATTATAGACATATAACTTTTGTTACCATTTGAATCCTTAAGACCTTATAAGTGGAAAATGATTGAAATGATAAATCAAATGCCCATGCAAATAAACCATCTCATTTGCAATACATAAATTTACCTTGATCTTATTATATACTTGTAACTCATGCCATAATGAATTGATTTAAATCAAATTTTACATTACCTACATGAAAATTTGAATGAAGCCTTTAGTGGCAACTTTCACATAAAGAATGGAAAAATGAGAATCATTCTTATTGTTGGTGTGAGTTATCATATGTGTCCTCCACTCACATATGGAGGGTCATCTCACATGGGTTAGGTTTAGGGTTTTCTATTGAGTCATGCACTAGGGTTACTCAGCACCCTATATGTATCCCTTCATTTGAAATTTATGAGCATGCCAAGAGACTCGTTGTCTTTTCTCTACATGTGCAAGCTTTGTTCTTATATGCAAGTTATTCGATTGTCAATCGATTCCTCCTTGTGATTACGTTGGAGCTATTATGATTGAACCAAAGTGAAACTTCATCATGGTGCACGATTTACGATATGATCCGTTAACTCTTTCATGGTATCGAGTTAAGATCGGGTAAACGTAAATCATTTTTTTAGTTGTGATTACTCTTGTTTTTTTGTTTCTTAAAAAAACTCCTTGTGTAAGTTTTCGATCATTATATTATGGTTTTTCCTTGCTAACATCTTTAACAAGTTGCTCTTGGAAAGTTGTCATTTTTTTGTGTTCTTCGTGCATGTGTAGATCACCTTGAGTCTTTCAGGGGTTTTGTAAGCTAAATTTAGTTAGCTACAACTACATTTGGAGATCCGTTAAAATAGAGGTTATTTTCTAAGTTTTTTAATTAAACTAATTTTTTTAGATCTCTTTTTTTTCTTGTTTCTCTGTGTTTTACATATTTGTCAAAAAAAAAAAAATCGTCTTCAAGGCGTTTTGAATCGCAACATTTGTGGGTTTTGGCTTTGTCCCGAGCCTTCTCTCCTCTCGAGATCGGTTTTTTTGTTTTGCTCTGCATGGTTTTACCATGACCTCTACTAGACGTGAGGTCTTCTAAATGTGGGGATTGCATTTGCGTGGATGTGCTTTGGACATGGGACGTGAGGTCTGCATTTTTTTCCTTTCTTTGCGTGTTGCGTGGATAAACCTGGCCTACCCTACCATGGGCTCCTTCTCCTTTGCCGTGCCTGCAATCTCCTAGCCCTTCCTTGCCACGACTCCCTCCTCTACCGCAACTCCGTAACCTTTACCAAAAGCTTCCATTAAAACCTGCGAGAAAACAAAACCGTAAGTTCTTTTTCACGTTTTTTTGGTAAGTTTTTCTTACTTTCTATTTTTTAAAAATTCAAGCCTTTAAACATCTTCGATTATTTTGGTAAGGATTTAAAATTCTTTCATTTAAAAACAAAAAGCTTACGTTTTGGTAAAAGTTTTAAGACTTTTTCAAAAAGACTTTCTTTTCCTTTTTTAATAAGATTTAAAAATAAATAAATTTCAACCATATTTTTAAATTAGTTGGAAGAATATAATTTTTTTCATTAAAAAGGGAAAGTATTTTTAACATTTAATTAGGAATTTTTAAATCTTAATTAATTAATTATATTTAATTAAATTTTTAATCGTAATTAATTAATTTTTTTTTACGATTCTAATTCACGATTCGATAAGTTTTTTTTTAAAAATCATCTTTTAAATTAACGTAAATTTATCATTTTTTTCAAACTCCTATAGCTTTAAAATTAGCTAAATTAGGCATTCCAAAATGATAATTTTTTAGGCGTTATTGGCTTTTTTTTCTAATCGTGCACTCAAGTGTGCAGAGACACTCTTAGCACTTCTTGACTTCCGCGTGCCCTTCCGGCATTCTGAAGATCATCGGAACTCATCCTGAGTTCATCTAAACATTGTAAATTACCCTTATTATTGCTTGTGACTAGTGAGTGCATCCGCCACAGTTTGCAGCAAGGGGGTATCCTTTACAACATGAGATGCTTTTTCTCACAACTAGGTTTTGATTTCACCTCCTTCCTAGTTTTTAACAATTGTGCTTGTGTACGGTGTCACTTTCTTTGCACTTCTGAAACACGATTATGGTCTCCTCTCTTACACGTTATTACGCTGATTGCAAGGTGAGTTACCAAGTGTTTCCAAATGCACGCTGACCTGATTTTATTTAACGCACTAATCTATAAAGTGCCGAAAGCATGGGGGTTTATTATATTGTCTGGGTGGTTGTGTTTCTTTTCTACATTTTCTCTCTCTCTCTTCACTATGGATGCACTTTCAATTCGTTTTCTTATGCCATTCAACTTTTTTGAATGGAGATTGAAAATAATAATGAAATTAAGGGGTAAAGGGTTATTCCGCATCACCATGGGAACTGAGACTGAACCAGATGATGAACCTGAAAAATCTAAGTGGTTAAACCACAGTGATGAAGCTTTAGGTCTTCTTTGCATGTCTATTTCTCTTGACTTGCTCTTCCACATTGAGTCGTCTGAAATACCTAAGTCTGCATGGACAACATTAGATGAAATGTTTGGACAACACGATGACATGAGAGTGCATGAGTTGGAAAACGAACTACTAGGGTTAAATCCTAGTGATTTTAAAAACCTACAAGCATTCTTCTTGAATTTTGTCCACACTAGATTGTTGTTAAAGGAATGTCAAGTAGAGAAGAAAGATTCTCAACTGATCTTGTCAATTCTCTCTAAGTTAGGTCCTGAATATTCTCTTTGTGTCAAATTTTTACGCTACAAAAGCTGCCTTGGGCAAGGATTGGAATATGCCCTCCTTTGACTATTTTTGTCCTAACTCATTCGAGAACATGAAAAAATCATTCAAATGAGGTCTCAAGTCCAAGTCACATGCCCTTGTAGCAAGTACTAGTAAGGAAAAGAAGACTGAAAAGAAGAAAGAAAAAAAGGATCAACCTAAGAAAGAAACCAAGACCGATACTAAAAATAACATGAACACTTCAACTTCTGAGCCTAGAGCACAGAAAGACAGGTATTTGTGTTCTTATTGCAAGAAGCTTGGTCATAAAGAGCATATGTGTATGAGAAAACAAATTGATCACCTTACTCAATTACTTGATAAAAATAAAATAGGTGTTCCTGAGTCTATCAAACAAAATGCTCGAAGGCCGAGTCTTCCACTACAAAAGGTTCTAAATCTGATAAGAAGAAAGGAAAGGCCCTTGTAGCCAAAGTTTCTCCTTCATCGATGTGGATTATAGATTCTGGTGCCTCACACCACATGGGTTATTTGCATGTTGAGTTCTCCAACATCGAGCCTTGTGGAATGTCCCAAATCACGATGGGTAATGACACGACAATGTTAGTTTTTGGTAGTGGATCGGTAGAGATGGATGGGGGAACATTCAACCAAGTGTTGAGCGTTCCTGATCTCTCTACCAATCTCCTATCAATTTACCAAATTACTCACCTTGGTGAAGGAATTCAAGTGGAATTTGGTCCTAACTCGGTGATTATTCATGAGCTTAAAAATGACACTACAATGGCTGAGGGAAAGGTGGATCACCATTCATGGTTGTATACCTTTTCCCACTTTACTTTTGATTCTACACCCACTACCTTGCTCACTCATGTAAATGAGGTTAGTAAGCTATGACATGAGTGATTCGAACATCTAAATTATCACTACCTTGAACAATTGAGCCAAAATGAAATGGTCAATGGGTTACCCCACGTCAAGTTTTCTAAGGGTCTTTGTAAGGGAAAGCATCCTAAAAATAACTTTGACAAAGGAAAATCCTGGAGAGCTACTCATCCTTTGGATCTTGTTCACAACGACATTTCTGGTCCATTTCCGTCTCCTTCGTTTACTAGAGCTCTTTATGTGTTGACCTTCATTGATGACTATTTGTGATATACTTGGGTATATTTTCTTAAGCTTAAGTCTGAAGTCTTTGAACATTTTCAGGACTTTAAGGCTCTTGCTGAGAAATAGGTAGAATGGTCTATCAAGGTTCTTTGAACTGAAAATGGAGGTAAATATGTAAACAATAGGTTCATGGATTTATGTACTTCTAAATGGATATCCTTACAACATACGACTTACATATAACCCTTCGCAAGAATGGAGTAAAGCAGAAAGAAATAAATGTACTCTTAAGGAGATGGCCACTTGTATGATTCACTCAAAGTCTCTTCCTCCACAACATTGGGATGAAGTAGTGAATTGTACTAATTACATTCAGAACCGTGTTCCACACAAGGTAGTAAGAGGGATGACACCCTTTGAATCTTGGTTTGGATGCAAACCTGATGTTGAGAACTTTCAAATCTTTGGATCCAAGGCTATGGCTCAGATTCCCAAGAAGAAACGCAAGGCTTTGGAACCACAATCCAAACCTTGTATCTTTGTAGGGTATCCTAATGGCGTGAAGGGATATCGATTAATGAATACGCTTCTCATGAGCTATATATTGAGAGAATTTTTAAGTTCGATGAGTCTTCTTTGACTTCTACTTCTCCACCTATTGAGGTTCTTGACTTCTTCGATTGATTTTGACTCATCAGATGATGATACTATTGAGTGTGCTCCTCTTCCTAATCCTCCCGACCATTAGACCTTTGAGTCTTCTGATTCTGACAGTAGTGATGATGAGGACTATGTCCCTTCTCACTCAAGTGAAGAATCTTTCGACTCTGAGCCTGATCCTCTTGGTCCTCTTTGGGCTAGGAAAACTTTACAAAGTGCTAGAGATTTAGTTGGAGATACTTCGGATATGAGACGTACTCGCTCATATTTCATTAGATCCCACTCTTTCTTCACTCGCTTCTGATCCATAGTCTTTCCGAGAGGCTTCTGGTATTCTTGAGTGGGATTCTGCCATGGATGAGGAGTATTCCTCTCTCATGAAGAATGATACTTGGGATCTCACCCCTCTTCCGAAAGGAAGAAAAATCGTTTGGTGTAAGTGGGTGTTCCAAACAAAGTATGGAGTAGATGGAGATGTCGAAAATTTTAAAGCATGATTAGTAGCTAAGGGTTTCTCCTAGATAGTTGGGGTTGATTATACTGAAACCTTTGCTCCGGTTGCGAAGATGACTTCTATTCGACTGACCCTAGCCATTTCCACAACAAATAGATGGAAATTCCATCAAATGGACATTAAGAGTACCTTCTTTCATGGGGACCTAGAGGAAGAGATCTACATGGAACAACCTCGGGTTATGTCCATGATCCCTCCCTCATTTGAAGTTAAAGAAGTATATTTATGGCCTTAAATAAGCCCCTCGGGCTTGGTATGCCAAGATGGACTCATTTTTACTTACATCGGGGTTTACTAGGTGTCACTCGATCCAAATTTTCTATTCTACGGCAAGATGACTCCATACTCATTCTTGTTCTCTATACTGATGACTTATTGATCACAGGCGCTTCTTCCTCTATTATTGATTCTATGAAGATAGCCTTGGCCAACAAGTTTCCTATGTCGACTTAGATTTACTTCATTACTTTCTTGGGATCTGAATTTCACAATCGACTCGAGAATTTTGATTTATGCAACCTAAGTATGCTCTTGATTTGCTAGCTCATTTTCGAGATGTCCAATTGTAAGTCTTCTCCTATTGGCTAGATTTTCTGCATAACATCAAACCTAGGCAAGTAATGAGATAAATCTCCCTCATTTAAATGGTGAGGCTCCCGTGTCGATTTTTCAATTTATGTATGCTAATATCTAAATGGGGTTTTACTTTAATTACTCAGTTCATGAACCATAACTGAATAATTCTGCAGCAAGTAAGCAGCTGTTTAAAGAAAGGAAAATTATAGAAGAAGGTAATTGCATCAACACATAGAAGAAATGGGGAGGATGTGCATCCCAATCAGTAGATGGCAGAGCTAAATTACATGCACATAGAATAATCCAATAGATATAAACACAAAATTTTGAAACAAAGGCATCTCTAGATCTAGATCTAAAATAACACAAAGTTTATTAAGAGATCTAAGATTAAAAGTAAGAAACACAAGACACCGTGACACAAAGTTCTCCGAAGCTCGGTCCTTTGTATTCCTTTGCTCCAAGTGGCTCTCGGGGTTCAACAAAAAGTCTAGAACACAAGATTGCTGCTTACAAATTCTGATCCATTAACCCGAAGGTTCTTCCTCTACTTATAGAATGTAGAGGGGAAATTACAAGTTGAAAGCTTTAGTTGAACTGGCACATGTGGAAGTCGGAAAGAAACAACTGGCAATCTTCCTCCTGGAATTCCTCTTTGCGTGACATGTATGATTTGCAACTGAAAATAGAACCTTCTACTTTACACGTGCCACCTATCTCCAAGTAGTTGACTTCTTCAAGTAATGGCTTTTAAACCAATCACTTAAGTTGTATAATTTAATTGATCGCTCAATTACTTTGTCAAAGGAAAGAAGAAGGAAGAGGAAAGCTGACTTTGTCGGAGGAAAGAAGAAGGAAGAGGAAAGCTGACTTTGTCCTTTTTCATGTCTCCGTACGCGGTGATTCAAATTGGATCTGGAAGCAGTGCATTGGAAACAAGTTGGAATTTAAGCAGCGATTGGAATTGGAAGCAAGCTAGAATTTTCCTTCGCATTGTCTTCTCTTTTATCCTTTGAAGCTTTTGCAGTTCTTCTGTTGTACATGCATCAGTGCAAGGTTGGCCGTAGATAACTCATCATCCTTATTTTTAATTGCATATGAGCAATTAAAAATTTTGGAAAGCACTCAGGGTGAATGAAAATTCAATGAAGGCTTCAACTGGAAGATGAGAGCACATGCACAGGATCTTGGAAGGAATTTTCCACACACTGACTTCTTCACGGGCTGCATTCGAAACAAGAGGATGAAGCCTTTGTGCCGGAAGCTTTTGCAACTATGAGATCTGGATTTGGATCTGCATATGGATTTGCATCTCGCATCTCGCATTTTGCATCTGCATCTGGATATGGATTTGCCTCGCATAACAAACTCTCGAGCAAGAATTTTGTGGATGGAAAAGCTGCAGCTCGAATAATTCCACTTCTTTTAATCTTGCAATGAGTGAAGTCTTTCCTACTCTGGATTTGTCTATCAATTGAGAGTTTTGAGCCTAGATCCGTGTCTCCGGATTTGCAAATTTAGAAGTGATGCATGACAAGTTGTGCTTTCTTTTCATCTTTCTTCTCCATAGCTTTGCTTATCTTTGTCTCGAATAATTCTTTTTCTTCTTATTTGAATGGAATTCTTCAAAATCAAAGTGCAGATTTGGATATTCCTTGATTCGGAGGAAATATTCAATGTATTGGACATTGATATAAGTTCCTTTTCTTTTGAAAAACACCTGTAATGAATTCCTTAGCACCTGTAACACTTATGCAAACAATTATGTAGACAAAGATCACCCTCCTTCAAAGCATGCACCAAATTTGGAAGCTTTTAGCCTTGTTGCCACCTTGCTTGAGAAAATTCTTCTTCAAATGCCTTGTTTCCACCTTTACCGAGCAAAATCTTCTTCAAATGCCTTGTTTCCACCTTGGGCGCACTTTTCCTCTTGGCTGCAATTCTTTACCTGTGAATTAAATAATTCACCCATATGGCTGCCCATGCTTATATAACTCTCACAATTCTATAATTAATAATTGCCCTAACAATTAAAGGCAATTAATTAATTAAAAATCAAGCTCTTCTCTTTTAAATATAACATGTTTAAGGACAACCATCCAATCAATTAAATTAATTCAATTTAATCATCCACACTTCACTTCACTTAAGCTTCACAGTGTGCTTTGACCATAGCCACTGAAAATAGGAATTAATATAATCATTTAATACTTTAAAAAGTATTAATTCCTTCTCAAAAGGGGCTGCATTAAATAAATTAAATTTATTTAATTTTGGAATTCTATTTTTAAATTCCTTATGTCCACTTCCCTTTGTTGACTTTTCTACAAGCTTGGGTGCTAAAATTGGGTGAATAAATATTAACAAATATTTATTTAATGCATTATTATTCACCCAAGGTGGTTCGACTTTTTTGCATAATAGAATTCTATTTTTAAGAATTTCGACAATGGGATTTTTACCTGCAAGTGTGCACTAAAATCCCATGATCCACTTAAGTGATTTGACTTTGACAATGGGATTATTTACCCTGCAAGGCAGGCACTAAAATCCCATGATTTCACTTAAGTCACTTTCCTTTATTTTATCATGGGAATTTTTACCCTGCAAGGCAGGTAATAAATTCCCGCCTGACCTCTAACTTTCCCACTGTAGCTTAAGTGAATTTTGTAACATGAGAAAAAGTACCTGCACAGTGGTACAAAATTCCCACACACCTGTTTCTATTTTTCCACTGTAGCTTAAGTGAATTTTCTATCACGAGAAAAGTACTGCAAGGCAGGGAATAAAATCCCACCGCCACCGCTACTTCTATTTTTCTCACTGCAACTTAAGTGAATTTTATATCACGGAAAAATACCCTACAGCAAAGGTACAAAATTCCCACCTTGCTCGCGGCTTCTATTTTTCCCATTGCAACTTAAATCCTTTGTTTTCCAAAATGCGCCCATCCTCGCAGAGGGGCTTTTCCGCACAACTTCACTTTTTCCCTAGTGATCTAGACCTCCGATGGCAAATTTCTTCGGGCATAACATGCGTATATGTTCTCTAGCTGCTCCAAGCCAAAAATCGGGCTTACCCGGTAAAGGAATTGATCTAGAGAAATTTCATAGAAAATGAAACAGAAAACACAAAAACACGAAAAATTGCCAAAAGTCACAAATAAAGCCAGAACTTATTCCTTGTTAAAATCCTTCTGGTACAAGGGAATAATGATATGTTCGATCATAACAGAGTTAAAACAGAGCACAAATAGCCTCATATGGGGCTCAAAATAATTAAATACAAATTTCCCGCAGACAAATCCCGACGACAAAATATAACAATTTTGGGCATCTGGGTATTTGGCAAAAAAGGCTAATATGGCTCTTTGGGAATATCTTGACGCAATACAAGAACTTTTAGGCAATAAAAACACAAAACGACCCATTATTTTAAAATTACGAATTTTTTTCGGATAGGGTAGTCACAAATTTCAGGATGAAATCTGGAGACACCACTCCTACTCCTTTTCTTTCCGGGATTAAGCTGGTTTTGATTTCTCTACTTCCTTGGTTGATGGTACCCTTTATCGGCGGTTGGTGGGAACTTGATTTACTTGGCTCACACTTGATTTGGATTTATCATATGTTGTTGGGATTGTGTCTAGATTCATGCAGGAGCCACATGAGTTGCATTGGAAAGCAGCTAAACGGATCCTTCATTATGATCATGGAACTTATACTGATGGTATTCACTATCATGAAGGGGTAGATATTGACTTGATTGGGTTCACATATTTTGATTGGGCCGGTGACTTAGATCATCAAAAATCTACTTCTAGCTACAGTTTCTCTTTTGGTTTGAGTCTTATTAGTTGGTCTAACAAGAAGCAAAATGCAATTGTGATATCATCTACAGAGGCGAATACGAGAGGGGCGATTAATGCTGCCACATAAGCTATTTGGCTACAGGGTATTTTGATAGAGTTTGGCATCCACCTTTGGTAGCCTACCATTATCTACTGTGATAACATGAGCACTATATCTATTTGTAGAAATCGAGTCCAACATTAGAAAACGAAGCACATTGAGATCCATATGCACTTCATACAAGAGCTTATTCATGATGGTATCATTAACATTCAGTACATTCAGATAGCTGATCAGATTGCAGATTTATTTACCAAGCCCTTCACTGAGATGAAGTTTCTTCACTTACAGTCTCTTCTTAGGGTGAGGTCTTTTGCAGCTTACTCATCTTCTTCAAAGCTATGTATTCCTTTTTTTTTTCTTCTTCTAGGAAGATGTTGTTTGTATATGGGCACCTTATCGGGCCTTTTAGTTCTTTGGGTCCCATTGACACATCTTTCTTAGTTGTTTAGGAGTGTCTTCTCTTTCCGTCTGACTCATCATAGCTACTACCCCAACTTCGATGAAGGGGGGTGTTGGTGTGAGTTATCCTATGTGTCCTCCACTCACATATGGAGGGTCATCTCACATGGGTTAGGTTTAGGGTTAGGTTTAGGGTTTCTATTGAGTCATGCACTAGGGTTACTCAACACCCTATATGTATCCCTTCATTTGACATTTATGAGCATGCCAAGACACTCCGCTATCTTTTCTCTACATGTGCAAGCTTTGTTCTGTTATGCAAGTTATTCAGTTGTTGATCAATTCTTCCTTGTGATTATGTTGGAGCCATTATGATTGAACCAGAGTGCAACTTCATCGTGGTGCATAGTTTCGATACAATCCGTCAACTCTTTCACTTATACCCAAGGCATAAAAATTGTAACAAATGAATGATTATTAAGAAACTAGATTTAATCATACATTATAGGGTTAAAATCAAGAACTTAGACATCATTATACCTACAACAACTCAGTTCAAGTGAGGCATGTAAAAGTAAATTTAAACATGTCTCCTTAATTATTCTTCCATTGATATGGATCTCCAGTTCACTAACTCTTTTTTATTTTTCAAAATTAAATAGGTTAAACTCAAGATTTCTTCAATGTTGACTTAGTCGCCTCCATAATTCTCCATTTACTACTTTTGGCCCTAGTTACCATTCTACCCCATCCTTTAAAAAATTTCAAGGTATGCAAATATCCCACCATGAGATTAAACACCAGAAGAGTTAGGAACCAATTTCCATATCTTGGTGATTGCATGGACATAATCCTTGGGTTTGAGAAGAGAGACATTATATTTAAAAGGAAATTTAGAGGTCAAGCTAGACAAAGTCAACTCCAAAACTCATCTAAGTGTACAAGAATATGATCTGACCTTGAGATCTCATGTATGCCACATGTACTAGTCTACTTTACAAAAAAAGGGCAACAAGAAGACAATAACAAAATCAGTAGTGTACCCATGAATTCTCTTCCAATTCCTTTATTTATTTGATCAAGTGTAGAAGTTATTAACAACAATATTCTCCTGCTAGTAATATTATTATTATATAAAAATAAGCACTCAACTGTAGTTTGAAAATTTGTGGCTTAACAATCTTGATTTCATCAACAAATTTGATACATGGTGGACCAAAACTCTATTCATTCTTGGCTATCTACCATACAATTTAAAAAAAAAACTAAAATCAAACAATGAAATGTAACAAAAATTAGTTATATTTTTGAGATAGGTAATAATATTAATGCCTAATTAACATCCTCCTAGTAGTTAATAAGTAAATAAGGGCTCAATAAAAAATTGAACAAAGATTAAATCAAAAGTTAGCTTTGAATAATAAATGAGAAGAATGCTATTAACAACAAAAATAAAAATAAAAATGGAACAAACAAGGAGAATCTTATAATAAATTATTTCACTCTATTGTTCGAACAAGAAGCATGCATACTCAACTTGAATACTTAAAGAATGGAAATATTATCACTTCTACTTGTGATAGTCAGTATCTCATGCATAATAATTTTTCCTAGAAATATTAACAAAACCTCCCCTACTCTTCAAATCCCAAAAATACAACTTGAATTACTCCACAATATTCCAAATATTATCCAGACATGAATAATAATCACATAATAATACTTTGATGCTTTTAGAAGATATTCCAACACTTCTCTAGCGGACTTCGATGTTTTTCTAAGAGACTTCAAAATTTTTCTAATGGACTTCGAGATCTCATATCTACCACATATACTAGTATACTTGAAAGGAAAAGGGGAAACATATAGACATAAATAAAATCAATAATGTACCCACGAATTCTCTTCTAATGTCTTTATTTATTTGATCAATTGAATAATCTGTTAAAGCAACAATATTATTCTACCAACAATATTATTATGATATAAACATAAGAACTAAACTCTAGTTTAAAAAATTGTGGCTCAACAATCATGATTTCATCAAAATATTTGATAAAAGATTCCAAAACTTATTCAAGATATGAACATTATTCACATAATGAGACTTTGATGCTTTTATAAGAGACTTTAACACTTTTCGAGAGACTTCAACACTTTTCTAAGAGACTTTGACGCTTCTCTAGTGGACTCCAACATTTTTGGGAGATTCAAAACTTTACCATTAAACTCTAGAGCTCAATAGGGAGTTTAAAATATGTCCTTTGACAAATGATCCATGTGATTCCATATTTTTCAAGCGCCTCAGAGGCCATTCATGGCATTAGTAAGGTCACCTAGGACCAATGAGAGTTTAGAAGTGAAAACATGGAAATTTTAGGATTGTTGTACAAATATCATGATTATTAGAATTGTGAAAGGTTATTAAAACCCCAAGATGCTATCTACTAGGTTTTAAGTCTTAACTCAACTATCTTGTGAATTTGCAAGCAATAAAAGCATAAAAATTGTCATTTCCAACTACAAGCAAAATCATGGCAACTAGGAATACTTCCATGAAAATATCAACCTTTCAATCACTTTCAGATATCCTCCACTCTTCTATATGATATTGATATACCAAGGAGGTATTCTACCAATTTTTAGATCCATCCAAGGTCATCTTGAGCATTAAAATCACATTCTAAGGCTTCATAGAACTCAACCTCATATTCATAATCCTCTTCTACATCATATACTTGTATCATTATCCTTAGAATGCTTTTATGCTATCAAAATCACAAGGAAACCATGATATTGGTGTCAACAATTTAAGCTTTAGATTGATCATCCATTTGTGGTTTACTTTGAAATTTGAAAGAAAAGGTAATATTGGTAATATTTGAGAGTGACTATCTTTACTTGTACAACTTGATGAGCTACAACTAGTGAAATTTCTAGTAATAACAACTACCTTGAATTGGTGTCTTACTAATAGAGGAAATAAATCCCAAACACTAAGAATTGTTTCTAGCTTAGAAACTAATACATGTCTACTTGTAGTGATTATTTAGTTTTGAAATTTTATTTATACTATGATTGTTATTCATCTAGGTATATATTAATTTTCACGTGTTGTGTGAAATAACTTGTATACACATAATCAATGTCCCAAAATTTTGGCATATAAGCTTGGATAAGAAGACATATAAGCTTGGATTAAGGTCTGCACCATCACCTTTCAAAATTTTAATTTTCTAACCTATACTTGGCTGAAGTGGATTTAAGTTGGTTGTAATAAGTTCATATTTGAATGTTTGTATGTCATTTATTGTAGAACTTAAAATATGAGTCAAGCTCAAATATTAATAGATGGAAAATATCATGAGTTAGATAAGGCTGATGCTTCTAGGAAAAATGTTACTCAATATCCATATCCATGTAACCATTACAAAGGAGAAATAGTTAGAAAAAGGGAAATCATCTATAGGTATATAATCAATTATAGTTAGTCTAGACTTAGCCCCGGCCTCGATCATATTATCTTGATGACATTGATTTATATTATATGAGAGGTCATGATGAGGGAAAAACATAGATGAAAGAATGTAAATTAATAGACTGATTAATAATGTTGTGCACTTATGTAATGAAAAAGTGTAGCTCATTTTGAGGGTGACATAAATTTCAAGGATAAGGATACAAGATTGTGGGAAAGTTTAATGGATCAAGATTCAAAACATGTGTATCCATCTTGTAAACTAAGTCTTTTATCAACAATCCTAAACATTCTAAATTTACAAGTGGTTCATGGATGGAAAAATGATAATGTGGATAACTTGCTAGCATTTCTACATGATTTATTACCAGATGGATCTTCATTTCCAAACACACATTATTACCGATGTTTTTTCCTCATATTGACTAAAAGGAACCTATTCCACATCTATTTCGGAGCCAACTTGGATTAGATTTCTAAAGAGAAATAAATAAAATTCAGCCAAATGACCCAACAAGCTATTCCTAGTTTAAGCTTCAGTTATCGAGTTTTAGGTTTGGTTAGTCCCTTAGGATTCTTTGTGTAATAGAGAATAGTGTAACACTTTTTTTGGCATAGTTCCATCAAAAAGATATTTTTACACCTATTTCAGAGCACTAAAACTAATAACTGAATCTCAAACTAGAAGCATCTCTCTAGAAATATATAATATCTTATTGGTGTCTTTGAGATTTCACCCGAAAACTGGGACTACCCTTTTAAATTTTTCATTCTTTTCAAGTAATGGGTCGTGTTTTGTGTTTTATTGATTAAATTAATTAATTAATACACATTTTACCCCTTTGGATTAATTAAATTAATCCCATGTACCCTTAGTACCCCTTTAGCTAAATTAATTATTATTTATTAATTAAATAATTAATTAATTAAGTGTGTGCACATCCTAGTCATCTGCCACTTGATCAAACTCCACCTAGACTCCACTTGGACTCCCTATCCTTATCCTAGTTAACTACACTTCTAGAATCCTAGAAAGGTGGGGGAAATTAAATGCACGTACAACCACCTTTCGGATGCAAATTTTTGCAATTAATTCATTTACTACCCCCGACACTATTGCAACTTCCCACAATGCTATTTTTAGCATATTCATTTATCCATGTGTAACCAATTTTAACTACCTTTTGCCTCTATAAATTACAGGCTTACCTTCCTTACAAATCCTCTTGAATTTGAAGTACAAAAACTCTGTTGAATTCTTTGTGTTGTAGCATTTGCATTCAAAGTTTGGAGAGCACTCAAGAGCACCCAAAATCATCTCTAACATTCATTTTGCAAGGTTTCACAGGAGACCCTTATTTGAGGTTTGCATGAAGGTTCTTTGGAAGGTTTGCAAATTATTTTTGTTTATCTTTCATTACTTTGTGAGTTTTTTTCTTTGTTTACATTTTGGCATGCCCAGTGGGACTCGCACCCCTCCTTTTTCATTTTTGTTTCATTTTGTTTGTCTAATTTTGTTCTTGTAGTGTTCATGTTGTTTTTTTGTTGTTGTTTGTTTGGAAGCAAGCAACTAACGTTTTAAAAACACACAAGTTTATAAAAAAACAAATTCAAATTAATTAAAAAAAAATAATAATTATTTTTGTTGTATTTTTTTTTTTAAAATTTTTTTGTGCAAAATTTTTTTGCATTTTTATTTTTAAATTTTTTTTTTTTTTTTTTTTTTTCATACTTTTTTTGTAATACACACACACAAAAAAAATAATTAGATTAGATTTTATTTTAATTTTTTTTATTATATATATATATATATATATATTTTTTATTTTTTTATTTTTTTTTTTTTAAAAAAAAAAAAAAAAAATTTAAAAAAAAAAAAAAAAAAAATTTTATAAAAAAAAAAAATCACCCTAAAACCCAAACCCCCCCCCCCTCCCTACCCCCCCCTACCTACCCTCCCTCCCAGCTACCAGCCCACCCCCCACCTCCCACGTTTTTTCACCCCCCACCCTACCCTACCCCCTCCCCTCCCTCCTCCCCCCACCCCTTCTCCCCCCACCTACCCCCCCCTCCCCCCTCCCCATCCTCCCTAACCCGGACCCCCATCCCCCTCCCCCACCCTACCCCTCCCCCCCCCCCCACCCCCACCCACCCCACTCCCCCCCTACCCCAGCCCTTTCCCACCTCCCACCCCCCCCCCCCACCTCCCCTCTAATCCCACCCCCATCCCAACCCCTCTCCCCCACCCATCCATCTCCCCCCCCTCCTCCCTCCTCCCCCCCCTCCCTCCCCAACAACCTACCCTCGAGCCCCAACTCCCCAACCAACCCTCCCCAACCCATTTCCATCCACTCCCCCCCATCCCCCTCTCCCCCCTCCCAGCCCAGCCCCCTCTCACCTCACCCCATCCCGGCTTCTCCCTCTTTCTTCCCTCTCCACCCAACCCCTCCCCGACTCCCTCCCCCCTCCCTTCCCTCCCCAAGACCCCACCTCCCGAGCCCTCACCCCACAGCCCAACTCTACACCCACCTACACAATTTTTGTTTCCACACTTTTTTCCAATTTCATTAGGTTTTTCCTTTTTTTAGTTTTTTTTTAGTTATTTTTATTTTTTTTTTTTTTTTTTTAGTTTTAGTTTTTAATTTTATTTACATTAATTTAATTTTTTTTTACTTTTTTTTTTTTTTTATTTTTTTTTTTTTTATTTTTTTAATTAGTTTTTTTTTTTTTTTTATTTTTTTTATCATTTTAGTTTTTTTTTTTATTTTTTTTTTTTTTTTTTTTAATTTTTATTTAATTTATTTTTAATTATTTTATTTCATTTTTTTTTTATTTCTTTTATCATCCACTTTTTTTAACATTTTTTTTTTTTTTTTATTTTTTTTCAAATTTCTTTTTCTCTATTTATTTCTCATGCTTTTGTAATTCAAAAATTTTAATGTTATTTAAAACTTTTGTTATTGGATTTTGGTCATTTTTTTTTTGCTTTTTTTTCACTTTTTTACACACATTTTTCATTTTTTACAAACTAGACTAACCTTTCTAATGTTTTTGTGCTTTTTACTTGTCATTTTTTTTTTTTTTTGTCAACTAACACGAATCATCACACGTATGCTCTTCCCTCATGCTTTTTAAAGTGATCTTGGGAATCAAAAATGTGGTCATTTCTTTTTTTTTTTTTTTTTTGGGAATTAATGTTTCACTTAACCAAAGCCAACCCACACGTATGCTCTTTCCTCACACTTTTAAGTGATCTTGGAAATCAAAATGTGGGTTCACTTTTGTTGTCTTGTTTATTTGTTTTGTTTTTTTTTACCTCATTTAAAAAACTTTCTAATCATTGTTTATAGGACCCACTCTCACACAAGGTGGATAAAACATTTAAAAAACTACTAACTACATAGGTTTCCAAAGGAGTTCAACCAAACCACATTTAAATCAAAAGATAAAAAAACACCACATTCAAAACACTTGATTTGTAGGTTCGGTTAAGAGCTACTGACTCGACCGCTTAACTAGAACATAACCCCCTTGGCATAAGCCTTAAGCTACAAAAAGGGGGTGGTTCTAGGAACCCCAAAGTAGTCCACACCTTGAGGGAACTGGTGGATGAAATGGGAACCTTTTTATCCTACTTGACTAGTAAAGCCTTGTGAGTTAGAGTCATGGATATCCTTAGTGGTGACCCCAAGTGTGATTCATTTTGAGAAAGATCTTTTGCTCAAGGGTTTCAAAGGGGGTAAAGTAAAGCCATCAGCTAGCAATAGCATCATGCTCACTGGATATACTACTGACACCTAGTTGAGAGAGCCACCTAGGAAGCCATGCCTTGTCCAAGCCAATCTAAGATAGAGGCCACAACTTTCATTTCACCACTTTTCATTTTTCTCGCATGTTACACACTTGTGTTTCACTTTCATCATTCATTTTTCTCTCTCATCCATCTTGTCACTTTGTACATGTGTCTAAGTCTTGGGTTGTGGACATCCATATTCACACTTAAGCACTTTCATTTTCATCTAAGTCTTGATGTTGTGATACTCGCTTTATCACAGTCAAGCACTCTCTTGATCACCTTGATCTTTCATTATCGTAAGTCTTAAGTTTAATGTTATTTTGTTGAACTCTAAGCATTCCCCATTCTTACATCATCACATTTCACATTTACTTTCTCAACTTATTGACATTCTTCATATCATTCTCTACTCACTCTTACGTTGTCACATTTTCACATCCACTTTGTTGAGTTGTGACGTCTTCCATTTTTTTATCCTATCATCTTACGTTGTCGTACTTCACAATCATTTTGTTGCATTTTCGACATCCTCATTATTTCTTCACTTCTCTCATTAAAGCATTCACTTTGTTTTAATTTGAGATCACTAATCCATCACTTCCCCTTGTCTCTTATCTCCATTTTTGTGAGATTTGGACCTTTTTATCATCGTTTATTCACTTCTTATGATGACCTTTACCTTTTCATTCTTTTAGTGCTTTCACTTCCTTGTCATGTCTTATCTTTTAACACACTTTTTGTTAAGAGTTGACATTGATCATCATCTTCTTAAGTCTCCCCTTTTACCATTCATCTTGTTAAAAGTTGAGAAAATCCATCATTTTCTTTCCTAAGTCTCTTCACTTAACATTTTTTAATAATTGAGCATCATCCATTGTGTTAAAGTCTCTCTTGTCACACTTACAATTGTCACAAGTTGAGCACACTAACCTTTCATCTCTCCCTCTTTACGTTCACTTTTGTAAAGGATCGTAAAATCATTTCAAACCTCTTCATATTTCTTAACACTCACTTTGTTAAGAATCATCTAAACTAACATTTCAACCCATCTTCCACCTTAACATCACTCATTTTGTTAGGTGTTGTGAAGATCCCCTTTTTCATCACTCTTATCACACATTTTGTTAAGAGTTGATCACCTTCATCTTGTTAAGTCTTGTCTCCCTTGACATTCATTTTTTTGTTAAGTGTCAGCACACGTTTCACTTTTCCCCTTTTTTGTTTCTCTTAACACTTACCATGTTAGGAGTTAACCTTTTTACATTTTTTCATCACTCTTATCATTCATTTTGATTATGAGTTGATCGTGTCCACCTTGTTAAGTCTCTCTTCCTTTAACACTCATTTTTGTTATGAAATAGAGCACATCTAACTTCTTGTCATCCCTTTTTCTCTTTACTATCATTTTGTTAAGAGACGGGCACTCGACTAACCTTTTTTTTTTCTTCTTCCTCTTAGCACTCATTTTCTATGGGTCAAACTTTTTCCATCTTCTTCCCTCTTCCATCTTAGCATTCACTTTGCTAGGAGTTGAGGTTTTCAAACATTTTCATCACTTCCATCTTAGCATTCACTTTGCTAAGGGTTGTGTTATTCATCGTACCTTTCTTCACTCTACCTCATTTTTCATTACAATGGTGGATTTATACAATTCATCCTTTTCCCAAGAATGGAAAATGATGAAAGACATCATTGCATGGGTATGTAAAAAAAACAAACAAACAATTCAATTTTGATGAATTGTGTCCATACCCTTTTAATATGGACATCTTATGCATACCCTTCCCATAGTCTTTTGAGATGCCCAAATTTGAAAAATACAAGGGAAAAACTGATCCAAGACAACATATCAAAGAATTTTCCATAGCATGTCATGAAGTGGCATATAACGATAGCTTTCTCTTGTGCCTTTTTCCTAGAAGTCTAGGAGGACAAGCTTTGGATTGGTTCTTACACCTTCCAAAGGGATCTATTCACCACCTTCGTGGACCTCTCTAGAGAAGTTTTCAAACATTTTCTTTCAACCTCACTCGCAATAATCACCATACTAGAGCTTCTCATGATGAATCTTGGTACATCAACCACAACCACAATGTCATCATTGTGTCATGAATAATCACAATATGCCCAACATACATGACCAATCAATCAAAAATCCAATCATACAACCTAGCCAAGAAACTATGCCACATAAAGTTAAACGTAAGTTTACACCCCTCGGTGAAAGTCTCTCTAGTGTCTTTCATCAACTCAAAGTGGCTAGGATGATAAAATATCCCCTTACAAGACCTTGGATTGAAGGAGAACCTAAGCCATATTGGTACAAACCTCATGCATATTGTGATTTTTCATCATTGATGGCCACTCAACCGATAAATGTACATGTTTTAAGAACTATGTCCAAGACTTAATTGATGATGGAGAGATCTTTGTAGATCTTGATGATGAAGCTCTCGTAACCGATGACATGTCAACTTCCACACCTTCAAATGAAGAGTTGACTATTATTCCCACTTCTATTCATACTGACATTCCGTGAGATCATGATGAAGGTCAAGTATCTCCCCTTCAAACCAATCCATTTCTTCTACATATTTTCTTCCTATAGTCCAAATAGACATTGAACATGTTTTGACAACAATCTTCTAACACCTAAATGAGAACTTGAATTTTCTTCAAGACTCTCTTTCAACCCTTGACATGATAGAAGAGGGTCCATCATCAAAACCATTGAGCTTGATTCTATTCTTTCCATTCCAGCTCCTATGCCTAACATCTCTAGTCTTGTTGTGAAATACAACCACAACAATCTTGGACACTTGCTGACAACACAACCTTCTATGTCCATTATACCTCACATGATCCATCCTACAGGAATCTCATCAATGATGATTCCTACTTGTCAAGATATCTACATGCACACATTCTTTGAGGTACGTATACCCAGGAATATCCTTATTCAACCATTTCAAGCTTTAATTGCAAATATTTTGTCAAATCAACTAATTCACAACCTAGAAGGAGAAACATTGAACTATTTCCTCTCTATGGCCTATAAAGGAACCTTGAGTATACACAGAGAGATTATCCTTCTTTTTCCTCGCACTTTTTCTCACAGGTGAATATGTATCTCAACATCTTCCCCACATCGACAATCTTCTTCTAACATCACATATGTCTTTTCGATCTCATCAAAGACTTATCTAATCACACATCCTTTGACTTGGATCCTATCCACCCAAGTCTAGTACTTCAGGACCCATCGAATCATTTGATTCAATCCTTTGACTTGGATCATGTCCACCCAAGTCTATAGTACTTTGACCCATCAAATCATTTGATTCAATCTTTTGACTTGGATCCTATCCACCCAAGTCTCATATTACAAGACTTATCAAAACTTTGGTTTCACTCCTTTGACTTGGCTCATGTCCATCCAAGTCTCGTATTTTAGGACTTATCGAATCTTTTGATTCTCCCTCTTGACTTGCATTTTGCATTTCATCTACACAAGTCTTGTATCTCAAGACCATTCAACTTCAATAAACATGGACATCTTTCTTGATAAGTCCATTTCAAACCTTCATCCTCCAAAATTTAGAAAACTCAAAAATCACAAAAAGAGAATAAAACTTGTATTAGAGCATTGTTTTCCAATCGGAAATGAAAAAGTGTGTACAAATAATGTTAGGCATTCCATCTATTGGAAGATACCTTAATCATACCATTATCATATACTCACCTTCTTCACCTATTATGACACATGTTAACCTTGTTCCTCTTGGGCATTATGTGTCTCATCTTTGTTATGGTTTTACCATTTCAGATTTTTACCTATGGTTTTGTCTTGAAGCTTATTGATGGAAAACTCCTCCTTTCAAATAAGCTCTCTTTAATAGAAAGCACTAAACTTCTTTACCCGGTCCTTTTTGACCACCCATCTCAATCTACGGTGTTGAACCCTTGCATCCTACTAGTCACATGAGGTTGAGACTTGGGGGTAGAATGTTCCTTCCCAACAAGCACACTATCAACATACAAGGAAAATTAAATCAATCTAAAAATATAAAAAAATTATAAAATCAATACACCTTTCATCCTTCATAGTCTTTGGTGATAAGCCCATACTTCTTACTGGAAGTATGAGATTGGGAATGGAGAAAGCCCTTACTCACCTACATTTTGTCTTGGTGTTGAGCCCTTGCCTTTTACTGATGGCATGGGGCAACATGTAGGGGTCCTTCAAAAAAAAAAAAAATAATTAATTAATAAAGCCTTTATGAAATCTTAATCAAAGTGCTTAATCAAAAACATCCCAAGAAGTAATTTAGTTGCTCATGTTAAGAGAGACACCAATTCCTTCAACTAGATTTTTCCAATCAGTAGGCCATCAATGGATCTAAGTCAAGTCAAAACCTATAAAGTGGAATCATCTTGTAATTGGTCAGATAATCTTGACTAGAGATGAGTTACATTTTTCTCATATGGATCATTGTTACACCTTGTGTCTTCACATCCTTTATCTTCACCTTTCATATCACTATTCATCTCATTTTCACGTCCTTCTTGGCTCTCAATGATGAGCCCTCACATCTTCCTAGTTGTGTGGAGCCATGAGTGGAGTGAAACACCCTATCATTTTATCATCTACATTTTTTCCAATGGAATGGAATGCTTTTAATTATTTGCACCTGCTTTCAAGTAGTGTACTTTTTTTACCGAGTTGTAAAAAAAAAAAAAAAAATTCAAAAAAATGTCATCAAAAATTCAAAAAACAATATAAAATTGTTCAAAAAAAAATATAAAATTGTTCAAAAAAAAAACAATATAAAATTGTTCAAAAAACAAAAACAATATAAAATTGTCCAAAACTCCAAAAATAGTTTCAAATTATCATAATCAAAACATTCAGATAATGTTTGACAAAATTTCAACAACTGGATAACACAGTTCAACAATTTCACCATTTGATGGTGCTCCTCATGATCATTCTAGATCATACTCATATTTATTTCTCGTGGTGTATATCTATGCTCGAGGAAATCATTTACCCTTTCACAATATAACTTTTCTTGGGGCACACTTGGATTTTACATTTTAATCCAATATAGATCAAACTTCAATGGGATCGACAAGAGTATCTTTTGGAGTATCTAAGTATCACTCCACTCTTCACCCCGATCCAATCCTCTCGTGTGCTAAGCTATCACTTGGGGGCATTCAAATATGTCTAGTTCTTCAATGTGGAACACATTTAGAGTGTCATTAGATGTCATTTTTACACATGTTGTATTGTATTGTTGTAGTTTGTTAACATTGTGATGATGCTTTTTATTCTTTCAATTTTTTCATTTGTTTTACTTTGTTTACCTTTATTGTAGACCAATTGCAAGAAATTTATTCACATCCTAGTTCACATATAACTTTGGTGTGGTTCCTTCTGTTCATATTGGGTTTTCTTTTTATTGCTTATTTTATATCTTTTTTTCATTTGCACATGTGTTGTGTTTTCCTCCTGGTTTATTTAAGCCATGGAATGTCTTTTTTTTGTTTGCATTTGTATTTCAAAACTTGTGAAATTTTAAAAAAATCAAAAAATCAAAATTTCAAAAATATTTCAAAATCAAAAAAAAATCAAAATTTAAAAAAAAAAAAAAAAAATCCAAAAAAAAAAAATTACAAAACTTTTGAACAAACATTCACTTATCATAGAAATCCTACAATTGGAAAACCCTTAAAGTGAATCATTCAACATCTCAATACAATCTTGATAAATGTCATACTTTTATCTATTACCCTAGTGATTGTGTCAATCTTACAACTATCACTTTCTTCCCTTTGCATGATATGCTAACTCTACTTGGGGCAAGTCACAAATTGTTTTTCCTTCATGATATAACTTCACTGGGGAAATTTCAACTTTGATCATTTACACAATGGATTCAACAAGAGTGTCATAAGGAGTCACTTTAACTCCGCTCTTCCAGTTTGATCCTATTCCCACTTGGGAGCATTTGTATCTACTTAATCATCATTGTGGCATGCATTAGGGGCATAGTTGATTGTCTTCTTTTTTGACTTTGTGTTGCATTGTTGATGTTTACTTTTTGGACCACTTACAAGTAGTGTGATTACATCTTGGTTCCTTTATAACCCTGATGTCGACACCTACTTTGTATATTGGGTTTGTTTTCCTTTTTTATTTTTTTTGTTGTGTGTGTTTGTTTACGTGCATCTGGGTTAACCATCTTGATTCTTTCATAATCATGGTGACAACTCTATTGTGCAACAACAAAAATTAGGTTGCTCTAAAAAAATTACTCTCCAAATAATGCTCATGCTATGAACACAAGTCCTTTCCCATCCTTGTTTAATCCCTTTTTTTTCTTCCTATCAAGTGGTTTTTACCACCTTGCTGCATCATCCACCCACTTGAGGGGCATTCCTCTACCATTTTGCTTTTTGGGGCATCCCAATGCTTCACATTTTTTTTTCTTTGATCTGCATGCATGTGTCTACTATCTTTAAAGCACTATTACTTTGCAATAGCACTTTAAAGAGGGGAAAATGTAGACACCCCAAAATTACACTTTTGTTTCCACTTGTTCCCAGTGTTATCCTAGTACACCTTGTTATTCACCCATTTGCATTGATTAATTGATTAAATTAATTAATTAATACACATTGTACCCCTTTGGATTAATTAAATTAATCCCATGTATCCTTAGTACCCCTTTAGCTAAATTAATTATTATTTATTAATTAAATAATTAATTAATTAAGTGTGTGCACATCCTAGTCATCTGCCACTTGATCAAACTCCACCTAGACTCCACTTAGACTCCACTTGGACTCCTATCCTTATCCTAGTTAACTGCACTTCTAGAATCCTAGAAAGGTGGGGGAAATTAAATTGCACGTACAACCACCTTTCGGATGTAATTTTTGCAATTAATTCATTTCTTCTTGAAAGTACAAAAACTCTACAATTTTCAAAGCAAGTCATTGAATATAAACTTCCTTTCCACTTGATATTCCATGCCAAATTTTAAATTTAATTCCAAGTTCAAGTCGTGATTATTAGCTATTCCTTCTCTCCAAAATCAGCACAATTTTCCAAGGGGAAATTACTTAAGTGAAAATCATGAAAATTTGTAGTTCTTTGGCTCCCTTCAAAATCCACGAAACTTTTAAAGAAGCAAGCTGCCATCCTTTCTAATTTTCACACAAATTCAAAGCAAAAGTCACTTAGCTAGAGCATGGATTTTAGTTGCTTTCCTTCATGAGTTTTAATGCAAATTTTTAGGAGCCAAGCCCATGTGGAAGTCATGTAAATTGCATGCAAAAATCCCTCTAAAATCTTGTGCATGTGCTTCCCAATCTTCCAGTTGAAGCCCACATTGAATCTATTTATATTTTCCTTCATCCGGAGTGCTTTCCAGAATTCAAAATTGCCCCTATGCAATTAAAAATAAAAGGGTGATGAGTTTGTTTAAATTTCTTACAGAAAGCATTTCATTGGTGCACATACTTGAGAAGAACTGCAAAAGCTTCAAGGGTAAGAGAAGAAGACGGGTTAGAGGCAACACGTGTAAGAAAATCACAGCTTGAGATCTAGTTTGGTGAAAACCAAAGGAAATGATTCAACATCACATGGGAGAAAAAAACATCTCAGATTCAAGGCAAAGATATCATTCAAATCATTCATTGCTAAAGTAGATGAAGTAGAAGTACAATGCATGTTGGATCAACATGCAAATTATGGAAGAAGAACAAAATTTGAGAGAGTGTTGTAGCTGAAATAAATTCTTTTTCTTTATCTTATTTTCCGATAAAGTAATTGAGTAATCAATTAAAATTGTAAAACTTAGGTAATTGGCTTTAAAATCCGTTACTTCAAGTTACTGGAAGAAGTCAATTACTTGGAAATAGGTGGTAGACATGCAAAATAGAAGGTTCTATTTTCAGTTGTAAAGCATGCATGTCATGCAATGAGAAAGTCTAGGGGAAAATACTGCCAGCTGCTTCCCTTTTTCATAGCTTCCACATGTGGCAATTCATTGAAAGCTTCCTATTTGTAATTTCCCTCTATGCACTATAAATAGAGGAAGAGCCTATGGGTTAAAGGATGATGATCTTGTTGATCAAAACATTTTTATTAGAACTAGCAAGAGCTTTTGTAATTAGTGAATTAATTAGTTTTTAGACTTTGTTGAAACCATTGGTGTGATTGCTGCAAAGTCTTAGGATTGAATAAAAGGTGGGTTTCTAGAGAACTTTGTGTCTATGGTGCTTTTTGATCACTTACATTAAAGGTTATAGATAAACTTTGTGTTATCTTAGATCTAGGTTAGAATTCATTTCTCTCCCATTCTACTAAATTTATGATTTATCTATTTATTTAATTTGTGTGGATGAGACTAACTCTATTAACTATTGGTTGATTCAACACATCTTCCTTTATTATTTCCTAAATTCTATTATTCCCCCTTCAGTAAATATTCCATTACAAATTCTTACTTACTTGCCAAATTTCCCAGATGTGGTTCATGAGCTATGGTAACTAAAGTAAAACCCCGAAAATAGTTATTAGGATTCACTCATACCAAATTGATAAAGATCTTACATGGGAGCCTCACCGTTAAATGAGGGAGATTTATTTCATGATCGCCTAGGTTTTATGTTGTGCATAAAATATAGCCTACAATTATAAGTGATTAAATTTCCATCCTGGGTGTGTGATGACCTTTTTCAAGGCCATTCCTAACCACTCAAGCTAGTTTGTATAATAGCGCAACTAGGCACCGTGGACCCATTTTGACCCATTTGTGGTGTTTCCAATAGGTTAAATGAATGAGATGTTTGGAAATGTGAATATAAACTATGAATACATTGGTTTATATATAAAATATATAATTTTATTGAGAACTCCAGTATTTGCAAGGAATACCGCACTACCGTTGAGCCTTAACAATAATGAAGATCAAAAGATTGCATTAAAACCGAATAACTATCCCAAAGCTCAAAACATGTTTAAACTCCAAAGGACACACAAAATAATTTTATTGTTATGTTTTCACCTAATATTGTATTTGTGAATAAATGGTTGATTATTTAAAAGAAATATATGATTTCTCTTCTCTCTCTCTCTCTCTCTCTCTCTCCTCTTTTGAAACCCATAATGTGTAACTATGAATTGTTTTGTTGTGGAAAATATAAAGTTATTATCTCTCTCTGTATATTTTGTTAGTGCAAGTTTTGATAGAGATTTATATGGAAAGGGTGGGGTCCATGCTAGCATAGTGTCGACACCATGTTGATGCAAATTGTAGGTAGTGTGATGAAATATAAATGATTGAAGGAATTTTGAGTCTAAATCTATATTTAACTTGTAAAATGTGTATTATTGTTAGAATAATGAAATTTAATTCCTTGTTGAATAATTATTCCTTATGTAGTGTTTAAAAGGAAAAAAATAGTTGATATCATGTATGCATTATAATGGATATGAAATTACTTTTATAGGTTGTACTTATATGGTTTGGATGCATTAGATAAATTGTTACGTTGTTTATTATTATAGATCCCTTATAAGATTTTCATAATGTAAAATAGTAAACTCCTATAAAATTTTAAAACAAACAATCTTTCTAACCTTCTTGTTATGTCCCTCCTCTCAGTTGAGCCTTGACTAGATGGTCAAACCCTAAGCATCATATATAGAACCTAAAATGAGACTACTCCTTTCTTGAGTGAATTTACATTTGGCATGATTGTAATATGTATACTTTATCATATATGGGGTGAGTAAGAATGGCACTTCTAGGTGTCATATGTTTAAACACATAGTGGATAAGTTTAAGTTTAGTATCTTTGTAATCATCCTTTACACTCTAGTGGGTGACCAAGTTCTTGTGAAGATAGCTTGGGGTGATAATGTTAATGAATGATATCATTGTGAGATTTAAATGATGCAAGTGGAATCATTGTACCATGTCACCTATTTATTTAAATCATATGTTTGATCCCATTAATCCCTCATAGATAAAAGTGTTGTCATGACAAGTAACAATGGATATTCTAGTGTGTACTTGGTAGATGGTTCTAGGTGTCACAAATTGGATTTAAATTATTGACATACCTCTTAAAAGGTTTTTGTGGACAAAATTTATATTTAATTTCACCAATTGAAATTGTGTTCCTATAAGATGTTGGTTTTAGGAGTAAAGTGAAACTTGGAATCTATCCTCTAACTTAAGCCTCTTCATGTTATTAAAGATTAAAAAAGTAATTGTTCCATATGGGAGCATGAATTTAAGAAAATATAACTTCTTGTCTAGAAAAATTGATCCTATGTGACTCATGTAAATATTAAAATGACTCTAACCAATTATTGAAATATGGAAGTCAATTTCAATAAAGAATGAAACCAAATAAAGTGTACTCCTTGTAAGATAATCTTTAAATGAAATGAAGAATATGTACATTTTGAGAATGATAACATATGCCTTCGTATGTTAAATGTTTTTCAAATCAATGTCGTAAAACAAATGAACACAAATGTAATAAATATGTAAACCATTGAGGACATGTACCTTGTGGAAAATGTTCTTTCTCTTTATTCTCCTTATGGTTATAGCATTGAATCTTGTATCACTCCTTAGAGAAAGCATGGTTTATGTTAACATTTTGGGTGTGTTTTGCATATGTTTCATTGTGTTAGGGTCAGATTGTATCATTATGTTGAGGAATAAGGTGTAGCTAGTGAAGGGAGGAATAAGGTGTAGCTAGTGAAAGAGAGGAATAAGGTATATTATGTTTTTTTGCTTTGGAGGAACCAAATGCATTTCATGGATAGCCTTGATGGAGAGATAAGTGTGTGATATCAATGGAGGGATAAGGGGTATTTTTAAATTTGTGTGTTCATGTATAAATTAGAAAATCTTAAGAAATGAAACTAGAACACTTAAGAAGTTTCAAAGCTTAACTAACCTAACAAGAACCATCAAGATAAGAGCTTAGGGAGGCTAATTTCTTAAACATGCATATAAATTTGACAATAATCAAACTAACATGCCTAAATCAATCTCTACTCTTTGAATGCTAACTTGAAATGAACCTAAGAAGATCCTTAACAATCAGTTTTGATTGTTAATATGATCTCAAGGTTTGAGAATGGAGTCTCACCATTAATGGCTATAAGGCCATATGGTTCTCCCATATTACTCAAGATTGAGTTAAAGATGGATGGTGAAGATATTAGATCACTAGGAATAAAGAAATGCACAAGATCCTAATTTTCCTATAGTTTATGCTAGAGGAGAGAAAGTGTTCTTTTTTTTGAATGGTAAGGGGTAGGGTTTTATTTATAGGTTTCCCATTCCAAGAATGGAATGATTTTGGTGCATGTGGGATAAAAGGTAAGTCCAAAAATCACTTTTAGTAAGTCAAAGAAAGATTTGAATAGGATTAGAAGCTAATTAACCTTTTAGGATTAATTAGGAATCCCAAGTAAGCTTTAGGAATATTTTTGGGAGCATTTGGTGGAGGTTTTGATAGAATTTTGAGGTTTTGGAAGTGGTATCTTAGCTAATAAGAAGATTTATTAGTCAACGGAAAGATATGAGGATTAATCGATGCATAGTGGTTAATTAATAGGAGTTGAGGGGAAAAAGATCTTAATTAACGAAGTGTTGTCAATTTGTAGGGAATGATATAGTTAGTGTAATGTTAGTAATAAGATTTCTTTGATCAAATTATAGGTGTCTACATTTTCCCCTCTTTGGGGTGGCATAAGTTATGCCACTTCAAAGATAGTAGACAAGTGTAAACAATTAAAATTTTTGATAGGGTAGAAGAAAAATTAGTAGAGTGAAAGATTCACCCTTGAGTGTTGATGGGGTGATGAAAGAGGTTGATCGACGATCAAAAAGAGAAAAGAAGTAGATAAAAGACAAAGGGGGAAATTGCCCTAAGTAAAAGGGCGAAATAATGTGAAGAGAATAAGGAAGCCACATTAGTATTTTTGACACGAGTAATAAGTACCCATGAAATCTAATTCTCCAACTTTTCAGTGGCATTGCTCATCTTCCACGTCATACTGAATAACCGAGTTGACATGGGAGCTACCTACGTGAATGAGAAGACACCAAATATTTTAGATTTATATTGAGAACAATGTGCGTAAATGTAGAGGAAGAATGGTGAAGTTGAGTGTAATGGAGAGAGAAGAAAAATTAGTATGAGGAAGGGGGATTGAGCTAAAATCCATCCAGTTCCTTTTAAACAACTTTATTTTCATCATATTGCTAGTGATCTTCATCATCGATCCTTATTAAAAATGTAAGCATACAACAAAAGTGTAAAATGACATGAAAAGCCATAGTATAAAAAAATGTCCATTTATAAAAGACAAACTCTTTGGAACATATGAAATGTAATGTAATACAAGAAAGTAGACAAGCCAACCTAATAGGAAACAAATATAAACACACATACTTAAACTAACAATGTCTAAGATAGTTGCACAAATGTTTTATTATCTAGTTGTAGTTACCAAATGTTTTTGTGTAATGAAAAGGGTTAAATGTGGTGCCCCAATAAAATATGCATGCGAGGGGAATATGGTGGATGCGGGTCAATGAAAAAACATTCGTGTGCTACAAAATAGTAGCGAGGCAACTCGTTGTGCCGAAATAGTATAGAAAAACATGCAGACCAACTTTGTTAATGAGATAGATCCAAATGATCCATAAGTCATTATTATAGAAATAAGTGAAAACACAAGCAAGATATAATTTGAATACAATGCGTTTGACACATATTTCATCTATGTACCAATGTTTTACCTTGTTTTTGCAAATTGTTGATTTTTACAATGTTTTGGATTTTTAATGATTTTTACAATTTTTTTTTTTGAAAATATTGATTTTTCTATTGTTTAGTGAGTTTTGAATTTTTTTAGAAGAAATTAGATGAGGGAATCTCCTGAAAGCAAGAAAAATTCCACAAGGAGAAGAAACGGCGCCAATAGTAAAAATATGCCCAAATGAGACAAAAAGGGCCAAAAATGATTATTTATTAAAAATAAACATTGCGGTGGGCAATAAAGGAAGTTAGAAATACCACGGTGGTAAAATTATGCATTGTGGCTATCATGGCGAGTGATAATGCATCACGGAGGGTCAAAATGACCACATATACCCCTCCCCAGGGGGATAAATCATCGTGACTAAGTCATTTGCTACCAAACCTTTGTCGTTTTACTATTGATTTTTTCTCGACCACCGAGGAGAGATGACATGAGTTCAAAGGTATATGAGGTGAGTAGACACAGTATGAGAGTACGTGTGGATGCCTGACGATGGATCCTATATGAGTACCCTATCCATCTTTTAATTTTATTGTATTTAGTTGCATTTATTGGGGTATAAAGGGGGTGATAAAACATGCACGCACCTTAGGGGCACACATATGTTTTAAAGGCACGCGCATGCTTGGGGTGATGTATATGTGTTGGAACATACATTGAAAATGTGTATGCACGTAGGAGCATATGTCGAAATGGGAACACAAATGTATATTAGGGATAGAGTAGATGCACATGGGCATAAGTATTAGGAAGGGTGCACATACGTCATGAGGTGCACGCATGTGTTGGGGAATGGGGGTCAAAATGGTTATGCGTACACATGCCGGGATGAGTGCGTAAGAAATATAAAGAAGGCACATGTGTCGGTGAGCACACATATGCCAAAAAGGATGCACAAGTGTTGTTAGAGGCATGCATGCGTTGGAAACGTGTTTGGGAACAATTAGAAGAAAAATAAGAAGTGTTTTGGAGGATTGTAGATGAACATATGAAATATTAGAAGAACATAGGAAAGGTTTAGATGATGTTAGATAGAAGAAAGTTTACTACTTGTGTTGTTTGATCTTGCAAAGACAACTACCTTTCTTGTAGGTGTGGGAGTGACATGATTGATTGGCCAACTTTTATGCGACCCTCTTGCAACGTGAGAGGAAGTATTTGGATATAACCTATACGTGATGAGGATTACCTATGTGGCACAAATGCCACATATCACCATGGATCACAGCCTCCTTACAAATTTAGTTGAGAGGTGGCACAACGAGAGCCAATGTTTTAGGCTCTTGATCGATGAGATGACTATTATGCTTGAGGATGTTTGGAGGATTCTATGAGTCCCGATCTAGGGAGATTGATAGAGTATGAGAGTGATGTGACAAAAATTACCGATAGTTTGATTGAGCTCTTTGGCATAGATGAGATACCTTGATGAGGCATGACAATACATATGCATCAGTGTTTCATAGATCCGAGGTTACATCTCGTGTCAGTTTATCTCATGGCACTTGTTAATGGAATTATTCTTATAGATAAGATGGGCACATCATTTCCTTAGGAATGATTAGTGTGATTTGAGGCCTACTCAGAGGAGAGAACTAATACTTTGGGGATAATTTATACTTGCACATGTATACAAGGATTTATATTTTATTACCTACCACCGTCGAAGATGCTTGGTCTAGTGACACTTCTATAGATATGGGCCTAGGACCATATATATCTATCGGTCACCCTGGAGGAAAATTATGGGCTCGAGCCATGGAAGAGACTTCAATCTTGGTTAGGATCCCATTAGCGATTATGTACGTGGAAACATACGTGATAATTTTTTATCACCATGCTTTAGATGAAATTCAACTGTGGATGATTGTTTGGAGGCCTTATAGACATTATTAGTGGCCAGAGGATGTAGTTGACCTCAGTGTGCTATGGTTGAGCATTTTATGATTGATATTTATGGATATATTATGGAGTACTATAGGATTAACTAAGTATAATGATAGTTTGGGGTAGTATAGGATTTTCCTGGGCCTGAGATGTGGTACAAGTGCTGTGCTAGGGAGAGTTTTGACATTGGCCCTTTGATCAGGATGCAACAGGCTAAAGAAAGCTTTGATCAAATGCTTATGCTTTGGTATGGGATCTTTTACGATAGATCATAGATCTTAGCATTATAGTGGCATATGTTACACATGGTATCCTACATTTATTCCTATGAGTCTTACTATCCCATAGGTTGTATGGGATGCAGGAGTTGGCCACCACCAGAGAAGCCTCCTCATAGAGGGAGAGGATAGTGAAGGGGCCGATAGGGTAGCGAGAGATAAGATGGGAGTGATGATGATGATGGATCTAATGGAGATAGTGGGGATGGGTAGGGACATGTCGAGGGAAAGGTACAAAGAGTACATAGACATGTTCTTGTATAGCTGCAATTACATGCATAGGTTCAAATGCCACGGTGGGCATACAAGTCATCTTAGATGTTCCTTTGCAGTAGGTACTTCCACAGGCACATGTACAACAACCTCCACAACATGCTCCCATTTTCAGTCCACCACACATCCCGAGAGGAGGCGAAGGAGATAGATGAGGGAATGTACGATAGAGTCCCGGAGGTGGGGGATGGGAGTAGATTCCCTAGGGCACATGTGAGCTAGTTTCTTTGTGGTATTAGTTGTAGCAGGTCATAGATCTAAGCTCCAAGTCACCTCAGAGAGAGACAAGGTTATTATTGAGAGGGATCGGGCAGTGGAAATATGGCACAACTCCAGAGCGAGAGAGACTAGTTGGTATCACAATTGCGTAGAAGGTTACGACAGAGTGAGATAAGATCCAGGACATAGAGAGATTAGATGTGTACCATCGGGGCATATATATAGGTTGTGATAATGGAGCGAGATCATTACGAGCCGAGAAGACTATAACACAAGATGATGTGGCTAGAGTTTCAATAGAGGTGGTATTTTTACGTTAGACAATTGGAGAAACCATTACACTTCGTGTAAATGTGGATATAGCCACAACTACAGAAATATGCATATTATAGGTATTTGTCTTATGATGCCATCCCACGAGGATAAAGAGCTCCTAGTTTTAGTCAACATTCCATGAGTAGGTATGCTTCACGGTCTCACGAGTGGCAACATCGGAAGATCGGTAGAGTAGCCGACAACACGGTAGGGGCCATAGGCGATGGGTCCTCCACCACCTTGGAGGCTATGAATTCCCCATGAGGGATTGATTCAAACATGAATATTTATTCCATGATGTATTTATATATGTATATAATTTTTGATGTACGCCTTGATATGAAGGCACATTTTTGATCGCTATCCATGATGGCATACTATGTATCCAGATGATTATGTATAGAGACACATTGTATATGGACTTTGATATTTTGACAGACATATATATATGATAATGATTATGGAATTTACTTATGATGTTTGTGATTGTATCATGTGTTCTTTGATTTATGTGATATATTTTAGATGATATCACATGTTTTGATGAGATACTTCATATTCTACTTATCACCTTTTGTGTATGAGATAACAATAGATGATATCATGGTGTTTTGCATGTGACACTTATCTTTGTCCACATTTTTATTATGATCTATGTTTTAGGGGGGAAGGTAGTCCCTCTTTCCCCTCATGGAGATATTATATGATGTTAGCTTAGCATACATGATTGTTTTTCATGTTCATGATGATGTAGCTTAGCTTTTATTGATATATGATGCATAGATGTGATGATATATGATATATGATATGATGAAAACAAGAAGTACAACACACAACGTAATTAATTCTAATTAACACAATATAACTACATACAAGCATGCAAGATAAAATTAACTTAATGCTCATGTATAAATAGATTAAAGTAACATTTAACCTAAGTACAAAAATGAATTAAAATGTTTAAAGAATACAACATGGAAAGATAATGCAATCAAAACTCTAAAAACTGAAAACTAAAAGTAAGCAAACAACTACTTTGTTTTTGTGGGACAATTTTGAATAGTTATTTTGATATTTATGGTGTTATCTCAAAGATAATTTTCAAGGATACTGTTCACATTGTTTTTGTAGTTTTTTCCCTAAAAGGGGTTTCTCATGTTTAGGTTTTTCTAACATATTTGAATGTTTTTGTGTTTTTCAAAAGGTTTTCTTAAGCTATGTACAAAAAATGAAGAAGTGCGAGATGCCCTAGCATCGAGATGGGAATATACAAAGGCGAATGCCACACACTATGTGTAAGATGGTGAAGATGTGAAGGTGCCGCTAGCACTAGATGGGAATATTCATAGGAAAACCCTCCACAAATATAAATCAATAGATTAGCCGGATCAATACCACTATAGATAGGATCAAAAGGAGACCTCAAATTCAGGAAAACCTAGCCCTAAATTAAAACAAGTGCACTCTTCCTAGATATGAGATGTTCCTATAAACAAAGGATCCTCCTAATGCACCGAGAAACTAGTTTTCACCTAGGGAATTGCCCAATGTGCTACAATTTTGTGGTTTTCACAGTTGGACGACCGCTTTCTTTTTACTTTTCCTTAATTTTTTGATTTTTTTGCTTGTTTTTTCTTTCTTTACTAAGGAACTTCATACTCAAGTATAGAACAACTTGATATCTATTGCATTCATTGTTCCTTTAGTTCCTCACCATTGGAGTGAGAAAGTATGTATGACCCGAACCATAATTAGAAACCACAACATATAGTCCTAACTAGTTGGGTTCAAAATTTCCCTTCTTTTCTGGTCCTTGGTCACGGGGGTTCACTTAGTAAAAGTATGGTATAACATGTGAGTTGAAGAGTATTAAAGAATACCCTTAATTGTACTTTCTACCTCTAATTATTCAATTATAATACACCCTCTGTTATATTATTAGAATAAAAGTACCCCTTATTTTTTCCATGCACCTTACTTACCCATTTTTCGATTAAAATTTTATTTACCCCTTTTTTTCTACCTAATATATTAAACAAAAAATATATAATATCTCTCACTCATTTATTTTAATATGCATTTCCTCTTGAAAGATATTTTGAAGCCATTGAAGACCTATTACAAATTACCTTATATATGTTAAGCTTTAATCAATTATCAATAGTTCTCAAATAATTAAGATGGTGAAATAATATCACTTGTGTTGAAAAGCATACTCAATCCTAGTTTTCTACCATCTTATTATTTCTTGGTTAAGAATCTAGATTTCTTTATTAAAAAGAGATTATAATTTAATTTATGACCACACTCATTTTACAATTTTAAGGTATTTAATTTTAAAAACTAGGGTTCAAATGTTTTAGTTTTATATTAAAATTAAACCTCCCTTTCCTTTGGCCCACCTCTCTAACCTACCCCCAATACCTGATTCAAAACATTAATAAATTAAACCCTTTCACCCCCTCATGTCTACCGGTATATTGAATTTAATTTTATTAATTTTAATTACCTCAATATGAACCCACGTGCTAGGATATTGCCTAACTAATGAACCCCCATGTCCTTAGTGGTGTTGAATTTATTTTCTTTGATTACCAAGTCTCCTACCTCAAACTAGCGAGGTATCATATACTTGTTATAGCCTTATGACACTCAATTCTTATATAACTTTAGGTGATTAAGTGCTCGCATGTATTTCTCATCTAGTAGCTCCAACTCTACTAGTCAAGCCACTCGATAGTCTTCATCCTTGTCCATATAGTCCCAGAGAGATATTCTCAGGGAAGGAATCTCAATCTCCAATGGTATAATGGCCTTAATTCCAAAGACTAATGAGTAGGGGTAACACCAGTAGGAGTGAAGATAGAGGTGCTATAAGCCCAGAGGGCGAGATGTATTTTTAAGTGCCAATTACGACCTATTTTACTTACCATATTTTCCATGATGTGAAAAAGTGTCTTGTTAAGGGCCTCTTCTTGTCCATTACCTTGAGAGTAATAGGGAGTGGACCACTTTAAATGGATTTGAAAGTGTTGACATAACAATTTAACTATCTTGTTCTTGAAAGACTTACCATTGTCTGCTACAATGGTAGATGGGATGTTGTAATGACATATGAGGTGATTCATAATGAATTTTGATATTTGTGCACTGGTAACATATGTAAGAGGCATAACCTCTACCCATTTTTTGAAATACTCGGTGGTAGTTATAATATGTGTATGGCCATCTAAGGAGGTAGGAGTGATCTTCCCTATGAGATCTAATCCCCATTTTGAAAACAACCATGGTGTTGTAATTGGCTACAAAGTTTGTGTTGGTGCATGAATTAGGTTTCCATACTTCTGAAAAAGTTCACACTTTTTGACATAGTTACAAAATCTACTTCCATGGTGGGCCAATAGTAACCTACTCTTAGCAGTTTCTTAGTGAGCACCATTATGATTGTGTGTGCTCCACAAAATAAATCATGTAATTCTTTGATTACTTGGAATAGCTAGGCTAAATCAAAACAATGCAGTAGATTCCCATCGTAGCCTCTATGATAAAGGGTGCCTCCTAATAGGGTATAATAGGCTATATAGTAGATAAGGGATCTTTTTTTCAGTTTGGAAATGTCTAGAGGAAAGGTATTGTCTTGTAGGTAATTAAATATGGGCTCATACTAAGGGGAGAAATGACTAATAACCTCTCATACAGACATGATTATGGTAAGTCATATGCTAGTTCTCGTAGATATTCCATAAATAGAGGAATTTTATTTACTTGAGGTGGGATGTGAAGTAAAGATTCAACTATGGTCATGGCATTTGCTGATCAATTTTGCACCCTTGGCATTTGATTGAAAGTGATACCCACAAAGTACTCCTATTAAGTCTCAACCATCCTTTTATATGGAATGAGTTTGTCATCCTTGACCTTGTATCTATCATTTACTTGCTTGATGATCAATTGTGAATCACCCATCACTCTTAGTTATCGATATTCCATTTAATAACAATTTTCAGCCTAAGAATGAGTGCCTCATATTCTCAATGTTATTAGTATATGGGAAAATCATCTTGAAAAAGTGTGTGGGATGAAGTATCTGGGATAAAGGGTGCCTCCTACTAGGGTATATCGGGCTATACAACGGATAAGGGCTCTTTTTTCAGTGTGGGAAATGTCCGGAGGAAAGGTATTGTCTTGTAGGTAATTAAATATGGGTTCATACCAAGGGGAGAAAGGACCAACAACTTCACATACCAGACATGATTATGGTAAGTCATACACTAGTTCTCGTAGATGTTCCACAAAGAGAGGCATTTTTTTTTCCTGAGGTGGGATATGAAGTAAATATCTGATTGTGGCTATGGAATCTACTAATCAATTCTATGCCCTTAACATATGTTTGAAATTGATACCCAAAATTAATCCTTTAAAGTATCAACCATCCTTTTATATGGAATGAGTTTTTCATCCTTGACCTTGTATTCATCATTTACTTGCTTGATGATAAATTGTGAATCACCCATGACTCTTAGCTATCTGATATTCCATTTTATAAAAAAATTCAGCCCGTAAATGAGTGCCTCATATTTTACAATGTTATTAGTATATGGGAAAATCAACCTGAAAGCATGTGGGATGAAGTCTTCTATTCGTGTGATAAGTACGACACACGACTCTTGAATCATGGTAATTAAATGATCCATCGAATTGCATCTTCCATAAAATGGATTCCTTAATGTACATTATAGAAGCACTTGGCAGATCCAGACACAATGGTTCGGTCCCTGGTAGGGGAGCTTCTACTAAGCGATTCTCAACCACTTGTCCTTTGAGTGACTTATGATTTAAAATTTGATATCAAAATCACTTAGGAGGATGAACCAATTAGCCATCCATCTGATGAGTGTAGGTTTAGATAGGAGGTATTTTAAAGGGTAAACTTTTGAAATTAACTTGATTTTGTATTTAAGCGAGATAGTGGTGAAGATTTTGGAAAGAAAAGACCACAACTAAGAAATATTTCTCGATCTAGGGTAATTCAGCTCATATGTGATCAAAGTGCGTTTAAGGTAATAAACTGCCCTCTCTTTTTAGCTCATATCGTATTGGAAAAGTAGTGCATCAAGAGCCTACTATGTAGCTTAAATATACAACATATGTTTACATGGGGTAGGTGCATGGGAATAGGAGGAATACTTAGATATTGTTTAAGAAATTAAAATGCTTTTTGACATTCAGGACCCAATTGAAGCTAATATCTTTCTTGAGTAGATGTGTGAATGGATGATACTTATCCACAAGCTGTGAAATGAATCGGTGGATTGCCGAATCTTACCTTATAGGATGTGTAGTTGATTAAGGTTATTTGGTGGAGGCATCTCAATGATAGTTGTAACCTTAGTAGGATCCACCTTAATCCCTCTTCTTGACACAATGAAACCTAAGATATTTCTCGACTATATGCTAAATACACATTTCTTAGGATTTAGTCTGACTTTGTAATCATAGAGGAATTGAAAGATATGCTTTAGCACTTTTGGGTGCTCTTCTCTGCAGTTCTTCTTTCACAAATAGTGCAACATGCGGGTGCATATTCCTCAATTTCTTCTTGATAGGTTTGGCGTTTGGGTGCACAAAAAGGTTATGCATGACTAGAGTTGGGTCCAAACCTGGCATATTTGCATAGGACCATGAAAATATGTCTACAAATTCCTTTAGTAACTCCACAAATGTTTTCTACTCTTGTGCCAAAAGTGAAGCTCCTAACTTTACTATTTTTGGATCTTCTTTTGATCCGATGTTAACACTGATAGTCTCCTCAATCAAAATTTTAGATATGTCTTCCATCTGTGTAGGATCAAGGGGGAGAGTAAGATCTACTTCCATAGGTGTCACAAAATGAATGTTATCATCGTGTGGGTCAACTATATTTTCTATTGATTCTTCTATTTATTTGTCCACAAGTGCCTCAAAGAGGGTTTCACTATGGGACTTGGCTTATTATTTTTGCAAGGATTTTCTATAGAAATTTTCCCCTTGCTTATTAATTCTTTTCTTGAGTAACCACATAGTTATGCTTCTTTCCCAAAGTACGCACATGTGTCAAGCTTGATGGAGAAACCCTTATTATGATAACTGATCGGAATGACATCCCGAGTACCCATGAAATCTATAATGGCCTCATCATTTTCAAAGAAATCAATTGGCATATGAAGTTATTGGCCCTAATCAATGAGGCTTGGATATACAAGAGTAATTTGAAAATTGGTTTAGGGATTGGGTGGGATAGGCTAAAGATGGTAGAATCTAGGAAAATGTTAGTAGAGGTAAGGTGAATCATCCTCACATTCGAAGAAGTGTCATTAATTTCGGAGGATGGAGCCTCATGAGGCTTAACGCCAAGGCCATGCTTATTTACTTTTTGAGGGGGAATGGAAGAGGCTCTAGTATTCCTTGTTCATCTGGGCCATATCCAAATCTCTGATACCCCATGATGCACATAATTTTGTGTGATTTGGCATACTGTGGAGCCTAATTATATGAAGATTTCATTCCTTCGTGTGTCAACTTGTAAGTGTATTTAGTATCTTCTCTCTTGATAAAAGACCAGAAGGAATATAATTTTGAAGGGGCTAGGACAACTAACTTGGGAGCTTGTGAATTTGAAATAAGGTCTACCATGTGTTTTAGGTGATAACGAGAGATCGAGAGACTAAAAGGGCCTATTGAAGATTGAAATCCTCGATTGGGCCATACGATCCAACCTTTAGCTCCCATGAAGAAAAGGGAGAGAGTGATGAGGAAGGATCTTTATTATCAACCTACAATGTGTCAAGTATCAACCCGAGCTTTCAGAGCTTCCGTTTGTAATGGTATAATAATGTCCACTAAAGGACATTCATACGCTACTTGAGAAAAACTATGTAATGCTCTATAATGCATAAATGGCTTAGGATATCCTAAGATGGTGATTATCTGCCCCCATGATACAAATTAATGCATTGATGAAAAGTGGAGGGGATAACCTACATGGCATGGATCCATGGGTGACCTAGGAGCATGTTATAAGGAAGATCTAAATCAAGGACATGGAAATTTGTGTCATGATTTGTTGGCCCTAATTCTATATGTAACATAATGGTTCTAGATGATTCCTACTTAGTATTATCATAAGTTGTGATTATGATTGCATGAGAATCCATATCTACTTCTACATGCCCTAGTAGTCGATGAGTCTCAAGGTACAATTATTTAAACCCAAATCGTTATCCACAAGATCTCTTTTAATCTTTCGTGAGTGAAAAATACCTCAATGTACAGGGGTAAGTTGTGTGTGTGGGGTTATTTAGTGGGACTTCACTCGGTAAAAGGAGATATAGTCATTACGAGCAAGATTGGCAACCATGGATTGAATGTGTTAAGGATCGACATCTATTAACACTCGTGACCCGAAGGGTCTTATAAAGGATATCTTTATGAGGAATTGATATCTTGAGAAGGTCTAAGATCAAAATATTAGTTGAAGTCTTCTAAAGTTTATTCTAATAAATTGTATTGAATCTTTCGAGATGGGACCTGAAAGAGGTTTGGGGATTACTTAGACGAGTGTGTCATGTTGCATGACACAATCATTGCTAATGATTCTGATGGTTTTCACATATTCATTGGATGAATGGATACAACCTATGAGTGAATCAAAGGGATTATCAACAGAATTATATACGTAATTTGTGGCTTTATAGTCATCAGATGACTAACCTTGATCCAAATTCTTTGTTCCTTGTTTATTATGATTAGGAAAGGGTTGTTTAAAAATTCCCATTTTTCCATTAGGCCCTTGTCCTGATTCAGGGGAGTCTACTTCAATCTTCCCATCCTCAATGAGGTCTTGAATAAAGTGTCTCAATTTTAAACACTTATCTGTTTTGTGTCCCTTGACACGGTGAAAATCACAGTAGTCATGATCTCTATACCATCTGGTTTGGGTGCATCTTCTACATAAGGCACCATGGTCAGATATTGAACCATGTTTACCACCTCTAATTGTCTCAAAATCATGGACAATGAATCAGTAAGGGGTGTAAATAATTGTCATTTAAATATATATTTGAATAGGCCCTTCGATTAGTTTCAAAAGAGGACCACTCGAATGAATTGAAATGTTTGGACTTGTTTAGATTTGGTGATGCCATCACCTATGACGTTTTTATTTCTATTAAATAATTTAGGATTCTCTCTACACTTTTGATTCTTGTCTGTCTTTTGAGAAGGGTTTTATTGTTCCCTTTGCTATTAAATCCTTCTCAATTTGGCTTCCTTTCTCGATAAATTCCTTGAATTTAGTGACACAATGTATTTGTAAGTGGAATGTAATGTCCATATTAAAATTGGGAATGAAGATACTAACCAATTTTTTTCTCTAAAATACATGAGGTAAGTGATTAGAAATTCCCGCCATCATTATAATAAACTAGTGAAAGTTTCATTTGGTCTTTTTTAGCATTGCATAGGTCTAACATGGCTATGTCATTCTCCATATTAAACAAAAAGTGAAGCACAAATTTATCTATTGGCATGGGCCATGTGATTATTGACCCTTTTGGTAAATGAATGAACCATTCCAACACTTGTCCTCGTAAACTACTAGGAAAAACATATGAGGTAATCATTCGCTATAGGCTACTTCTTAGAAAACCATGTAAACATCTTTAATGTGATTACGAGGATCACCTTTGCCTTTATATTTATCCAAATTTGGACAAACATTTTTTTTTTTGGAAATGGTGTTAACAACATATCTCTTTTGAAGGGGTAAGGACATACTCCTCCTATTGATATTTCTTGCTTGGCCTACATTACTTTCTGAAGAGTAGTAAACATGTTCTTCATTGATTGTAACTATTGCATAAAGAGTTACTCTTTCATATGTGAAGATGGTCTAAAAACTTGATTTATCTTGAAGGCTTCATCTTCTTGAGGTTTAATATAAATTTCATTAACCTAATTCTTAGGTTTTTCTTGATATGTACCCTTACATGTGTTATTACTTACAAAAGAATCTAAGTTTGCTAGCTGTTGGCTAAGGGTTTGTATTTGATTTTGTATAGTGACTTCGTCATTTTGAGGGTCTTCTTTGTCATCATTTTGAGGAGGAGGTAACTCCTCATGTTCATGTTCTACCCTAATTCAATGATGTATCTTAAGGGGTGGTGGTCGAGAACCACCTTTTTGTCTTAATGTTTCACTTTCCATATTAATACCGAGGTATAAACATGTCTTCCTTTAATGCTATCATCCATAGGAGGTCTTTTTGTTTCTTCTTCTCTCCTATTTGTATTGTGGCTAGGGCTTCTCATTATTTTGGCAGCCTTTGTGGCACCTAGCTCTAGAATTCATGCAAACATTCGATCTCTATTTTGCAATAGGAATTCATCCAAGTGATAGGTATCAACATTGTCAATATATTTAAATGAATCACTCTTGTCTACGATATGATCAATTAGCCCATTTGTTTCCTTTACTTTGGAGAATATGGTATCTAAATTGTTTTCCAGAAAAGTTTTAACTCTCGCCTCTTAGATTCAAATGTCGTGATGTGGACTGTCAGTAAATTTTGTTTACACAAGGTTTTGTCTAGTGTAATCAAGGGTATAACAAACCTAAGTGTAACATGTAAAAATTTATTATACAATCTCAAATTATATCAATAAATGGACCAAAAGAAGAAGGAATCAATAAAGTCTATGAATTTGATAACACATATGAAATAATCATGCAAGTTTCAAGTAAACCAATCAATCAAAAATAAACTACACCCTAAGCTAATGTTTTCAAAGATATTTTGATGCTATATGATCAACATAATGTCAATACTTAAGTCAAGTTCAAAATGAACAAGGTGAAAGTACTAGCAAGGGGTTGATATGATATCCAATAAAATGATACTTAAGATGAGTTTAGAGACAAGCAAGACTTGAACCATAAAAAAATGGAGGTTACTTATGTGAGATATGCAACAATGATAGTACTAAGATACATTAACCAAGCTTTGTGAGAAAGAGCAGTATTAGTATCACACTAGTATCGATGTGATGAAAAAAGTAACCAAAACCCTTTCAAGATCTATGTAATGTTTGAAATAAAACCAAGTCAAATTATGCTAAGGATTTGCTAAGATATGGGTAGCATAACATCACAATAGTGAAAATTATATTAAATTTATTAGAAACAAGATGTAAGTATTGTAATTGTGGTGAGGTGATGCAAACAACATAACATTTCTAAGGAAGATCAATGATGAATCAATCCTAACTATGATTATAATGCATCTCAATATAGGTTTGAGACAAGGGGCATACTAGAATATGATGACATACCATTCACACTTTCAACACTTACATTCCGACATTGCAAAATAGTCATGCAAGTAGACTACAATAGTAGTATCCACACGTGTTGTTATCTTCTATCCCAAAATGGAAAACAAGATAACAAAGGTGTAGATCAAGTGAGGATGAAAAAAACTAAGCGTAAATTTGACAAAGTTTTGCCTTGTCTTAAGACAAGTGAAAAACTAGGACAAAGTAACACATCATAGCTCCCATGATGAATACCACTTAGTTTCAACTTAAGTGGACTCTTGCCTTGTTCAAATCAAAATTTTTGACTCCAAAAAGTTGTCACTTTGTGAGAGCTCTATAAAACACAATGGATTGATATAGTAAAGTGGGCTCCAAGATGATATGGCCTCCTATGTAGTTCTCTCAACTAGGTTCCATAAAATACCTCTGCGAGCTTGGTTTGACAAGAAATTCACACTGAATAATATTGGAGTATCCCAGATTTAATTTACCCCCTTTGACACAATGAGCATAAAATGCATTCAGTTGTGTTTTCATTGGGGTCATAATGGAGATATTTTTGACTCTAACTCACAAAATGTATAACTAGTCAAGTAGGTAAGCAAAGTGCTTCCCATTTTGTCCACAAGGTTCAATCTTGCATGGAATACTTTGGGGTTCCTAGGAATATCTCTTTTGTTGTAGCTTAAGGCTTATGCAAAAAATAATTTTCCTAGTTCAAAGAGGATGGGTTTACCCTTATCCAAACCTATAAATCAAGTGTTTTGAATATGGTGTGTTTTTAATCTTTTCATATTAATGTGGTTTTTGTCACACACCATTTGGAAACATATAATAAATGAGTTAGATTTTGTTTAGACTCCAATTATTTTTCAAGTGATAAGGTCCTTCATGCAATGGTTAGTAATTCTCCAAATGACCAAAATATCATAGAAAGAGGCATCATTTTTTTGATTTCCAAGATCGTCTCAAGACGCAAGGAAGGAGAATACACAATAATATATCCTACTAAATTACAAAAATGGAAAATTTTAAAAGCAAAAGGAAATTATTTTTATCCCAAATTTGACATTCTTTCATTTATAAGCTTTATTGAAGTATTATTTTGAAAACATGAGAAAGGTATTGAACCATTTTTGATTCCCAAGATCACCTAGAAGGTGTGAGGGAAGAGCATACATGATCCAAACCTTATAAGTAAAAATAAAAATTAAGCAAACAAAGAAAAAATGAACTCTAAGATACCTTGCAAACTATTGATTAGTCCCAAAAAGAGCTGTAAAGTGTTAGAATAATCAAGAAAACAAACTTTGCAAATTTTAAGAAACTATTTATCATTGACCTTTGTGACACTTACGCACCCCTTATGATGCATGCATGTCCTTATCAATGCATGCACAAAGATTATAACGCATGCATGCCTTCTATCAAAAAATAGTGAACAATAACATATGCGCAGGTCGAGAGGCACATGCATAACTATTTTGGCGTATGCATGTTGTTAGTAGCGTATGTTCTTGCTAATCAAAATGCAAAATAAAATAGATGAAGCTTTAGCGTATGTGCATCCCGAGAGACGTATGCACGTCTAAGCAAGTGTATGAACACCTTTCTTAACGTATGTGCGTGTTTGTAGAATTTTAGCACAAAGTAAAATAATACAAGCCAACATGTGCGCGGGTAGAGAAGCATGTGCACATGCTTGGGAATGTATGCATACACAAGGAGATAAGTGCACATGGGTTTTAACATGTGCGCACCCATTTATCACACCTATGTGCATGTTTGGAACAACACAAAAAGGATGGAAAAATAAATTCTAAAATTGCCAACATGTTAGAAATTTGTTATTTAAATCACTTTCTAATGAAACCCATTAATCTTGCATGCAAAAGGGAGATTAAACACCTATAAGGTTAGTAAATTGCTTGGACAAAACTATTTAACCTTCAAAATGCATGAAAATGGTTAGAAAAATGATATAAATGACAAATCTTAAAATCAACTTCTAATGGACTATGGAGTAAGTCCCACCGAAGCATGCCAAATGTATTCATGTATAAATTAGAAAGCTTAAGAAATGAAACTAGAACACTTAAGAAGTTTCAAATATTAACTAACCTAACAAGAACCATCAAAATAAGAGCTTAGGAGGCTAATTTCTTAAACATTCATAGTTGACAATAATCAAACTAACATGCCTAAATCAATATCTACTCTTTGAATGCTAACTTGAAATGAACCTAAGAATATCATTAGCAATCAGTTATGATTTTTATAATATCTCAAGGTTTGAGAATGGAGTCTCACCATTAATGGATACAAGGCCATATGGTTCTCCCCATGTTGCTTAAGCTTGAGTTAAAGATTAAATGGTGAAGATATTAGCTCATTATAAATGAAGAAATGCTCAAGATCCTAATTTTCCTATAGTTTATGCTAGAGGAGAGAAAGTTTTCTTTTTCTTTGGAATGGTAAGGGGTGGGATTTTATTTATAGGTTTCAAATTCTAAGAATGAAATGATTTTGGTGCATGTGGGACAAAAGGTAAGTCCAAAAATCACTTTTAGTGAGTCAAAACAAGATTTGAATAGGGTTAGAAGACAATTAACCTTTTAAGATTAATTAGGAATCCCAAGTAAGCTTTAGAAATATTTTGGGAGCATTTGGAGGAGGTTTTGATATATTTTTGAGGTTTTGGAAGTGAGAGCTTAACCAATAAGAAGGTTTATTAGTCAACTGCAATATAAGAGGCTTAATCAACACATAATGGTCAATTAATAGGAGTTGAGGGAAAAAAGAGCCTAATTAACGAAGTGTCATCAATTTACGCAGGAAAACATAGTGTAATGTTAGTAATATGATTTTTTTGATCAAATTATAGGTGTCTACAATTTTTATAGTAAATTTCATCTTGGAGGAACCAAATGATAGCTATAATTCCTTAGTGGATTGATAAGTGGTAATTACAATGACAATCTCTCCCCATTGTAAGCCTCATAGGTAGGCTTGATAGTGTGACTCATATCTATTAATGAATTTCCTTTTAACTCTCCCCTTTTAATGGTATTTTATTTTACTTTGGTTTCTCATTGGAGTACACATTATTTTGTTGATGGTAATTTATTACTACATGCTTTAATGTGTTAACTAGACACAACAATTGGGGATTTGATTTCCCATAGTGGAGGGATAAATGTTATTATGGTGTATGAGTTTATTTATTTATAGAGGAAAAAAGGTTGGAGAGACTAGCATTAGTGGAGGGATAAGGGTGCTTTCATACTCGGTTGCATGACTATCCCTAGAAGAACCAAAGTCTAATCTTCTTTCCTTGGTGGAGGGATAAATAGAAGTAATGACATCCTATTATCCTTGACAAACCATTCAATGGTTTGGATGTAATATGTGTAGTGCATTATTTTCCATGTTGGCATCATCCCCTCTTTGTCCATGTTGTACTTTTAGGTGATGCATGTTACTCTTAGCCCAGCATTGTTATGTGGGCCCAAATGATGTTGTTGGAAACACACAAAAAAAGTTATACATGTTTTGGTCATGTTTTATTTTTGGGCATTACATTTTGTTAGTGATAATGTAGCTCAAACATGGAGCTTGGTGTGAGGAGGTCATTGAATTGGAAATTTCCATTTCATTGAGTTGTATAACTATGAAGATCTCGGTTAGCTCGATCCACCCAGCTTTCTCACCATCATGGTCTCTAACTCACCAAGTTGATTGAAAAATTGACAATGTGGTGAGTTGGAAAATATGACCCCACATATGGCCCACCAATTATATGAGCTTGATGACATGTCACTTTGTTGACAAGGTGGTTGGGTCCCCTCTTAATAATAATTGGATCCTAACAATGTTAGGTCCTCAACCAACACATGTTTGGGCCCCACATTTGACCATCAAAGACTAGAGCTTAAAAAAACCTTGACTCCCTAATAGGCTGATTGATGATCTCGTATAGTGTCATTACCACTACACCTATGAATCTCATTATTCCAATTGTACCCGATCTTGCATAGATGATATCTCCAATGTATGATGTGTGTTTCACCTCATTAAAAAGGCACTAGGAATCTACTAATGATATTTTCCACATGTAATCTGAATAAGGGAGAAATAAAGAATTTCTAGTATGTCAATTTTCCTTTGAATCAAAAGGACATGTTTATCTTATAAAGAGTGCATTATCAAAACCAATAGTGTTAAAGAGTGACTTTCCAAATGTGAGTGTCTACATTCCCCCCTTTAAGTATGAAATGAAAATTAAATATTTAAAGGAAAAGATACCTAAGTATTTAGATACTTTGTATTCACTCAGTTTATTTATTAGAGTCATGTTATGTTGATGTTGACATGCTCCATGATGAAACCTACAACACAAAGAGTGTAGTCCATGTCCATGATAAAGAATTGAAATTTACCTAAAATGTAATATGTAATATTTTCATTTGCATAAAAATGAAATGAAAAATGTAAACAAGGAAGGAATACACATATTTATTTTACTGAGAGGGATATTTTTCCTTTCTTTGTTTATATTGAAATATTTGCATTGTTGAGTTTACCAAAGTATTGGGGGTGTTTGACACCAATTGTGTTGAGGAGAAACCATAGGGTTAAGTGCATATAACCTAACACAAAATTTAGAAGAGAGAATAATAAGAATGAAGTGCTGAAACACCTCACTAAGGAGAAAGGCTTGGTATTAAAGTCATTTAACTCATCTAATATCTTCCCTTTGAGTGTAAGAGGAAATAAAGTATTTCTCAAGAAGAACTTATACGTTTCAATACCTTTTGTAACCCCACTTACCACACCACCGTAGATGGGTCTAGGATTGTTTCTATAAATAATGACACAATAGAAAGAGAGTGAGTGCCTCCACGCCCTTCCCATGTGCCACATAACTAAATAGACAATCTGTAATGTACTGAAATGTAGATAAAGGAAGTAGAATCAAGCCCCAAGATTTCTAAAACTATATTAGAATTGAATGCCATAGTAAATGAGTGAATTAATTCATGCCCCTATAATTTATCTAGACCGAGTGGAGTGGATTTGAAACTATGTTAGAAACTTGTAATTGTAGCTGAATTTCTAATATTGTTGAGAAATTTAGCGTACCTATCCCAGGTAAAACCATGTGAAAGGGAAAGAACATATCATACATTCCTAACTAAACTATAATTTTTGAACTTGTTCCTATTTTTCTAGATTTTTGTGCTTAGATATATTTATGAGTACATTTACCTTATTTATACCTCTATTTTACCCCATAATTGTACATATCTGTTATAAATGTAGAATATACCGGATGAATTCCCCCTCTTTTAGAGCATGTGTAAAAACCATTTTGAAGAATTGGCTCAAAACAAAATATGTGTGTCTATGCACAAGGTTTATGATAATTTATAGAGTGTAACGTCTTTGAAGAGGTGACCACCTTGAAGAACTTATACCTAAAAAAGGAATGTGTTTGCAAATGGTGGTAATTAGGACACATAATAGAAGCAATTTTATAAACATTAGATATAATAGAAACATTAGTGCTAATGCATGTATAAGAAGACAAGTACAACAATAGTAAAGTCAAATAAAATAAGTGTGTAAACAATATTACACAAAAGGAATTGAGACGTAAACATGGGACACCAAAAGTATCAAAATACAATAAATGCTCCTAGGCCTACAAGTAAAAGAAAACAAGATATTCCCAAAGCCACAAACATGGGGCACCCACGACGTTAGAAGACAAATAAGGAACACATGCCATAAGTAGTGAAATAAGAAACTAGTAACACAAACTACACACACACACACACACACACACACACACACACACACACACACACACACACACAAGCAAGTATACATGAAAAACATGATGGTATGATATAATAGTCAATATAGGTGAAGATAGGTGAATCAAGACATGTTAATGCTACACAAGAAATGTGTGTTAGTCATGTTATCTTAAAAGATAACATCTACACAATATATGTAATCAATCATAATGAGGAAGTGGAAATGAATTATATTAAAACTATAACACCTAGATGTAGTACAAAATATATGCCCCAATTTGTATAGGAATTCTTAGTAAATAGTTGGCCAACACCTATAATCATGTACAACATTATGTATATCCTACATTAAGCTCAAAATATCACATGAACATGTATGTGTAAATAGTAAAGAAACATGTTAACTATATAAAAAAAGTGACAAATAACATGTATTGTGTAAAGTGATAACAACTTAAGTGAAGTGTACACATACTAATTTTGTATTTTTGAAATATCTGACATTTGTTTTTGAATTTTAAACTTTTGTTAATGTATTTTGTATTTTCAAAGTTCTTAGTTATGTAAAATAAAGAGGGGTAACATTAATCTACCCAATGAGAACCTCTGGAGGAGGTGGAGGAACTGACAAAGAGGATAGAGGTGTATCCCTAGATTATATGGAAGGATTTGACTCAAATGAAATTATCACAATCATGGTAATGTTTGCTAAAGTTGGTCCAGGGACGAAGGATATATATGAGGAGTGTGTGAAGTAGAATACTTTAATGGAGGGCTTAAAGAGTGAGTAATCCTATACATATCATAGAACTAGAAGTCCTTTTAGAAAGTATGGAGGGAGGGTTTCCACTAGAGGAAATATAAGGAAGAGACACAAGAAAATGTGTGTGAAACCAAAGGCCTATCAGGAGACCTAGGAGAGATAGATTTGTGAGAGGTAGTATGTGAAAATAAAGGCCTATTAGGACACCTATGAGAGATAGATCCATAAGAGGTTGTGTGAGACCAAATATATATCTCGAGAGGCGGTATGTATAACCAAAGGCTTATCAAGAAACCTAGGATAACTAAAGTCGTGAGAGGTAGAAGATAGAAACATATACCTAGGAGGGTAGATCTACTGAGGAAATTTTCTAAAACTAAAGACTTATTTTTATATGTACTAGGTGTAGGAATAAAAATTGTAGAAGAATGAATAGGAAAACTAGGATAAGGATCCTCATATAAAACACCTTTAATGGTGAAAACGTTTTGGTTATGGATAAACTTGAAACTTTAATGGATGAAAAAAGGAATATGTGTAAGAGCATGTAGCTAAGGGATACCTAGACATAAGTCATGGGAACTAAGAGTACTAACAACCAATAATGAATTAAAAGTAGTGATATAAACAACAATGATATGTAGAATAATGCGTCAATATCAAGGATTAATGCCAAATGCATTATTCTATATAGAAATGACAATAGATTGAAGTATCGTGAGAGACAAAACTTATCATTGTTGTTTGTATCAACCAAAACACCATAAATAGGTTCTTGATTAATTGAGATAGGAATAGATAGAGTATCAAATATAATCATGTCATCTATATCAAATTCATAAAAAGTGATAAGTTGTATAGAAGATGATGTATGAGTAATAATGCCAATCATTTCATCCATGGGGTGGTCATAAGCAAGTGGTGGTGACACCACACTCTAAGTATTTTGCACTTAGGAATTACATTTTTCATTGTTATTCTTGGGAAGTAGATCGTGAAGATTTTTAGTTTAACATTATCATTGACTAACTTTGAATATTTAATGGGCTTATCCTTTGGATAACATTATATTTTATGAGATCTTGAATGATGTCGTGAAGCTTGAAACACCTATCGGTGAGGTGACAAATAAATTGATGATATTCATAGTAATAATTGGCAAAAATACTCTTACTTTAAGGATTTCTCATATAGACCTCAAATGATGGAGGGAGAGACACAATATTATACTCAAGCAATTGTTTCAATACAATATGTGTGACACAATGTGAGTAAAATTCCAACATGCTTGTTGAAGTTGTAACTTAGTTGGTTAAGAAATAACATTGAAAATGTAATAATAATAACCTTATTGTAATTAGTATTTCCTTTTAATCTTTATTTTCTTAGGAAAATTTGCATTAGATACAATAGGAGTGATAGTAAAATACTTGAGTTTGTTCATATGTAATAACTTAGCTTCACGCTCTTTGAGTGTATGACATAGATGTTCAAAGGATTGATTTTATTTCAAATAGGAAGAGTTCATGCAAGGGAGAAACAAATCTTTGTGTAATTATCTCTTTTAATTCACTTTGTTAGCTACTATATTTCCCATTTTGGTAAGCATGGTCTTGTATCATAAGACATAATCATTGATATAGTCATTAGAACCTTGTTGAAATTTAGATAATCACGCATAAGAAAATTTTTCCCCAATCTTTTTTTTTGATGAGATAAATGATTTTGACCAGAGCTATGAAACAAATTACACACCACATGAGAAATATAACAAGCTAAACCCAAAAATAAAAAATAGAATACAACTAAAGTAACCGATTTACATTATTAAACTACCACTCTTCATGCGAAGATTAGTGGCCGAGAAGGTTAACATGAATCCCCTTTTTGCTTTTTACTTTTTGACCTCATGCCATTTGTTTTTATCTAAATCCACCACTAACATGAGGTCATTGGAAGGATCAAAATTTTGATCCTGATCTGAGTCTGATTTATCAGATTCATGCCCTCTCTTGATGCCACCTACTCTTGTCTTGAAATCTTCAACTCAACTCTCTTGAATCATATTGACTGGAATCTTCATTCCATTCCTAGAATTAGGATGTGTAGGCCCACTGGGAACCTCCTCATCTTCTAATTTATGTGCCAAATTTGGAGAGGGGTTAATCCTTCCTCCTTTGCTTGTCGATGAATTTCTTCTTTGATTCTTCTTACCCTATGGGAAAACTACTTGTAAATTTCCTATAGTACGGAAAATACGACATCTAAAGGCTGCATTATCATAATCAAGGGTTTAGATGTGTTGGAATTCACCCAATTTTAGCATATTATGATCAGGGAAAAGAATTCTTAAGTCAATTTATACATAGATTTTGGCATATGTATGAAGCCCGATAACCTCCCTAGTTAGATCAACTTTTAAAAATTTACCTAGAGCTTGACCAATGTCTTCAAGAGCATACAAAAAATGCAATGGTAGATTTGGAAGGTGAACCCACACCAACATTTTTGATATGGAATAAGTATTCAGATTGAATTCTAGAAACCAAGGCATAAGAAAAATCCTTGTGTTGCCTCAGAACCATGGTCCTTCCGACAATCATTTTTGATGATCTTCAATCCTTTTGAATTGCACCACAAAAAAACCTTGGAGTAGAATGATATTTCACAATTATCGGACAAATTTTCAGTAATCCAAAGTGAGAGATAAGAGGAGGATGGCCACATGCCATTGAATCTCCCAATAACTGTGAGCTGGGACAATGAATGAAGACGGGCCAAGAATTCTAGTTTCTCTAAACTCAACAAAGGAATTTCTTTTACTAAATCAACAATATAAGCCAACTAGATGGGAGGGGAGGGGGATTTAGGATTCACTGCATCCTTAAAGAAGGTTGTAGATTTGGAAGAAATTGTGCCCCCACCAGGAAAGATGGAAGCAACACCACCTCCTACCTTCGAAGCCATAGATTTTTATCCACCATAGCCATGGAGGAAACAAGATGATCACATCTAAGAGGGTGACCAGGGGAGGAGTGCCATTGATTTGGATACTAATGCATCAACCCTTCCTCTTTCATGCACATGAGATATTTTAATTTATCTTCCTAAGTCAGAGATAAGAAATCACGAATGACGGTAAAATATTTCCTGCTACCATTGAGGTTCGTGTGGTACATTATTGATACAGAAATGAAACCCTATTCACCACTCTCCTCACACTAGTTATCTTAGTTATGTTTGAACTGATTCACTACCCATTTGTGGTGCCCAACCTGCCACCGCTAGGGTTTTGAAACTCGCCTTTGCTCCCGATCCGTAAGTCATTGCTTACTCAATTGTAAAAATCCCAAATTTTCTCAATTTCTTAATGTTATGATCTTTTCCCCAATGTTAATAGAGAATTGTGCTAAAAATAAAGTTTCCAAAGTGGTAGAAGAGCACAAAAAAGTGTGGGAAAATCATGGGATCATTACAATGGAAAATCCTTAAGAATCCTAGGAAAGAGATTGGTGAATAAAATTTCATGAGAGGCATAATCAAAGCAATCCACATGCAAGGAGTGAAGATGTTTGGTGGGATCCCCCTTTCCATTGGAAATAGGTATTTTAGGAGTAAAATTACTAACAAAAAAGGTCAAGAAACCACTTTGGGTGTAATTAGATTGTGAAGAATATAAATAGAATCCAAATTATGAGTAGAAGCAGACACACCTGATTGTAAATGTAAGATTTGAGCTTGTAATGTATGAAAAATGGTTTCAAGGGATTTTGTGATAGAAGAAGAAGTGTGTGAATAATTAGGAATGGATACATGTTAATATAAGCAAGCCTCAAATTAAAAGTTTTGATTTAAATACTTATTATGGTTATCACCGATGGATTGGTCACCTAACTAAAAGTTGTCTCAAGATTCTCCACATCATTCAAGATCTCTTCAATTCAAACACTATTGGATGGGATGATGCCATGGAATATTTAAATCCCTCAAATGATAACACAAAACAAAAATTCTTCAACGATCCACTTCCCAAGCATTAAAAAGACAAATATACTTCCGAAGTTCTCAATACTTAATACCACCCCCTCTTATGATCACCTTCTAGATGCAAGGACTAGAATTATCACTCCTACATCATCTCTTGTAGCACTTATCACTTTCATTGACTTGAATATAGATGACACACTTGTCTTTGATGTTATATTTATTCATGTCTATATTAATCAAGTACATATATGTGGTGTTTTGGTTCATCTACACAAAAAAGATAATGTTTTATCTCTCACACTAATTCAAGACCGCTAGATTTCTACATATAATCTCACATTTAACACTAATACTAGATATTGATGCATTACTCTACCTATCACTATAATTTCTATCACTAATCAAACTTCATTCTTAGTTTTTGTTACTCTTAATTCCAGACATTATGTCTAAGCATTCTTAGTGATATTCCTTATGTCATCCACCAACATGTCAAGTGTATTCATAACCATCAGGTTGTCACCATTAGAGGTATTCCTTTTGAGGATTCTTATCCTTGATTTTGTATTCATTCTTATGTAGTTCTTATTTCTACACCTAGTACATCTACAGATAGGTCTTTAGGTTCACCCAATACCCCTACATCTCTATCCCTCTTAGGTTTCTTCCCGGGTTTGTGGTTCTACCAGATCCTTCTCATGGATCTATCTCTCCAAGGTATTCTCGTAGGCCTTTGGTTTCACACACTTCTCTCATGGCTCTAGATATATTAGGTATCCTAATAGAACTTCAATTTCACTCATTTTTTCCGTGAATCTTCCCCTCACATGGTCCTATATAGGTCCTCTAGTTTACATGCTACCTCCACCATTTCGATCCAAAAATGGATCTAGAAGTACCCAATTCTATGTATTCTCTTATTGAAACTTGTAATGCATACCCTCAACATGTTCATTAGTTTGGAAATGGCTAATTTAAGATGATAGTGACTGGACATCTTCAAATGATGAAAAAACCATTGTTGTTATGTTTTGTGTGATAACTATGCGGTAATCACGAAACCGCCACAATGGTTGTGGAACCGACAATCTTCAAAGTAGTCATTACGTAATCACCGCGGTGGTTTCACAACTTCCCTACATGCAACAATGATTCTTCTCTAACAATGCCAAAACAAGGAATCGAATAGTTGCAAATGTTTTAACTTCCCAAATTAGTTTATTTTTCCTTTCATTCAATCTTTAGGTAGATCAACTATAAATTAAGTGCAAATTGGTATCGAATAGTTAGAATAAATTATTTTTGTGTAGTTTAACTTTTGTTGACATTTTTAACTAGTTTCCCATCACTCGGAAGGGTAGTGAAAGTGGTGAAGGTATCCTCATTCCTTTTTAAGTGGATATTTCCACCAAGAAGTTGAAGCAAGGAATCAAACATGGCTCGTAGTGGAGATACATGTGAAACCGAAGAAGAATATTTCTACAAGTTAAGGTGGATGTGCTAAGTATATCGAATATGTGTGATGCAAGAGCATCATTGTAAATAGATAATTTTGGCTTATCTAGGCTATTTTAGGTGTGTTTGAAGTCCATTTGGAGGTTTGTGTGAGGTAAATAGTCCATTTGGACCCTTTGTTTGTAATAAGTGGATTTTGAGAGGTTTCCCTCCAAAATCACTAGTTTAAATTTTCAATTTCTTTAAGTAGTTTTAAACTAAGTGTTAGTAGATTCATTCAATTTCTCTTAGCTCTCCACCTAAAGGCATGACTACATGACCTTAACTAAGACATAAGCCTTCCTTGGTTAGATCAAACATGGTTGGGGTTAGTGAGCTTGAACCCTAACTACCATATTATTATAATTTTTATGAAGAATTTGAATGGGGAAAGATAGTGTGTGTGAGGAAGGAGAGAAGAAGGGTGTATTCTCTGATTTAAAGCCCTAATGGATCTTACTGACTTGGTATTTTTATGAATAATCTAATGGAATCTTCTTTACATTTGTTAAAAATTGTGTACAAAGGCCTTTATGTGGCATATACATTGAATATCTATGAAGTGTGACTAAACTATTTGAAAAGGTAATGAATGTAAAGGTACATGAAATTTAAATATCAATATAAGGTTATGAAATATAGTCATGAAGGAGAGATTATAGTGAGAAGTCACTTTTTGATGAAGACTAGGTATAATACTAGTAAGACCCTTCCCTTGACTTAAAATTCTCATATGAGTGTGATAAAATAATGGTAGGTCTAATTCCATTAAAGGATTGTGTGTTAGAGGTTACATTAAGAATTAATCAAATCCATGTTGAATTATTGATCGAGGAAGAGAAAAAATCATCTTAAAATCCAATCTTTTGTTTACGTTGTAATTTTGTGATGAAGAGTTTTTGCATGACTGATTTGTAGGTGTGGTTAAGGAATAAGAGAAGTGTTTACAATATAAAAAGTCTCCAAATATTTGAAAGAGTTGGTACTGGCATTGAAAAACCTTGTTTAAGAAAATCCTAAAGGAAAATAACTTAGAAACACACTCTGCATTCGGATTGGGACACGTAGGCACAAAGATTGATATTAACAAAATTGTCAAGTAAACAAGACATAAACTTTTAAAACGATTATAAAGGTTTTTAAGAGGAAGAAGGTATGTATCTTGTGCTAAAAAAAAGAATCATTGAATTAGAAATAAAATTCAATAAAGTTAAAGTGTTAATCTTCTCAAGAATCAGGTGTACCTTGTTTGTGGTGTAAGAGGAGGGTTTTAAGACCAACATGCCCTAGTTGAGAGCTAAGAGAGGCTATTACAGCCTACACTGATGGTACAAATATATGGGAATGATTTTTGAGTACCTAAGGAGTATTAAGAAGGTAGGAAATAAAAATGTAAGACAAATTTACAAAACTTAGGGAAACTCAGCTATAATAGTGGTATATACAGTTTGAAAGGTAGAAGGGGATATTTACTGATTCTAAGGGTTTCATGCCAAGACCGATAAGTTGAGGAGAGCTTAGTAAAAATTTGTGGAGTGTATTAAGGTGTAATAAGTAACTTAAACCATTGAATAACCTAGATTTATTTAATATAGATAGTAAATAAGTGAAAAATGTAGTCTTGACAGTGAAAACACAGTCTAGAAGAATTGGAAAGTGAGTATTTTGGTGTAATGATCCTTGTTCCATGGTCGGGAACCTTGTCACAATATTAATGATCTAAGATAAGGTTTAAAATAAGTTGATATGATTTCAAAAAGAAATTCAAAATACGAGAGAACATGATGAAAGGCTAGAAATAAAGGTACAATTATAAACCTTGTGACAACTATGTTTTTAGAGTAAGATAAAGGTTTGAAGGTTAAATTAGAAAGAATGATGTTGTCTAGAGGTGAGTAAGTGATATTGGAGTGTGTTTGAAACATTTTGTAGGTGAGAAGTTTATTAGAAACTATTCAAACTTGAGGATACTTTGATTGTCCATTAGAAACAATTTAAAAGCCATAGAGGACCAAATAGTCAATCTATAGAAAGTGTCTTGAAGAGATGGATTAGTGAATGTCATGAACAAGTAGATTGGTAAAGGTAAGTGGTGCTAGAGAGTGAGTTAAAAAGAAAATTAATCCGGAAACCTAATAAAAAGGTAGACCAATACAAAGATTGGAGACAAAAAAGGGTTTAATACAAATGAGAAGCCAAAAGTTGTAAAACAAGACAAAGTGCCAAAGAGAAGTAAAAGTTCATGGTGAATAGCCTAAAAAATATTTCATAAGTGGTTGAACGTGTTCTCAAATTTAAAATTAGTGAAAAACCAAGAAACTCTAGATTCTAGTTTGAAACCCTAACATAGGCCTAAGTACATTAGCCTAGAAGAAGGAAAGTGGAGTTGGGAAGGTTGTAGATGAATATAGCCCATGAAATTCACTTAAAAGCAAGAATGTGGAAATGGGTATCCAAATCCTATTTTACTTTGGCATGAAAGTTAGTGGTACTTTCTAGACACAAATATTTGCTCAAAACTATGGCTAATTGAGGAATGTGAGCAAAAATGGTAAAAAGAGTATAAAAGAAAAAGGGTAAAGAGTTAGGTGATAAAACTCTATAAGATCTTTAATGGGTGTAATGGGTGTTGGAAAAAATTACCAATGAGTATTAGTTCCTATAGATGTGTATTTTATGCTAAAAATGTAATTTTGGAGGGCTAGAAGGAAGTAGTGAGGTCTAGAGTGAGTTGGGGTAAGAATGAAGGGTTGGTACTTTTCCAAGAAATTATACATGATTTTTAGTGGAATCAAGAAGGTGAAGAGTGTTTTTAAGATTTGAACTAGTTTTATATAGCGTATGTTGATGAAATGCAAGTTTTTAGGTTCAAGAAAGGTTAAAAATTATATGGATTTTGAATGTTGTTTTCAAGTAATTTTTCTAACAGTGTGATTGGTTCTTTGAATGTCATTATCTTCTCGCAACAATGTGGGTAGTATTTCCTTGTCTCTAGGGATGTGGGGTTCTATCATGGGATTTTTCATGGAGAATCTTAGTGTCCCGAAGGAGTACACTCATAAGCATGAGGAAGATAAGCATTGTGCCAACCTTATTCCTCCATTCAAAGTAGAGGAAAATATAGAGATTCAACCTTCGATTGGGACATGAATGCTAAAAATATAGACCATTGGCTAGCTCAACTTGAGGCATATTTTATTTTGCATCAAATCAATGAGAGTCAACATATTTCATTTGCAAGGTTAAAATTAACCAATCATGCTTTAACTTGGTTTGAAATCTATGTTCATTCTTTGGTTGTTAAGAAGCTTCCTCATATTTCTAAGTGGGATGAATTTAAGATGCTAATAAAAAAACAATTCTATCCTATTTGTTATGAGGAAGAGATTTCTATGTATTTTCCATATATCGAGACATAAAAATGTCAAAACGTGTAAGAGTGCACCGGTGAGTTTCAAAAGAAAGCTATCCAAATGGGAAAAGATGTGGTGGAACAAGATATTTTGATGGTGTACATTGGTGGACTCCATATCAACTTGAGGATACCAGTTCTCTTGGCCAAGCCAAGAAATGTAGACGAGGCTTGTTCTTAAGCCCATTATTTAGAGATGGAAAAGAAGAAGAGTTCATCTGCCTCTCAACATGCTTCAAATAAATAAGGTGACACCAAGAAAAAGGAGAAAGGTAAGAATAATGATACTTACATTTCTAAGAAGGATATTAAAGTTCATTATGTTCATTGTGATGTTGACACTCATTTTGAGGATAAATGTTGGAAGCTCCACCCAAAATTACATCCCTTCAAGAATAAGAAGAATAAAAATAAGGCCATGGCTGCTCTCTAAGGAAGGAGATAATTTGTAGAAAAAAGGTGGATGAGATAATGCGTTTTACCTTCATCTATAGAGATGTATGTTTGGGTAGTAATAATGATGTTCAAGAAAATAAACTTACTAAGCTTTTTCATATAAAAATTCAAGTGAAGAAAACCAAAGTGGATGCTCTTTTTGATACTTGTTCTCAAGATAATTTGATAAGTAAGGAGTTAGTTGATAAGATGAAATTAGAGACTTACAATCATCCAAATCCATATTCATTGGGTTGGGTGAAGAAAGGCATAGACATCAAGGTTACCAAGTAATGTAAAATTACATTTGGTATTGATAAAAAGTTCATTGATGAAGCTATTTTGGATATTGTTCCTCTTGATGTGTGTGGTGTAGTGTTTGGCAGCCCATACTTGTATATCAAGGATGCCATCTTCATGAGAAGAGATAACCAATACCACTTGGTGAAGGATGGTAAGAACTACCTCATTTCAACCTTTACATGGGACTTAAATATCTCCTTGTTATGTTCCTCTAAGCTAATAAACTCATTAATGCTAGTGGAAAATTTACATTACTTATTTTGAGGGATATACAAGAAGAGGAATTTGTTGCATCTAAAACCACTTGTAGCATGTTTACTAATAAAGAGAAGAAGAAAATGAAAGAGTTGGTTCAATAGTTCAGGGAATTTTTCCAAGAGCCTATGGTGTTGCCCATGGTTATGAAAATTGAGCATGACATACACTTGCCACCCAATAGTCTGATTCCAAACTTGGGATTGTATAGATAGTCATTAAAGGATGCCAATGAGGTAAATAATAGTAAAAATATTTGATAAAGCAAGGTATAATACATCCTAACACTTATCCATGTGGTTCTCATATTGTTTTGGTACATAAAAATTTAATTCATGAAGGATGTGTGTTGATGATAGATCATTAAATAAAATAACCATAAAAATAAGTACCATCTTCCTCGAATTGATGATTTGTTGGATCAATTACAACATGCTAAATATTTTACTAAGCTTGAAATAAATTCTTGGTATCACCAATTTTGGATTAAGGAAAAGGACATCTAGAAAAAAACGTTCAATACCAGGAAAGGGTTGTATGAATGGTTTGTCTTATTGTTTGGGATATGTAATGCACTAACTACCTTCATGAGGTTGATGAATGAGGTAATGATACCCTTTATTGATTCCTTTTTCATTATGTACTTGGATGACATTCTAGTTTTTAGCAAAACTTTTGAGGATCATATTAACCATTTGCATCAAGTTTTGTAATTTTTAAAGGAGAAATGGCTAGTGTTGAATGAGAATAAGTATGAGTTTTCTTAATAATCACTTGTATTTTTGGGGCATGTGGTTGGAAATAGAGAATTGAGGATCGATTTGGCTAAGATAGAGGTCATTTTGAATTGGGCTTCATTTTCTAGTTTGATCGAGACTAGGAGTTTTATTGGTGCAATTTTTTATTTGGGGAAGTTCATCAAGAACTTCTATTGCATAGAAACACCTCTACATTCTATGAAAATAGGTGGTAAGGTTTTTGATTAAGGTAAGAAACAATATACTTATTTTGAGTCATTTAAATACAAGATTAGTCATGCTCCAATTTTGACATTACCTAACTTGTAGCTTCCTTTCAAAGTGGAAACCATTGCTAGTGACTATGCTATGAGAGTTTTCCTACTTCAAGGAGGTAGGCCCATATGTTATCATTTTGAATTGTTTCAGGATCAGTTTTGAATTATTGTACATATGATAAGGAATTGTATGCTCTTGTGCAAGTAGTCAAGAAATGGAACATTACTTGATGGGTAAAGAAACTATCATACACATAGATCACCAACCTCTTTAATATTTATAAGATCAAAATAAAATTCAACAAGCTAGACACTATAAGTGGATGAGTTTCTTACAACAGTTTCATTTGATCATAAAATATAAGAAAGGTGTGACTAACTAATTAGCTAATATGTTGTCTACACATCCTTTAGTTTCAGCTACGGGGACTTTAACTCTTCTTGATCCTTTCATATGTGAATCATATTAAGAAGGTTATGAGAATGATCCATATTTTGAAGAAATATTTTAGCAGAAACTTTCAAGTGAGGGATTTTAACTTAGAGGAGAATACTACTTTGAAGGTAGGTTACTCTACAAAAATGAGAAACTTTGTGTTCCTAAGGGGGAAAGAGTTTAGTTGATGAGGGAAGCACACACTTCTAAGGTGGTTGGTCACTTTGGTGTGAAAAATACTATTACACATTTACATAGGTATGTTTATTGGCCAAACATGCAAGAAGAAGTTACCAAATTTATCAGGGGTTGTGTTTTATGCAGTACAAGAAAGCTTATTAATAGAAAGTTGGGTTTATATATACCATTACCAAAAAAGGTTATGATTGTATTATTGTGTTAATGAGTTGGTTCAAGTAAAATGTGTATTGTCATTCCTTGCAAGAAGACCATTAAATCTAGTGATGCCAATGATTTGTTTTTGCTAATGTGTGGGTTCATTTTGGTTTACTTACTTCTATTGTGTTAGATAGGGACTCACGGTTCATTGGAAATGTTTAATATACCTTATTGGAAAATATGGATACTAAGATGAAGAGGTCTACCACTTTTAATCCACAAAAAGAAGAGAAAACAAATGTGGTAAATTGTACATTGGTTCAACTCTTGAGATGGTATAAAAGGAAATATCTTAGGACATGGGATGATAATTTAATTTAAATCCAAAATCTTATAATGGGAAAATTCATGCTTCTACCAGTAAGAATCCTTTTGAGACATGTTTTGGTTATTTTCCTAAGAGTGCATTTGATGTTGTTATGAGACTACCATGCAGAGAAAACGGGAAAGTGGATCTAGAAGTCCATAAAGTTGAAAGCTTCATTGAAAAGATTCATTAGATACACCTCCATGCATGGGAGAAGTTGAAAGAGTAACAAGCAAGTATGAAGCAAGGAATGATCAACAAAAAATTGATAATTATTTCCTTGTTGATGACAAGGTATGGTTGTACTTGAGTAAAGAAAGGCTATAAGGTAAAGCTAAGAAACTCAAACCTATTCGATATGGCCCATTTGAAATTCTAGAAAAATGTGTACAAATGTATTTCACTTGGATCTCGCCTCCTTATATGAGAATAAATTTAGTTGTGAATGTTGACAATTTACGTCTCTTTGAGGCCTCCATGTTGGTGTTAGATCAAGAAAAATAAGGATTGTTGCTACCATATATTGAAGATCTTGCTCTAGAAAACCCGTTGGAATTTGAGGAAGATGTGGTATGGTAACAGAAAGATAGGACAACATAGTGATGAGTACAAGACATGTGGTTAATTTAGTTGAAAGGTAAATTTCTAACAAGGCCAAGTGGTATTCCAAAGAATATGTGGGAAGAAATTTCCTCACCTCATCAGTCCTTGAAGCTTTTAGGGACTTAAAAGCCTCAAATTAGGGAGGTATGATCCAAAAATGGATCTAGAAGTACCCAATTCCATGTTTATCTTATTTTAACTTTGCAATGCATACCCTCAACATGTTCATTTTTATATAAATGGTTAAGTGATCTTGATAAATGATTTGAACATATTTGAATGAAGAAAAAGGCCATTATTGTTATGTTTCATGTGATAACTATGTAGTGGTCATGAAATCACCACGATGGTTGCGGAACCACCACTCTTCGTAGAGTAGCGAGTTGCACAAATTTTGTGGTAGTTGCGGGACTTCCGTTTATAGGCATCGATGGGCTACACAACCACCATGGTGGTTCTATAACTACCCTGTGTAGACACCGGTGGTTCTACCTTGATGATGCCAAAATAGGGAATCGAATAGCTATAAATTTTGGACTTCCCAAATCAGCTTGTTTCACCTTTCCTTCCATCCTTGGGTAGAGAAACTATAAATACAAGTGTATTTACTCATCTAATTAAGTGGTTTTGAGTGAATTCAAGTGTGAGCAAAGGGAGAAAGTCTGAATTATTCTTATTTTATTCATAGACAATTGAGTTATTTCTTATTGAGGATTGTAAGCAAGTAATGTAAGTAGAGGGAGCTTGAATCCTTCTTGAAGGCCATCTATGGTAGTGAACTTGTGTTATATTGGAGATTTACATAGTGAGGGGAATAAATTGCTTATCCAACTAGATTTTTTCCTAAGTTGGGTTTCTCAAGGATAAAATTCTTGTCTCCTTGTCATTTATCTCTTAGTTTAAATATAGTGTGAATGATTATTTTATAACATCTTTGGATTATAAAAATCTTAGTTTATACTTCATCCATTATCACTAAGATAAGATCTATTTATTGAATAAAATGGTTGTTTACAAATCAATTTCATAAAGGACTTCTAATTCCCATGGTATGTTTAGGAGTACTCTCTCCTCTAGCCCTCCATGTAGGTCTTCTACTTCACACACTCTACATATACCTCCTTCATCCCTTAGACCCTCTTTTGAAAACATTACCACTATTGTGTTGCTTACATTTGAGTTACCTACTTATTCACAAATGAGATATGATCCTTCATCCCCTTCACTAGTTATTTCACATACTTTGAAGGTTCTCATTATGTAGATCAATAATACCAATATTTCTTGTACATAGTTAAGCACTTTTAAAATACAAAAACATTAACATAGTTTTAAAATGCAAAAACATTCATATATTTGCAAAAATACAAAATTAGGACCTATACATTTTTCTTGAGTTGTTAGCACTTTACATTATACATGGTGTTGGTCACTTTAAATTGATAGATAACATTCTTCTTTATTATTTACGAGGTTTTCACATGGTATTTTGAGCTTGATGTAGGATACTCACAAAGCAATACACGATGGAAGGTGTTGGAAAATACTTTACCCAAACTTCCTATACATATAGGGGCATCTATTATACACTAAATATAGATGCTATTTCTCTATTATAGGTCCTTTATACTTGCTCATTACACTTGATTACATATATTGTGTATATATTATCTTTTGAGCTAACATGACTAACATATTTGTATTGTGCAAAGTGTTGACATATCTTGTTTCATATATCTTCACCTATATTGACTATTATATCATATCATCATGTTATAACACTCTTATTTTTCATGCGTAATTGTGTGTGTGTGTGTGTGTTTATTATTATTGTCTTGTGGTATACATGCCTTGATTGTCATGTGACATCTTGGGTGTCCTATGATTTTAGATCTATGCCTATCTTGTTTTTTATTGCTTAATCTTGTTTATAGGCCTATAGACCTTGATTGTCTTGTGACACCTTAGGTGTCCCATATTTTTTCTTTACACCTTTTGTGTGACATTATTGGCATACTTCTTACATATAAATATAATTGTTTCATTTATCTTCTTCTACTTGCATTGGTACTATTGTTTATATCATATCTACTATTTCTATCTATTTCTATCATTGTTATTATTATGCACCATGATTACAAATATGCACAAAACCTTACTTTTTTAAAGAACAATTTATTTAAGTTGGCCACCTCTTCAATATTCCACAATGTTCTACAAAACCTCAAACATATAGTACATGGGCACACATATTTTCTTTTCAAGCAAAGTGTTCAACATTATTTTTGCATATGACTAAAAAGAGGAGGCATTAATCGGGTATATTCTATAACTATAATAGAAAAAAGTTGAATTATGGGGTAAAATATAGGTAAAATTAGGGTACAATAACTCATAAACACATACAAGCATAAAAATACAAAAATTAGAATATGTTAAAGATGTATAATTTTTGGTTAGGACAAGTATGGTATGGTCTTTCCCCTTTCACAGGTTTTCTGGGGGTAGCTATACCAAATTTCTATGTAGTCTCATAATTTCATCTATAATTATAGGTTTCTAATATAGTTTCATATCCAATCCACTCAGTTTTGATTAGCTATAAGGGGGCATGAAGTAATTCACTCCTTCACCATGACATTTAGTTTCTACTATAGTTTCAAGAATATGTTGGCCATTGTGTCTACGGTGTTGTCATTGATGTCAAAGGTCATTGATGGAAAATGGAGTCTAGGTGTTATATGAGTCTCCATGAGGTTTTAATCAAGGTAAATCATGAAGGTTGATTGGTAGTGTCTAATCATGTTGTCTTGTGATGGTATCTAGGAATGATCAAGATAGTATGAGCTCTCTAAAGTTGTTTGAAAAATGTAAAGAGGTAAAAATGTTCCATGAGATGTGTGAGAGGTGTTAAGTGTCTACAATAGGTCATCATGGTCAGTTCATGTGATGTATGTGGTGAGTCAGGTCATTCTAGGCCTAATCGTAGATTTAGTCCAAGTAGGATGATATGGTGGCATGAGAAATGGAATAGGGAATAATTTTTGAAGAATTTTGAGTGTAATTTGAGGTTATATAACAAGTCTTGAAGGAGTATCATGGCATATATCACATGTATAATGCATATATAAGGTCATTTTAAAGCAAGTTCTTGAAGACAAAGATAAAAGACGTAGGTAATTATTAGTGTCTGGAGATATTCAGGTACATTTGAGAATTTATGAGACTTGGGATAGTTTGAGGAGTTCATCATGGTGCTTTGGGTCAAATTTCAGGTCAAGACAGAGTAGGAAGTGCAAGAAAAGTGATTTTTGGCAAAATCGAGCTCTTGAGGAGAAAAATCCAACTCGTAGGTGAAGTTGTTTTTCTCACCCACACATGTGGGATTTGGATGGGATCTTGTGGCTTTCAAGGTTTTCATTGAGCTAAGAGTGGTTTGAAAAAATAATGAGTTGATTTGATAGTCTCATCTTTATGAACAATCGTTAAGAAGTAAAACTAGTTTGAAACCCTAATTAAACCCTCATAACAGAGTGATATGGAATATTTTCTTGGTATGGTCTCAAAATAAATCTAGAAAGAAAATTTTATGTATCAAGGTTGAATAATATTCTCTAGGGCTCATTTTGGTGGTGGTTTCATGTTCCAACTATTTCAGTGGAAGTAAGAGAAAAACCCTAGTTTTGAGATATTTAGCTGATTTGTGGATGAGATGGAAACTTTAGGATGAAAATTGAATTGTTACAGAATCCTTGGGAGACAATATAATTGGCCATGGAAATTTTTACTTAGGTTTAGTGGAGAAATTTTAAGATACAAGTCCTCCAAGTTGCCCTTTCGGTTTTGGCCTAAAAGGGCTAAAACCTAGTCTTGGGGTTTGAAGGTGTGTATGATGAAATGCTTGATCTAAAGCAGAATTTGATGATCATGGATAACTTGTAAAAACCTGAAATGATGTGTTAGAGACCTTTTTTGATCATATAAATTGGTTTCATGTTGAAACCCTAGTGGTCTAATTATCCCTATTAGGTCTCTCAAGAAGGTGTGATAGAACAAGTATGAAGGCATGGTTTTCTCCATAGGATATGTATTTTAGTGATTTAAAAAGTGTATCAAGGTGAAATTGATGTGTTTTAATATTTAGTTGAGCCTAGAAGTGAAGATTTAGGTGATGGAACATGTTTCTCTAAAGATAAGTTCTTGAACCCTTATTGGTAGTTTTGACTTGTTTTAGAGATTGAGCTAGTTGGAGGTCTTGTATTATGATTTGATGGATGAAATTAGTTGTTCTAGAAAGTAGATTCATATACTTTCTAATAGTATACTCCATGAGCCACGATGAATATTTTTATTTGATAATTTGGTAATTATTTGAGGCGTGTTTTTGGGTGCTTGAATACCTAGTTTTGAATGTTTGATTCTTGGTATGTTTCATGGTGGAGATATCAGTTGTAAAGATTCTTGTGATTTCTAGTGATGCTTTGAGAGGTTGTCCTTGACACGTTTGGAGCTGATGAAGTCTTGAATTTATTTTAGATGGCCTTAGATCTCTTTAGAGACACCCAAATTAGGTCACACCCTACCAATTCCCCTTGATTAACATAAATTTGACCATGACCCCTCCTCACATCATTATTAATTTAATTACTTGAATTAAATAAATTTCCACCTCACCTAGTCACCTCATCTCTTCACCTCATCTTAGACCTATTCCAAGCCTATTAATTAACCTAGACTAAGTCCCCAATCCCATTAACTAACTAGGACTCATTCTAAGCCTAATATTAATTTCATATCATTCCTCCAACTAATTACCACTCCATTTAGCACCATTCCACACTCTTGACCCTGTTGTCATGTAAATGAGCAACAAGCAAATTGTCGATTTCAAGCATGAAAACTATACCCCTGTGTTAATTTTTTTAAGTCCTATCATTCCAAGACACCCTAGGTCTATCTAGTCAGTCCAAGTGACCTCCTGATTAACATTATCTCATCCCCTTAGGTGATTTAGGAAAGTCCATTCATTCCCCTAGGTGATTTTAGGAGTTCATTTGCAAGCTACTGGATAATTAGGGAAGGGCTATCACTGGCCTTTCTAGGACTGGAGCAACCCCATGGAGCGGAGAAGAAGAACCTAAGTAGATGTGGATGTGATTCAAAGGTTTAGGGACATAATGGAGATGGTTCATGAATATTTTGGAAGGGATTGGAGAAGTTGGGGTAGTTTTGCTAGAATTAGGGTTCATAGGCCTAGTTAGTGCACAAGCCAAAACAACCATTAAGCTTTGAAAGGTGATTCCGGGAGCTCCGTATGGAGTTAGGAGAAAAAATAAACATCAATAGAAAGATAATTCAAATACCTACATGATGGTGAAATCATATTTTTCACAACACTTGGTGCATTATGTCTTCAGGCATTTTTTCTTAGGAAGAGGTGGAGTACTAAATCAAAAATCCACTTTTTATGGATCAAATGGAATAATAAAGACATGATACCCCCACCATTGGATTAAAAGGTCATTTACAGTCAAGATCATATAATTTTTTTCAAAAAATGTCCATCGGGAGCTCAAGTTATCATCATCACAAGTTGTCCTCTTGGAGTAAGTTCAAGACTTAGCCAAATTTTGGGAGGACACATGTCAGCTCCAGGAGAGCTTGACGTGATTTTATGTCCCTAAAGTACCTGAGGGTTAGGTACATAAACCTTGGAAAAATTCACCCAGCCCCCATGTGACCTCTAGAACCCCATGCGACCATCATGATTAACGGTTTAGCCCTCGGAGTGCAATCTAGAGCTGAAATTCCCTGTTCTCGGATCTTTGCCACGTGTCAGCTCCAAGACCGTCATGGAATTTGATGTCCCTCATGTCACTCACATGTTAGAGACATAAAACCTTGAAAAATGTGCCCAACCCTCTAGGAGAGAATTCTGGTCACTCATGTGACCCGCTCTAGCCCCTCGGTGCTTTAAAGTTGATTCTCTCTCTCTCTCTCTCTCTCTCTCTCTCTCCCTTCCATTGGATTGCTACCACATGTTGCTTTCTTGATCACCATGGAAAATTATGTCCCTCACATCCATTTGAGGTGAGGGACATTAGGGACACAAAAATTCACCCCTGCCCCTTGCCATGATTTTTTGAATATTTAAATCCGGCACTCGGTTGTTTTCTCCCCTCATTTCTCCTTCACAACTACTCACCATGCCATGGCCATGTTATTTCTTGTCAGGACACACCGGTCCACCATTGACACTCCAAACCAGCACTACGCATGACCCTAAAATACTCTAATCCATGAAAACATAACAATATTAGAGAAAAGTGGATTGAATTGATGAAGAAATGAGATAAAATGAAGATTTTTTGCCAAATAACCATAAAGTCACCTAATCAAAAAATATTCATATCTTACAAAATACAAGTCGGATCGAGATACCATCTTTTGTAGACTTCCTCATTTTTCAAGGTGATTAAGATGCAACAAATAGGAGGTCAAATGGTGCCCAGATTAGTTTGTTCCAAAAGATTCCTCACTTCGTGCGCCGACTCACATTCGTCAGATTTCCCATCATTTGGCAATGGAAATGAGCTAAAAACTTGCACATGAGCTCTAAATGAAAAACCTATCGTAATGGAGTTTTTTTCATCACAAATAGAGACAAAAACTAGACATGTAAATTTTGAGCTCCATTAATGGCCGCCATGGCAGCTCCGTGCCGAAGCCACTACCAGGTTAAAATTTCAAAATTTATTTCCAATCATTCTAGCAGGAGAAATCAAGTGAAATTTAGAGGACATGACCATGACGATGAGAAGAATCTAGAAAAATATACTCCATTGCAAAATGAGCACCGGAAAGCCACTTTCCAAAAAAGTGTAAGCGTTCCTACACATGATTGCTATTTTTGGTAAGTCTTCATCAAAAGTGGCTATGGAAAAGGCAAAGTGTGTTTGAAGATCTCCAAGAAGCGAATGATTATCCGGAGCAAAAAATAGTGAAAATGGACACTTACTAAAAATAGTAAGTCCTTTATATGGGTGCTTACTAAAAATAGTAAGTCGCCCCAAGAAGTGGTCAAAGAAAAGGTAGAATGAATATTTTCATCACATCAAGATGATCAAGAAGAAGCAAGAATCACCTCTTACTAAAAATAGTAAGTCTCCCATCTGGGAATTTACTAAAAATAGTAAGTCACACTCAAAGAGTAGTTTTGGCACAATGGGACATTCAAAACTTTGTCACATCAAAGATTTCCATAAATGAGGATCATTAGAATTCATTAGGGAAAGCTGTACGTACCCAAAATTATATGTACTTTTCAATAAGAAATTGGTTACGGAAACCCCAATGATGATCCAGATCTCTTCGTAAGGTGTTCGGAATCAAGAAAATCTCACCAAGCATACATTTACATCCTAAAAATACTTAACAAGATTTGCATGTTTTTTATGACCTCTTCCCAAGAAAGGCGGAAGTCATATAATCACCACCCTGGCAGGTGGCGCTCCTGTGCGCATTTTCCGAATGTTCCAACAATTTCATCTAACATAAAAATTTAATTTGCATCCACATTTCTTAACCACTCCTACTTGCATTTATGTTTTGGCCACCTGGTAAATAGTGATTTCTCTTTGTTTATAATAGAAGAGTTCAATTCAAACTTACCCTCTAGTAAATCCAAATGCTATAAATACCCAGCTTGTTTACAAGAAAATGGCCCCTCTCCCTCTATGAATTATTATTCAGTGTGTTTTGAAGTTCTTCCATAAGTTTCAATAGGTTTAGATTTTGCATGAATTCTCAGCCTCTCCTTTCTACTTTAGAGATCATTTGATCTTCACACTTTCATTTTTCTCCATTGTTATCCTACATAGTCAGCTTAGCATAAGATAGTTTCAGTTCTAGATTAGAGTTCATTTGATAATCTTAGAGTTGCGAGGTTGTTGTTTTGTCAAAAGAAATAGATCCCAGAATTCTTGGTATATTTTTGTTGTATCCCCGCATAAATCCTACTAGGAATCACATAGTCAAGCTCTGTTCACTTGCACCATCCCTCTCTTACTTGTATTGTATTCGGTTTATATCCAAGTTGCCATTGTTCGAGTATCTTCTTTTCTTGACGCTATCACATTCACACTTTTTGGATTCACGAGAACATGAAGGAACAAAGAGATCACAATGAGGGAAAGTCATGACATAAATGGATTTACCACTATTATGTAAAATTCTAGGTTTGAACTATCAAAGTTGTAGTTCTGATATATCAAATAGAGTAGCAAATCAATTTATTTTAATTAAGATCACTTTAGTTTTACCAGAAAGCATTTGTGGGGAATGATAGCTTTAAGAAGTCTATGATTTATTCCTCACTTCGAGGTAAGATTGAAGGTCTTTCGATTAGATTAGTTATTTATTTAAATATTTGAGATAAATTCACAAGTGCATGTGCAAATAGCTATATCGAGGCTAACTTGCTTGTTTTAATTTTGTTATTAGATTAATTGTCCATTATATCGAATATATTAGAATAGCTGCTCTTTTAATTTCTTTCAAATATACATCATTGAAAATACAAAAATAAAAGGAATATAAGCATAGTGTAGATATATCTTTCATAGTTAGTCTACTTATTTCAGGTTAAAGTTTGATTATCTTTTACATGAAAATTACGGGACCCAGAGACCCGGGGATTATGTATTGAACCTAGTAGTACCTAGCCAAATCTCTTCACAAAATTAACAGAGATATAGATCAAGGGATTAGGATTCAGGTCTTCCAAATGACAATAAACCCACAAGCAATTAGTGAATAATTGAGAAAATTGAATATTGAAGACGACAAAGCATACACATTCTGGTCGAGTCAACCCAAATATATATTGCCTTGATAGGATATCCGCATGACCATACAAGAACCCAAAAGAGAACAAATATTTGGTTATGATCCATTAGTTCCACATCCAAACGCAGGAGACCTTCTCATTGACATAAACACAGGCTTACATATACAAGTTGCTAGAACACTCGTAAGGTATTATGAGAAGATCGCACAACTCCTAGTATTAAACATAGAAGTTGAAAAGGCTTATGACCATTGGATAGTTGGAAGAAGAGATTGATTCTTCACATGACCATAATAGGTCCACAACAACCACGAACTCATGGTTGTGATCCCTAGGTCCCACAACCCAACGGGCCTACTAGTCAGTTAAGTATTGACACCAGTTTACGAATGTTGGTATTTAGATCCTCACCACTCCTTGCCAGATATCATAATGCAATTTTCCATATTAAACATAGAAGCTAATCAAGCTAATATTTTTTAGGCTAGACTAGAAAACCACCCATAGTTTATTATAAATCCACTACACCTCTCATTACCATTTTCCATGACCTTGTCTAGAAATATACACGAAGCACCTATAGGTCACTTTCCACATATCCAACAGCTAATAGATAGGATCTCGGTAGAGCTCGACATTGATTGGAGCCTCCGAGAAACTATTATATCTGAACAATCCATTACACCAATTTAGGTTAGGAGAGATTTCTTTGCCTTAGATTCACATATCCCTTTATTATGTGTTGAGGATATAAGATTGCCCAACTAGTTTGTCTATATCCACATATATTCCATTTCCACTGGTTGTCTCAGCATGACCTCGGGAGGTCAAGTACGAAGAAGAGCTACTTGTAGATTCTCATACTCGCATGTCACTTTTCTATCGTATAAAATTGGTGAACCCAACGTGAACACATACACAATCTTCTGATCCGGAGTCATATTCCTACTCGTTCTTCTAATTGATTCAATTTTCATCTTCTCTACCTCATTAGCCTTCACATTAGCTTCACCTCTACAAAATTGGTCCCATTATTCCCCTTTTATTTCCATTTATTTCATCCATCTTTGCTCTTTCCCATTATTTTGTGGGTATTTATATACCTCCCGAATATGTCGGGATACGACGCATATGGCAGACCTCTCTTAGTTCTCAAAGCACATTACGGTCAAACAAATAGACAACCGTCACCCTCGCTTTCTGCATGGGCTGAAAACTATTCAAGTAACTACTTGTCATCACAAAATCCTCCTCAAAGAACTAGCTCTAGTTCTTCATTCCGAATTGAGGAGATGGATCAGCTCACACAAAAGCAAAAACTAGAGCCCTTAGGCTCTAATAATATGATTTATATTGGAGAATCCATTTCATCTCCTCGGGTTTTATTCAGACCAAAAATAAGTAGATAGTCATATCCACTCCCATTTTTGGATGAGAAGTATTTAGCACATTACGCTAGAAGAAAACAATGCTTCAAAACATGTACCCACCTATAGGAAGTTTGCAAACACAACCCGATACCCTGCTCAAGAAAACACCCCCATTCCTCCACCTATGGGAAATACTCTCGGTGAAGCTTGGAAAGGTAATGATCAATTCATAGTAGGGTACCATACCCCTTTACAACCTCAAGGTATACAACAACCACCATTAAGGAAAAACATTGTGTCTTCACTAATCGAGGTCATCTCAGCCTTAGTTGAGAAGGTTAGAGGATTAGAACTTGCTCAAGAAAATCAAAATTCACATTTCAGGCAAGCAGGAATTCCCAACCCTCGCATCATCCCAGCCAAGTTGACCTCCTCACAGGAACAGGCACATTAGGCATGCCTCCTCAACATTTTCGTATAACTATCCACAACAAACACCAACTAGAACCACATTTTCAAATGCCAATCCAGTTGAAAGTATGATACCTCCTGGCTTAGTACCAAACAACCCATACCAGAGTAATGCTCCTCCCTACTTAAACATTTATTCAAAATCACCACGAGGAGACATGTTCTCCTCTCCCAGGATGTTTACTCAACCCACAAGGATTTCCTTATGTCCCTCTGAATACATATGCTATGCCATATCAACAACCCATTCCACCCCCCCCTCGTAAAGCACCATCGATGGTCGAAACCTATGCGGTAGGGACTTACTCAAAATATTTAAAAGAGCCTCTAGATTTCACCATACGAAGTGTCATGCTTCCAAGACCTCTTCCCGATTTGCCCAAATACAAAGGGGAGGGAGATCCAAATGCACATATCAAGGCCTATGCCACGGCCATTTGAGAATTGCTCCCTTGGGATGCGGTTGTTGCTAAGATATTCCCTAAAACCTTAGAAGGTATTGCCCTTGATTGGTATTACAGAATACATGAAGCCTCGATACACTCATTCAAACAACTTGTGTCAGAGTTTATCAAAGCTTTTGATATGAACAAATTGTTAAGAACAGGAATCAAGGAATTCTTACATATTAAACAAGAGCACAATGAATCCGTTGCTCATTTTATTCAAAGATGGCGTACAATCCTCTACTCATCAGCAAGTGCTCCAAACATGGATCAGATGGAACTATGTGACTTATTCCTTCATTCCCTCAATAGAGAGATAAAGGAAGAAGTCCAAAATTTCCCACTAAGGACTTATGATGAAGTACTCAAAAGTGCTCTCCGAATAGATCAAGTGGCAATAGACAGTGGTCGTAAGACATATGGAACAAATGGGAAATTAATCTCTCCTAATCAAAACACTATGACCTATCCTAATGCAGGAATACCAATCAAGGACCCAAGATCCTTAACAAAAACCATGGGGTTATAATAGATGGAGTAACAAACTAGGTTAAAAGGGAAAACGTTGTAAACATTTCACCACCCATTAAACATCAATGAAATAAAACTTTACTCCAACAATCAACGCGGTGGATTTTAATCATCCATCATGACAACAACAACAACAACAACAATGAAAAATCCAGACACAAGGTCCAAATGAAACCCAAATGGATATCAAAATCAAAACCAAAGGCAATAACCTCAAAATTTTAACTCTAACAACCAGCAACCTAATCAGGGTTTTGGACCACAATAGGTTTCAAATCAACAACCTCGAAACTATAATCCCAACTTGTATTGTGGTTTCCACAAGATTCAAGGCCATGATACTAGGAATTTCCATGACTATAATAAATTCATGCAACATTTTCCAGAAGACCAAAGACAACTCTTTATAGATATGTTTTTTAGAAAATTTTGTAGTACCCATGCTAAACACTTATACGGGAGTAGTTTCCCCTCAATATTTTTAATGATCCACTCCCAAATCACTCTAACAATAACATGTTAGATCCAAATGGGATGAACAAGGGTGTTATGACAGGAAATAATGATCATGAAGCCTCAACTTCATTAAATCCACCGGTTGCACCCCAATTAGGAACTCGACCACAAACCAAGATAGTTGGTTTGGTAGAGTTAGATATTGAGCTACACGTAGAAACCATAACTAGAACATGAGATTATTCTTCTCAACCAGTTCCAAACTATCCATTAGAACTAGACAACATTTAAAAACATTAGTAAAACCCATAGGTGCTTATGATCTAATTAATGACCTAACAAAGACCTTCTCTCACATTTCCTTCTTGGATTTGTTAAAGAACTCTCCCACCCATAGGGCTACTCTCTTAGAAGCATTAGGTCTTGGTCATCTAATTAACATCACTCCTCCACTTGAAATGCAAGTAAACCATGTAGACTTTGATGTCTACCCTCCAGGGAAGCCAGATAGGGATACTGAGTTTATATTTGATATAAGAAAAATGCCAACAGACGCTGAAATTACGCATGTAGAGGTGACCCAACCTTACATTTATAGGTATGGGTTTACAATAATTATGTTAAGCACACAATGATTGATGATGGGGAAGTAGTTAACATAGTCCCCTTTGCTTTTCTTCAAAATCTAGGATATGGAGAAACAAATTGTTCCACAACATGAAATATACGCTAAGAGGTTATGATAGCCTCAAGGCCACTTCGATTGGGACCATAGTTTTACCAGTCACCTTAGGACCAAGACAGTCCTCACTAAATTTTATATTATAGATCGGGAAACCAACTATAATATGATCCTCGGTCAACCATGGATACACCACATGAAGGAAATCCCTTCCACGTTATTCCAGGAAATAAGATTTTTGCACCTAGGGAAAATATTTGTGGCACAAGGTGACCCAAAACCATTCGATATACACCTAGCAGATTTGAAGAAGAGACTAGGTGTTCACTCTAAGTTTGAACTCACAAAAATCAACTTAACAAACCAATCAATTCAAAACTAGAAGAGAAGTTGATACCTACAACAAAATTAGAAATTACGAATCTATTCGAAGGCATTCCAACACTCAAAAATGAGACTAACGTCATAGAAATGGTATCATTAGGGACTACCGCAAAAATTGTTGAGTTACTAGAGAAAGATCTACCCATTCTCTACCGTTTGATTCCTTGGGTATGAGATACACCCTAGGAATTGGTTCCCTTCCATCGAGACGAAGTTTGTATGGTAGAAGTGACCAAGGAAGAAGAAACAAACATGAGGAATGTCCCAACATCCATTTTCCAAGAAAATATTGGACTCTCCACTTGATGGAGATAGATGTCATTTTGGAGTGGGGCAGGGTGTGATCTTTACTTTCTCCTAAGGGAAAGATCCTACCTTTTCCTTTAAGTTAAACTTTGAATGTACAAACAATGGGGTTGAGTATGAAGCCCTCCTCCTTGGCCTCATCATAGCCAAAAGGATGGATGTTGATAACATAGAGTGCTAGGAGACTCTGCAACTAGTCATAAACCAAGTCTCGAGATATATGAGACTAGAGTAAAACACTTACAACTCTATAAAACAATGGTATTAGATCTAACCAAAGGATTTTACTTCATATCAATCGAAGAAATCTTGAGAAACAGAACCTTCTCACTGATTCAATAGAAACCTCACTTCTGTTTCACTCCAAGAAATGAGTTGGAAAATAAAAGTTTTATGGTATCACTTCATCTTGAACCATTGGTGTGTAAAATACCAAAAACCCACTCTGACATGTATAGAAGATGAGAATGAGTTTTTTTATCTTAGATCACTTTGAAAATGATAGAGTCACTCTTGGATATCTAAATGCCTATGCGGAGCTACATCTCGCTCACCACATAGTGGATTTTTCCCTAATCCCACATTCCTCTTCCTATTTTGGAAATCCCATGATAGAATCTCCCCCACAAAAGAATCTCAATATCTATGAGGTAGAGAATGGAGAAAGTTTGGAACTACCTCCGGCCTCACCTGAATTTGAAGAAGGAAACGATTCCTTAATCGAAGAAACAATTAACATAAATATTGGAACGGAGGAAGAACCAAAGATTTTGAAGTTGGGATCCTCATTAACTCTAAAGGAGATAGAAATACATACTTAGATCCTCAAGGAACATCAAAAGGATTTCACATTTAATTTCAAATAAATGATAGGAATTACACCACATATCGCGGTACATAATTTTGTCACCAAACCAGATGTAAAGCCAATTAAACAAAAGTCGAGACCAATGAAACCAAAAATGGCTCTCATGGTGAAAGAAGAAGTAATGAAACTTCTCCAAGTGGGATTCATCAAACTAGTTGACTATTCACAATGGGTATCTAATATCGTCCTGTTCTCTAAAAAAGAATGGGAAGATACACATTTGCATAGACTTTCGGGACATTAACAAAGCTTGTCCCAAAGATGACTTCCCATTACCATCCATCGATGTTATTGTTGATGCAACAACTAGATTTGAGCTGTTGTCCCTCATGGATGGGTTCTCAGGGTATAATTAGATTAAAATATCTAAGGAAGATCAAGCCAAGACCACGTTTATAACTCCTTGGGGAACTTATTGTTACGTTGTCATGCCATTCGGTCTTAAGAACTTGGCGCTACATACCAACGGGAAATGACATACATATTTCATGACCTTATTCATAAGATTGTGGAGTCCTACGTAGATGACTTGTTGGCCAAGGACAAGAAGCATTGTGATCACCCAGAAGTACTCCATATCATTCTCTCATGATTGATCGAATATGGAATCACATTGAACCCAAAGAAATGCGTATTTGGTGTGATAGGAGGAAAACTTTTGGGTTATATTATATGTCATGAGGGATTGATGTTGATCCAGCCAAAATCCAGGTTGTTCTTGAAATGATTCCACCATCAGATGAGTCTAGTATCAAGATCATTTCTTGGAAAATCGGTGCAATTTGAAGGTTCATTCGGACTTAAGTTTTTTTGTTCATCAAATCAACAATTTATTAAAAAATATTATAGCATTGATTAGACAGAAGAATGCAACGAGGCCTTGAAGTAGTTAAACACTTCTTGTTGTCTCCTCCCATGCTAATGCCTCCTAGACCAGATCATCCTTTGATCCTATATTCATGGGCTACTGATGTCTCGCTAGCTTGCATGTTGGCTCAAGAAGACAATGATAAACAAGAACGTGTAGTCTATTTCATTAGCTAGATGTTGCTTGATTATGAAACATGTTATACACAAGAAAAGAGAATGCCTTGCCATAGTATTCACAATGAAACGTTTAAGACATTACATGTTAAATCAAGAAACAAGGGTCATTGTAAAGATAGATCATTTATAGACATTCCTCACACAAGGGTCTTTATCTAAAAAGGATGGACATTTCATAACCTTAATGGGTGAGTTTGAATTAACATTTGTAAACTGGAAATCCATTAACGGACAAATCATTATAGACTAGTTAGCTGAAAAATATTAGATGGAGGTGATCGGTAGATCTGGACTTTCCCGATGAATGCATATACTTTTTTTGAAACAGACCCCCATCTCTACATGCCCTTGGTACACTAACATCATCAATTTTATCATGGACCATACATACCTAAAAGGTGCCACATCACAACAAAGAAGGCGGTTACACATTATCGTTGCTAAATATGTTATCTTAGAACAAGTGCTCTATCGTAAAGCCTTCGATGGAATGATTTTAAGATGTGTTGACACTGAAGAATCCAAAAAGATTCTTTATGAATCCCACAGTGGGATATGTGGAGGCCACTTTGGTGGTCACACCACTACTCACAAAATACATCGAATGGGCTATTTATGGCCTACTTTAGAACATGATGTAGTAGAATTTGTGCGCAAGTGTCATAAATGCCAAGAATTCTCTCACGAGATTCACATGCCAGCACAAGCTCTGCAACCAATCGCAACCCCATGGCCCTTTTCCACGTGGGGCCTAGATTTGATAGGGAAATTATCTCCCTCATCAACAGATGGCTATAACTTTATAATCAAAGCAATAGAATATTTACCAAATGGGTAGAGGCCATTCCTCTTACCACCGTACCAGGTTCTGTAATCGCTAAGTTCATTTTGAATCAAATCATTTATAGGTACGGTGTCCTGCAAGTCATTATCTTAGATAATGGAACATCCTTTAAGAATGATGAGGTCCATGAGTTATGTAGAAAATTTAAGATAAACCATCATACGACCTCTCTTTACTACCCTTAAGCCAATAGACAAGCTGAAGTGACAAACAAAACATTAAAATCTATTCTCCTCAAAATAGTTAAGGAGAACAAATGTGATTGACATTTAAAATTATACCGGCCTTGTGGGCCCATGAACCTCAATAAGAACACCAGAGGGTAACCCCTTTCTCATTAGTATTCAAGGTAGAAGTAATTCTCCCACTTGAGGTGAAATACCGACTCTACGCATCTCATTACAAGGGATTTTGGGAGAAGAATCCTATAGAGAGGCATGCCTCTCTCAACTAGAAAGCCTTGATGAGGCCAGGATAAATGCCAAAAATGATGCAAAGCCTATGCCGACGGATGTGCCTGGAAATATAACAAAAAGTTCTACTAACGAAATATACAAGGGAGATCTAGTTCTAAGACTAGACAACCGGATTGATAAGAAAACCGGTGAAGGAAGGAAATTCTGGCCCAAGTGGTTGGGCCCATATCGAGTCATGAAAGACTATGAAATGGTGTGTATCTCTTGTGTACACTAGAAGGTGAGGAATTCAATGAAACTGTCAATTCCTTACATCTTAAACAATTTTACGCATAGGTCATCAACATCATCATTTGTATATTATATCTACCTATATTGCATTAGTCACTTAGTTATTTCATGTTGTTCACTCGTTTCGTAAATTTTGTGGTCAAGGAACTTATTCTTAAGAAATTCATTATAAGCTTCTGAAAACATTGGCAAAAGCATTCAAATCATATCTCTTCAATTTTCATAATATCATCAAATAGTTTCAAAATCATTTCATCAATTCGACAGACAAAGTCTTGACAAAAACCATACCAAGGCCTACATACTTGGTCATACTCATTCTTTTCTACTAGGTTAAGTTGTTCTTACCTACGGTCTATTATAGAAGCTTCTTGGTGTCACATCTATCCTTCTTACATCTCTTTGAAATAAGGATACTCCAAAATCACAAATCAGAAATGTCAAGTTAAATCAAAATACTAAACAAAATAGAATATTTTATTTTTACACACTTCTTTGCCCCACCAACCTTCGGTGATGAGCCCACATCTCTTACTAGTGATGTGAGGTTGAGAAAGGAAAGAAGTGCCCTTACTCACCTATGTCCGCCTTTGGTGATAAGCCCATACTTCTACCTGTAGCATGGGGCGGGCGTAGGGGTCCATTCATGCAAATTAGTGAATATTAATATTTTAAAGCAAATTGTATTAAGTAAAGTTAAGTATCCAAATTCCAAAGAGATAAAATCCTCAAAACCATATTTTTCAACCAAATTTCCATCCATGGATCTAAGTCTAGATAATCACGGAAAGTAAGTTGCATTTCGAACTATGTAGTAGTTTTGAGTAGAGTAAGTACATAGGTTTAAATTTGATTTCTATCAATACCTTGTCTTTCTCTCATCATTTTCATTCATTAAAACTCATACAATTTGTGTCCTTCCCAACTCTTGATGTTTTCCCCTCGCATCTTACTAGTTGCGTGGAGTTAGGAGTGGGGAAAGTTCATCTCATTATCACTATATATTCATCACATTTTTCCAAAACAAGAAGAAGCAACGAACATTGCCCAAAGAAGCCAAAAGTTTAGTACTACAATATGTTTACATCATCACATGTCAGCATTACAAAAAAAATAAAAGAGAAACATTATGTTCAACATTTGTTATCACTTGTCATCCATTGCATACATTCTGAAAAGCATATAAAAACAAAGATTCTAAAAACATCTAGTGTACACATGGGAAATGAATCACAAAATTCTAGATACAAGAAGATCTAGATCCAAAAAGATATATATATATATATATATATATATATATCATGTTCTACATACAATGCCATCATGCACTAGGCATGGTCAAAACATTCAATTAGCCTGAAAAGTGCAAAAACACTCGTATAAACATCTCGAAAAAATCACTACAAAAAGACACCATGATCTCTCAATCCCTGTGGGATCCCTCGAGAGGTGCATGACCACATCTAGGACTCCTACTATGATGATGCTCTCTAAATGAAGCGAGGGCTCATGATCACGGCTAGTAGAATGTGGTCTCACTTTGTGAGAACTCCTCCTCATCAAGAGCTCGGCGAGTCCTATATCCCTAGCTCAATACGAAGAGAGGTCACTAACTTCGCCACCTTCCAGACAGGGGAAAACACATAAGTATGTCTACTAGCTGCTGAAGGCTCTCCATGTCCTTAGTAAATTCAGCTGAGTACTCTCGAAGGGAGAAATAGGGTGTCACACACACATCGATGAATCAAGTCTCACCATCCCTCAGCAATCACTGCAAAAAAAAGAGAAATAACAAGTTAGAAAATTGCCAAAAATAAAGTAAAAAACAAACGAAACAACAAAAGGAAATATCAACTAAACATTTCTAGTTAAAAAAAATCAAGAAAAGAGTAGTAACTCACTTGAATCTCCAAGCATCTAGGTGGGATCTCTAGGATATGCACCTGACACTGACGCTGCCACTGACTACGGAGCCTCCCCCAAATCTAGAAAGAAGTGACGTCCTGCCATGAACTCATCATCTCCCCTAAGTCTCGAGAAGGAAACTCCTCTAAGATCAGGTTCACCTTCTCTGCACTCTCCTCCACCCTCTCGGCCCTCAAGATATCCTGAGTGTCATGCCACTTCAGAATCACTATCATCCTCCTTGGCCATCCCACCGATCTCATCCCCCACCATCTCCTCCTTTGTCTCCTCTCCGGTGAACTCCTCAGAGTCTGATTCCACATCAATGGGCTCATCTCCCTCTCCACTATGAGTAGGAGCAGCCCCGATCATAAGTAAGGGTTCTTGAGGAGCACCGGCTTCCCTTGAGCACGAACCAACCGCCTAACCGCAATGGGAATTTCGGGAGTAACCATGGTCTAACCTCGGCCTCTAGGACCTCCCCGGCCTCAAAAATAGAAGCTGTACACTAGCCCCTTTGAGGAAACATATCGATGTAAGGGAGGCCAAACTACTGAGGTACTCTATCAAACGGGTGAGTCTCTAACCTCCCATCTGTCCCTGTCTACTAGCTGACTGTGGAATAGCAGTGCAATCGTGTGTGTCTCCTCTCCCCATAACCCTACCATGGCCTGATAAGGAGTGGCCTCCATATCTGTAATAGTTAGAGAAGCCACTGGCTGGTGTGGCATCCTAAGTACAGTCATCCTTGTCCACCTCGCTACCCTGACCCCGGATCCTCTGCCTATACACCTCTCCCATAGGGAATGATGCGCTCATACACCTAACTCATAACTAGAGTAGGGTGACTCAATGATTGCCCCTGTAATCTGACCACCCTATATAAATCATGGTAGGTGGTCCCAAGAATGTCTAATCCCCAAGCGTAAACATGACCATGGGCCTCAATCTATGTAATAATGGGAGCCCAATAGTATAAGAGAGTATCCCCTCCCTTGTTCCCAATCAACCGTGAGGCCAAGATACCCATAATAGCCTTGTGGATCATAGGGATAGGAGAAAAAACAATGGAACAAACCTTCACCCCCTTCTTTGAGCCCATAGAGAAACAACATCTCCATGTAGGTGGCCCACTAAACTATCTCGAGACTTGGATATTGTTGTCTTAAGAGACACCCGCCTCCCAAGAATCGAAACCCCAGTATGTGATAGAAATCCTCCAGGGTGATAGTCCACTCACCCCTAACACCTAGTAACAAGAAGGTATTCGGTTTGCATCCCAGTATGAAAATAAGTCACACAATATGTGACTAGTAGGTGCAACATGAGGAACTGTGCGATCCTCTAAATACCGGCCCTCTGCAGAAATGTCTCGCTCTATGTCTGGGTCAGTGCCTCTAACATTGTTGGGAGCCAATCACACTCCCTCTCTCTACTCCATCTGATATACTCCTACTTTTTGCATCCACCCAAAACAGAGAAAAAGAGTAAGTTAGTAACATAATCCAACTAAAAAAATCATCAAGAACATATTAAAATGTCAAAAATGTAAAAACAATTAAAGAATACATCCTTTTTTACATTACATTGAACCGCCGCCACTGTGCAGAGCGGCGGTTCCTGTAATCACCCATACGAGGTAGTGGTCTTGTAACCTCTGCCATCATAGGGTGGTGGTCGCATGACCGCCGCCCATGCAAGGTGGGGTCTGTCTCGAATCGGTGAATGCCCCCAAAGCCCTAAAATGCCTAAAAAAGCAAGAAAAATACACCATTTCAACGAAATAAAAACCTACCCTATGGCCCCCTAGAGACTCATTTAACACTAGGATTTTGAAAATAATCCCCAGAGACAAAGTTTTCAACATTTCTATATTTTAGGTTTAAAAATGATAAATTGAGAATAACTAACCGAGACTTCGGCGGGTCGATCTCTCACTCTCGGAGGCATGATCATGATCTTGCAACGAACATTTTGATTGTATCCTCATAAAAATGGTTATCGTGGGTCCCAAAGCTTAAAAACCACCAAATCAATATGCACAAATGAATAGGAAAATGAATATATATATATATATATATAATATTCTAATCTTGTTTTGAGTGTTTTTACTGAGTTAGAGTTGGAGAGCGATGAGGAGGTAATTTCTTATCCTCACGCAAATGGTAAGTCCTCATTTCATTTTAATTTAGTATTTATTTTTGATTTATTTTATCGATCTACACTTGAGTCCCTTTTTCATTTTATAGATAGCGGGAATTTGGATGGTGAAATTTTGGCACACGGGCATGTCAGGTATAGCTTCTAACTCTGCATTTAGGACCGCCATACTTGGACCCACCATTTTACGCCTCTTCATGGCTAAAACGCTTCTCGAGGGGAAATATGTATGTACCCAAAATTGTATGTAATATACAATAAAAATTGGTTATGAAAACCCCAATGATGATTCATATTTCTTCGCAAGGTGTTGGAATCCTAGAAAAGCTCGCCAAGCATACATTTACATCCTAAAAATTCTTATCCATCTTTTTCATGTTTTGTTTTGACCTTTTCCCCCCTTTTTTCTTGCATTTTATTCTTTAAGTTATAGGACTGCCCACCACTGCCTGTAAAAGTGGTCCCATGAATGCCCCGGGATAGGGTGGTGATCTTGTAATTGCCACCGCTGCGTGCAGGGCGGTGGTCATGCGCATTTTCTAGAACGTTCCAATGATTTCGTCAAACATAAAAATTCAATTTGCATCCACATTTCTCAACCACTCTTGCTTGCATTTATGTTTTGGCCACCTGGTAAATAGTGATTTCTCTTTGTTTATAATAGAAGAGTTCAATTCAAACTTACCCTCTGGTAAATCTAAATGCTATAAATACCCAACTTGTTTACAAGCAAATGGCCCCTCTCCCTCTATGAATTATTATTCAGTGTGTTTTGAAGTTCTTCCATAAGTTTCAATAGGTTTAGATTTTGCATGAATTCTCAGCCTCTCCTTTCTGCTTTAGAGATCATTTGATCTTCACACTTTCATTTTGCTCCATTTCTATCCTACACAGTCAGCTTAGCATAAGATAGTTTCAGTTCTAGATTAGAGTTCATTTGATAATATTAGAGTTGCAGGTTGTTTTTTTCATAAGAAATAGATCCAGAATTCTTGGTATATTTGCATTGTATCCCCGTAATAAATCCTGCTAGGAATCACATAGTCAAGCTCTATTCACTTGCACTATCCCTCTCTTACTTGCATTGTATTTGGTTTATATCCAAAGCTGCCATTGTTCGAGTATCTTCTTCTACTGATGCTATCACATCCACACTTTTTTGGATTCACGAGAACATGAAGGAACAAAGAGATCACACTGAGGGAAAAGTCATGACATAACCGGATTTACCACCTTTATTCAGTAAAATTCGGGTTTGAAATATCAAATTTGTAGTACAATATATCAAGTAGATTAGCAAATCAATTTATTTGATTAAGATCACTTTCGGTATGACTAGGAAGATGTGGGGAATGATAGCTTCGAGAAGCTATGATTTATTCCTCACTTACGAGGTAAGATTGAATGTCTTTCGATTAGATTAGTTACTTATTTAAATATTTAAGATAAATTCACAAGTTCACAGGAAAATAGCTATACCAAGCTAACTTGCATGTTTTAATTTGTTATTAGATTAATTTTCCATTATACGAATATATTAGAATAGTTACTCTTTTAGTTTCATTCAAATATACATCATCGAAAATACAAAAATAAAAGGAATATAAGCATAATGTAGATATATCTTTCATAGTTAGTCTACTTATTTGAGTTAAAGTTTGATTATATTTTGCATGAAAATTACGGGACCCGGAGATCCCAGGGATTACGTATTCAAACCCGGTAGTACCTCAGCCAAATATCTTCACAACATTAATGGATATAGACCAAGGGCTTAGGATTCAGGTCTTCCAAATGATAATAAACCCACAAGCAATTAGTGAACAATTGAGACAATTTAATATTGAAGACGAAAAGCATATACATTTGGTCGAGTCAACCCAACTATATATTGCCTTGATAGGATATCCGCATGACCATACAAGAACTCGAAAGAGAAAAAATATTTGGTTGTGATCCATTGGTTCTACAACCAAACGTAGGAGACCTTCTCATTGACATAGACACAGGATTACGTATACAAGTTTCCAGAACACCCGTAAGGTATTATAAGAAGATCATATAACTCCTAGTATTAAACATAGAAGCTAAAAAGGCTTATGACCATTGGATAGTTGGAAGAAGAGATTGATTCTTCACATGACCATAACAGGTCCACAACAACCACAAACTCATGGTTGTGATCCCTAGGTCCCACAACCCAACGGGCCTGCTAGTCAGTTAAGTATTGACACCAGTTTATGAATGCTGGTATTTATATCCTCACCACTCCCTAAATATCATAATGCAATTTTCATATTAAACATAGAGGCCAATCAAGCTAATATTTTTTGGTCTAGACTATAAAACCACCCATAGTTTATTGTAAATCCACTACACCTCTCTCATTACCATTTTCCATGACCTTGTTCTGGAAATATACACAAAGCACCTACAAGTCACTTTGCACGTATCAACAACTAATAGATAGGATCTCAAGAGCTCGACATTGATTGGAGCCTCGAGAAGCTATTATATCTGAATGATCCATTACACCAATTTAGGTTAGGAGAGCTTTCTTTGCCTTAGATTCACAGATCCCTTTATTGTGTGTTGAGGATATAAGATTACCCAACTATTTTTTCTATATCCACATATATTCCATTTCCACTGGATGTCTCAAGCACAACCTCGGGAGGTCGGGTATGAAGAAGAGCTACTTGTATATTCTCATACTCGCATGTCACTTTTCTATCGTACAACAACATCTTCTCCTCTTCTCCTCTTCCCTATCCCCCAATTTTTCTCTCTTCAAATGTTCTAATTCTCATTGGGGTTTGCACTTTTTATATGCCTTAAGTAACCTAAAAGTGAATTTAGAAACATAATGTAAATTAAGTCACCTTGATTTTATAAAAGGATTTAAATATTTTGTAGGAATATGAATAGTCTAAAGTTAGAAATAAGGCATATGGAGGGTCATGAAGAAGATGAGGAGTTGAGCCTACTCTATAAATTGTAAAGCCTTTCTCATCTCAAAGGGGTTGGTGATTGATTTTGTGAACTCAAGAGTATTGTAATTTGAGAGAACAAAGGAGATAGCCATTTTCTACCATTTTCCCTCTCACTAATTTTCCTCTATTCCCACACTATGTACAAATTTTGTTTAAGAAGGAGTTTCTAGATTTCTTTGACTAAGGGATTTCATGATACTTGGTGCTCATCAAATTCTATTTAGTCTTGTTGCTATTTTTAGGGTTGTTTATTCTCATGAATGCATGTGTTGAAATTTCGACTAGTGTGTGTAGCAATCTAATTTTCTACCCGCAACATTAGTTCTCCTATCTCATTTCTCACTCCTCTTTCCCGCTCTTTAGAAAAGTCTTCCTAGCAAGATATTGCTAGATTTTTCGAAAGGTCGTGGAGTGCTCCTATTGGATACCCACCAAAAGGTCACCACATAAATCCATATTTTAACGTGCATGCATGTACGGTAGATGCACTGTTGGTTAAGTAGAGGGACTTAGATTCCTAGAGCATTGGGAAGAAAGAAATCCACAAGTTTTTAACTCGAAATTTTTTCTCACCAATAGTTTTTGGTGCCCACCGTGGGGAAGATTTAGCAAGCTTCGCACCCAAAATATGACATGCAAGGTCCCAAATTTTAAAAATCAAATATTGAAAAAAAAGCAAGTCTATGAAAATCCATTCTTTGAAGGCTACACCTTGTTGATTTCTCATAAGTGACCTTTCGTATTCCACAATGTCTTTTCATATTCCTATTGCAGATTTTTTCAGTGCTAGAATTTGAAGAAGAATTTTCTAAAGTAAAAGATGAAGTAGAAACAATGGCGGACAAAGAAGAAAGAACTCAACCCATTGTTCCATAGGGAAAAAATACATGGCCGCTTGCTCTTGAACTACCTCTTCATGATCTACTAATAAGTTCCGTAATAAATTTCCAAAGTTCAAAGGTGATGACACATAATTCCTTGAAGAGCACATATCATCCTTCACCACATCATGTGGGATTCTTGGTGTCCAACATGAAGATGTCATTGTAAGATTGTTCATGGAATCTCTCCAAAAAAATGAGTAGAATGGTTTTTTCTCCCGCCTTCCGATCCATTAGTTGTTGGAATGACATCAAGAATGCCTTCAAGAAAGATTTAAATCAACTGAGGACTATCAAGACCTCCTTATTCAATTAGCACAAATAAAGAAAGGAGAAAATGAAACTATGAGATACTTTGTGGCTTGTTTGATCGATTTCTCCGCAAAGATATCGAAGAGGATTTGCCATATGAAAACAATGTCAAGAGATTATTCATCAATGCTCAATCACCAGAGGTAGGATTTCTCCTATGAAGAGTTCAACCAAGGAACATTATAGAAGCACAAAGGATGGCCATTGAACTTGATGACAATATCATCCTCTCTAGAAAGATCAAGAATTTTCAAAGGAAAGACATAACATCCTAGAGATGAGAGAACATATCCATTGCTGCAAAAATTGGTGAATGAGATGATGTCATTGAAGAGGGAAATATTTGAATGAGTTTCTTCTCAAAGAAGAAATGGAAATCAGATTGTAGGAACACCCCGAAGGCTTTCCTTGGAGGCCCCACCCATGAATGCAAATTGCAGGATTCAGGAAAGTGAAGGAGATGATCTCTAGAAGTTGATGAGCTTGAGAAAGATACACAAATAAGATTTTGTGAGTATTCTGGAGGTGATGAAGAAAATGAAGAAGATGCACCTAGCTTCTCATGTGTGATATTCATTCGTTATTAGTATGAGAAAGGGGGATCTTCGTCTTTCATTGTAAAGAAAGATAAGACTCGTAGATCCTCTTGTAGTGATTTCTTTGTAAAATAAAATAATCGGTTCAGAATCTCCACTTACACCCTCTATGGAGTCCACATTGTTGAATCTTGATCCGGTAGAAAATAAGAAGTCTCTAGCAATTCAAAGTAAGTCTTCCAATGCCTCTTCTAATTCTAAATCAAAATCTTCTCCTGTAAAATCCAGTACATTTAAATTTCCTAGTGTACCTTTCAAGATCCCCTATATTCCCCAAAAATATACTCCTACTTCCAAACCTATCTTAAATCCAAAATAGTCCATTCATCACCCTCACCCGCATCTACTCCTTTTGATTTCATAGAATACATGAACAAATCCAAAGTCAAAATTATCAAACTCGAATATTTTTTGACTCATCCAAAAATTTGAGAGGTTCATCCGATATATCGGGAGTGGTAGTCTATTACCCAAGGTTGTAACTTATAGTTATAAAGGCATATTTCCAAACACACCTATGCCTTCCTCACAGAACAATGCTTTCCTTAAGCACATCCAAGATTGAAAATGTTGATTCTTTCTACATTTCCCTTCTTGTTGGATAATATGTACTAAAAAATTACATAATAGATTATGGTGCCTCACACAACGTGATGTCTTTGAAGGTTTCAAGGATCTCAAACTTACCATGACTCCACGTGGTGGCTCTTGTTACTCTTTGGAGTAAAAAGATGTCCCTCTTATAGGGAAGGTCAAAGATGGATAGGTGGCCCTTCCAGATTTTTAGACAAGAAAGTTTCAATGATAATTTTTGTAGTAGATGTCCTAACCTCATTTGAATATTACTGAGTAGAAGTTTATGCCGAGACTTGGGAGGAAAAATTTAGATGAATTGGTCATCTACAACCATACCAGTGAAGGGAGACATGGATAAATTTCTTCCAGAGAAGAAGATGAGGTACACGATGCGAAAGTCGAAAGCCCAAAATATAACATTTTGTACCAAGATAACAGGAAAATGAATCACTTTATGACAACCAAGGATAAAGAGGATATTCCTATCTTGATAGGGATAGACATGCCTTCCTAGAGAGGCATGGACCTTGAAGAAGCATTGAGGATATTTGAGTTATAATAGGGCAGCCCCAAATTGCTGGATGATGCAAACCATGAAGAAGAGGAAATGGTTCTTGATGATTTTCAAGAAGGAAAATAAGCTTATGTGTGTATCCGTGATGAGGATTTATTCTCATTCTCATTTGGGGATGAATATGACCTCAACTAGGCTATCTATGGAGAGACAATACCATCTTGTGATGAACCTATGAAAGGTTTGAAAGAACTACATGTAAAAGATCTTCTTAGAACCACGTAAGAAATTGAAGATCCTAAGCTTAGTCTCGAACTTCGATGCAATTCATGAACCTACAAGATAGGTGAAAATCTGATTTGAAAGCTTTAATCAATGTGAAGGTTGGCCATGTTGAAATAAAGCAAGAGGAGGAATCTGACGTCTCTCTCGAGCCAACAATTTATGGATATAATGACGAAATGGAGATATTTTTTTTCCCTTTTGAAGATGAAGACTCTTTCCATGACAAAGAATTTGAAGTAAGAAGTTTTGAGGATTTTAAAGATGAATCTCTTTTTGATGAAGGATCGGTAGAGTGTAGCGATTCCCAAGATGATGAGGTAATCCCTCTAGATAGTTTCCTTGAGCTACAAAATAAAGATTCTTCAAAGGTGTACAAAGAGGCACTTTGCAGAAACAACGAGGCATAACTCTATGCAAGAAATCTTAGATGCGTAGGAGTTACGAAAGATCCTGAGATGATTCTTGATCTCTTAACTCATGCCATGACCATATAAGACAAGTATGAGTTTGTCTCCGATCCTCCCGTCAGTACTCAAACACATCACAATGGAGTAGAGATAAAATATGAATCTAATGTTTCTCATGGAAAAGATGTTAATGAGCATAGAGCCGGAAAGAGAGTAACTCGAGAATAATTAAGAAATTTGAATGAAAAGCAGCCCTAGGGCAGTGATAGGATGCTCAATGAGGAATCAACTATGTGGATAAATGTGGAATGCAACTGGCACTATGAAACCAATTTCAAAGAGGATGAAGGTAGTGGAATTTCCAAGAGAATACTTGAGCATTAAGAAGCTCATGTGGACTCACTCCTACAAAAACAGATGGTCATGAAAGCACCCAAATTTCATAAACAATTAAGGAGAGGAGGCTACTTTTTGGAACTGGTCAAAATAAACACCCTTCATCACATTCACCTAGCCATGGCCCCCTTCACCCCACTAATATTAATTTAATTAATCTAATTAAATTAATTCATTATCCTCACCATATTTATTATTTAAATATCTTAATTTAGATAATATCCACACATGCACCTCACCTAGACACCTCTTCAAGCCAACTCACCCTAAGACCTATTCTTAGTAAGTTGCCATAACTAACTAAGACTTACACAACCCACAAAAACAAATGCCTACATTCCTCTAACACACATTCCTACATGCTTACAAGAAGCTTCTAGTCTAATCCATGGGTTAATGACACGAGATCCCAAAAAATCAAGAGGATCTCCTAGTTTAGTAAACCTAGGAAATCTCACCTGACCAAAAGTTGGTTACCCCTAACCGTCGCCGGTTAAGCTTGAAACCACCGTCGGTCACCTTTTAATCCCTAAACCAACCTTATTTTTGAGGTTAAGAAACATTGGCACATTCTGAGAGATATCACATCTTCGAGAATGAGTTTTAGTGAGAACACACATGCAAGGAAGGAGATCAAGCATTTTCTCCCGCATACCATCAAAGCACTCACCCCAAGAAGGATTTGATCCAACCAAGCAAAAAGGAATACACATGCAGCCCATATGAAGCTTTCTATGATTGGTGATCCTCTGTAGTCTTTCAATCTCTTACCCAACATCTTCATCCCTCACTCAAAAGTGCCCAAGACCAGAATCCAAGTAAGTGGAACGTTGTATTCCTCTGGTTCATTTCATTTCATCATTATATTGTCACCCTTTTGTTCTCTTGGCCACCCAAAGACCTCCGTTAATACTCACCCCTCCATATACCCATTAAAACCTCATAAATCCCACCCAAACCACCTAATACCTCATTCTGACCAACAAAAGTCCTTTGTGTAATCACAAAGGAGACCCAAAACTCATTTTGTGGCATTCCAGTTTTCCACAGTAACCGACACCGGTTACACCCAACCACCATCGGTCACCCTTAACCAGCATCGGTCTCTGTATTTACCCATACAACCCAGAATAGTGACCTATCCACCTAATCCCACATCACCCTTATTCACTGTGATCTTCCTGAGACCTCTGTCAGACTTACAGAGACCGGAACCAATTACTTGACCTTCGGATCTTATTTTAACTTAGCTTGTTAGATTAGATATTTCTTATTGTATTTTGGATGAGATACCCAAATCATTTCAACTACGATAGGATTTATTTTATTACCCACATTAAATTGTTTTAAACAGTGGATTGACCATCTAGGAAGTATCACACTTCCTAGATCTAGCACACGCTAGGTAGTTCACTACACATATTGTTTAACTCTTTTTGTGGTCTTGCTTTCCATTATAGGTAGTTCCTCCTAGCCAAAAGGAAGCTCTCATGATCAGCTGTGGATTTAGAAGTCATACACACGCAACAACCCATCAACCAACATTTCAACAGGTATTCCTCCTACGCCCATTACCCTATCTATTTTGTCAATATTTCAAAGAAACGTCTAAGAATTAGGTGAAACATTTTGGCACACCGGTGGGACCCATCAGGGTTCCTTGCATTTTATTCATTCCTAGGAAAAGTTGTGTGTTTGTTTCCCTTCTGAAAAGCATACACATTAATTTTCTTCCTTGGTAACCTACTTTTCTTTTTATTTTCTCTAAAAGAAACCTTTCTTTTGGTGTAATTAAAAAGAACCATTTCTTCTTGTTTTTACATTTTAGTGAAAGAGCATCCCTCTTCCTCTTCATCTATTTGTGTCATCCAACTTCATATTTCGATTTGGGCTTAAAATAAGTGCATTGCATTCTGATTTATCACATTATCTCACATTAATTGTGGGCAACCTATATGCTAGAAGTCATTCCCAGCTGATGGTTGAAAAATGAATCATAGAAAGCACATCTCTCTCTCTCGAGTCTTTGCCACATTGCACAAAATTCAAAACAAATACATATTCTTAAACAACATATTTCCTGGGAATTCCTATCAATGATCACACTGATATGAGGATTGACAGTACTCCCACTCACTCGCTCTATCGAGTCATACTTAGAGAGAAGCCCCCACCATAACATACTGAAACCTCACCTTTTAGATCTCCTTCTTTCGATAGGAAGCCATCCTCACCAAAAAACCTCTATTTTAGATCTCATGAGTCTTCCTTAAATAGCATAAGCTAAACAAACATAATAGAAAAGGCACTCTAGTGTCACATTTTTTTGTTTTTGCTTGGTTGGCTTGCATTTTGAGGTGAGAGGTCATGCTCTTCATTTATTTTTTGTTTTTCCTCGCACACTCCTCATCATAGTTGGTGTATTCCGACTCTTCTTGAGTGTTCTGGACCATATTCTCATCATTCTTAGAATTCGGGTTTGATTCCCCATCAGATTTTAATTCACAACCACTTTTATTTCATCACTATTTCAATTTCCACGGTGGATCGGTGTCGTCTCAGCAACCATCATTGGTTTACCTCTCACCATCGTTGGTTATACCCAACCAACGTTAGTTCTAGGTCCTTTTGTTAACCTACCCAAAAGGACATTTATTCATCTTCTTCCACTTTTCAGTCCCTATCACTGCTATCATTCCCATTGGCCTTGTAAAACTCATCAGATTTGGCATACCTATCAAATTTGACCGTATACCTTGTTTTTCACTCACTGTCCATTTCCACATGTGACTGCCGCAGATTACTGTGATCGGTGTCGGTTTACCCTAACCGGCATCGGTTAGCTTGTGTCACTTTCTAGCCAACATTTGGTACCTAATCCACTTTTTACCACCTATTTCACCTATCCTGCTATTTTTCTGTGTCATTTACAGAGAAGCGGCCCAACCCGATTAGTACTAGTTCACATGGTGCTGACCAAAGACAAGCAAGCACTCATATTCCACACGCCAGTTGTCAACCACTCCCACCTAGTCCTTCACCACCTTCCATTTTATCACCCACCATGGATCCTATCCAACCTATCACTATCACTACTAGAGATGAGGAGTTCACATGAATCCTTGACCAAAACCCTGTCACCTTATAGTTTTATCTTTCCCACTCATCCACTCGAGATGCCTCGAGGTCAGTTGATATACGACATGCCCATATCTATCCCCCCTGACTCTCATTCCCACTCCTGCATCAGCCCCATCTGGCTCCATGCTGCCCGCATCTACCTTACCCCTAGTTGTTTTGTAGCTAGGTCCTATACCCACTATGACTACCACATCTGCTGTTACCTCCGTTGCACCGCCACATCCACCATACCTTTAACAACTACCCAAAATGCAACCTCATCTACCCCTAATGTCTGCATATACCCGTAGCTACATTACCACCTCCGATGTCGGTGACCCCTACCCTTTTTAGAACGTGGTCCTTTCCATTCCACAATCGTTAGCCCCCATTTACCAGGGTTACCCATGACCCTTCCACCTCCATATACATACTATCAGCAGCCTCCTGTTTCATCTATTATTCATTCCTGGGTATGTACCCCCTATTTCACTACCTTCTTCTCAATCAACCTACATGGCAGCACCATATACTGGAATGCCACCCCCATTATATGCCCAAAACCAACCCTCTCACACTAGGAGGCACCCAATCATCGCAACCTACCAATGACTTAATCAAATTAATGTTGGACAAGATGTAGACATTGGAGGCATCGGTTTTCGGCTCCCGCAACACTCTCACCTATGAATGAGATTTGCAAATGAGCCCATCCACCCATCCATTCCTATTCGTCCATATCCCGTGCATTGGGAGATGCCTAAATTCAACCACTTCAATAGCAAGGAAGACCCGCAACAACATTTGTGGTCGTTTCAAACACGGGTGCTACCTAATCACCCATGATGATGCTTTGCTCCTAAGAACCTTTCCCATGTCTCTGACTGGACCTGCATTAGATTGGTATAGTGGGTTACCTAGACACTCTATATTCTCATTCAATTAGGTAGCCCAAGCCTTCTTGGATCATTTCTCCATCAACATCATCAAGAAGGTTACCATGATCGACCTATACTCCATGCGTCAGTATGAGGATGAATCTATCGCAGATTTTGTCACTCATTGGCGTAGCTTGATTAATCAACTCACCTTCCAACTACCACAAATAGAAACTCATTGATCTCTTCACATGGGCTTGTGCTAGACATATCTTTCCAACCCTGCAGGTCCAAACCTTCCAAACATTTGATGAAGCATTCACCATGGCATGAAAGTTAGAGATTTGGGCCATCAAGAGAAGAAAATCCAATTATACAATAAGAATTTGACATTCAAGTCGAATGATACCTCTTCTTCTTCCAAACCACAAAAAAATTATTCAAAAGCTAAGGGCACCACTAATACAGTGGTACTCAAGGCCAGCCCAACTCATCATCAAATCAGGATACCCCCTCATCTAATCTCTCACCCCATCCAGACTTTTCAATTCAAACGAGAACAATGGAAATACACCCCAATTGGGGAACCTTACTCTTTTATCTTAGAAAAGCTTATCAAAGCCGAGCCATCACCCTTCCACCTATAAAACCACACACTGGTTTTGATCCTACTCACCCCATGCCCACATGGTATAAAGAACATGACTTCTATAACTATCATCGAGTAAAGGGTCATAGTGATGGAAATTACATCACTTTCAAAAACATTGTCCAAGAAATGCTCGAGAAAGGTGAGTTAACCATGGATAATCCTAATGCACCTGCCAACCAAAACCTACACATCTTCAAGAAACCATTTCCCAATCATGCCCCTTCATCTGATCAAACCGGTGAGGCCTCAACTCATGATACCCATACCCATGAGGTCCACACTATTTTTAGTGACACACCTGTTGCTTCCCATATTCCATCCATAGAGGAGATTCTAGCCTGAAATCCTCCTTCCACATCGGAACCAACCTCCCCTGTTCCTTCACCCACAGAGGAACACCTTTCACCTCCTTCCTCACCTATGGAGGAGTCTTCCACTAACATCGAGACCATTTCACCTTTGGCTTCTCCACCTAGAGAACCGATACCCACAGTACTTCTTCAGTCCACGGAGGATACTTATTTACCTCCTCCACCCACAGAGGAGCTCCCATCATCTCCTCCCCTATCACAGACCCTATTGAGATACCTTTTCCTCTTGGTGAGCATTCTCCATCAGCTACCCAAGATCCTGTAGACCTACTTTTGGCTCTCTTACCCATGGAAGCTGAAGCTAGCCAATTCCCCATCTCTAAGACACATTTTACGGGAATTTCCATTAGGTCCTCTTCAACTCCACCTACAGATGTGTTGTTCTCATGTTTGGCGATCACTTAGATTATGTGGATAGGGCCTTACTATGGGGGTACCTTTTTCTTCCCATCTCAACGTAGATGCAGATGTCACTTGTTGATACTTCCACTATCTATCCAAAAATATTTTGACCAATCCAAACGAACACAACCACCTCTATCACAACTTCTTCCATGACACCCATCATAGCTCAACATACACCCTTACCCATAACCAAACTACATCTAAACCCAAACCCACACCTACAACATCTTCCTCGACTAAACCTATTACCACCTTAGGGGTCACCCAACCACTAGCCTTACTCATCCACCTATCAAACTAGATTTAGCTACATCCTCCAAAGTCAACACCACACCTACTTCGACACCCAAACAGAAGAACCAAACCCATAGACCTCATAGCCCATTAGCTGTGCCGATCACACCTACACCTGTCCCATCTATCTTAGGACCTCAACCCCCCAACATGGTTAAGAAACCTCTACCCATCATTAAACCAAAAACACAACAACCCATCCCTTCCTCGCAAACCTCTAACCTACCCAGGCACCCAACATGACTTACACCCACACCTACACATATCTTTACCACCCATACCTCCAATACTCTCGTAACTTCTTCACTACCCACTACACTTTAGTCTCTGTCCCTCACACCCCCTGCATGACCCACATCATCTACCTTCACAACACCTCCGTTATCCCCTGGGTAACTCATCCTCTTCCCCCATCTACTTTTCCTTCTAGACCTCATACACCCATATCACCTTTACCCAAGAAGGTGTAACCCAAAACAAAACTCCACTACCTCCCAATAAGATAGTCAAAACAACCACACACCCTCCTACCCATTCATCTACCATACCCCTAACCAAACAAACACGACCGACACCCAAGACCACGCCAGCACCCAAAACCATAGCTCGACCTATTCCCCCTCCTATGAGGACTGTTCATCAACAATCAATCGTACCTACACCCAAACCCACTTTCACCTCTCATTGCGACCCACTAGCGGGGTCCTATGCCAAAATTTTAACCAACCTCCTTGAGACTTTATCATTACATTACCGCCACTCAGACCTTACGACCCCCTCAAACCCAAGCCAAAAGGGTTTGATGACACTAAAATTTGTGCCTACCATCATGTGCCAGGGCATGATGTGGAGAATTGCAAGGCCTTAAAAACCATCCTTATCTAGTTGTGTCCTCCGGAAGCTAACTTTGATGATGACGACCTTCTCGATGAGGACCTGCCTCACCAACACCCATTCCCACACTTTCCACTCAACAACCACAACCTCCACCCCCACAAGCTCCTAGAACCACCTCCAAGATTTGAAATTAACATGGTTCACATCAGAGAACTTGCCACACCACCACCCAAATGTTGTTGCACCTAGCTCACCTCACAGGTTTTTTTCTCCTCCAGTAGGTTTTTTCCCGTCATGTGTTATACCACTCACCCTACACCTTCTCCATTTGCCAACTCCCCTCAGATCAACATGATCCATGTTACTACCGTGCTTAGAAGGATAAAGGTAAAGAAAAGGAAACTGACCCACCAACCAATCCTATACCCAACATACCATCTACACCCATACCTAAAATCACTATTCATGGCCCCACATACCCCATTTCTAATGGAGTCACACATCACACCATGCTCAAACAATTACACCAGTCTCCCCTCAAAATGTCCTTATATGACCTCATTCAAACCTGAAATCCCATCGTCAAGCTCTCATGGAGGTTCTTCAATCTATTGAGGTTTTTCCCAATGACCCTACACCCATAGCCTCCATCATCATGCCTCATCATGTAGCTTCTCTTACCAAATTACCACCTTCATCTTCACCCCACCCTATTCACCAAGTAGCCTCCCTTAGCTTCTTAGAGGAAGAGATCACACCACACCAAAATGATGACCCAGACCTAGCCCTCTTCATCTCTGTCCACATCGATGACATATGGGTATGACATGTGATGATTGATGGGGGCACTAGCATTAACATCATTTCATCCCATACATTCACTCAAATGCGCATACCGATAATTGCATGCATAAACATCCTGTCATGTTGCATTCATTCAATGACGCTATCACCTCTACACTAGGCACCATCATCCTCCACGTTTGTGTGGGCCCCTCACATTTCTAGAATTATTCTATGTCTTGGAGGGGGAATTCCAATATAACTTGTTGCTTGGTAGACCCTAGATTCGTGTCATGGGTTGCGTTCCTTCCACTTTGCATCATTGTGTAAAGTTTGAGCACGAAGGGCACACCTACACTATCCCATCTGATCCATCACCTTTTAAAACATGCAACATGCTCTACCGACCCAATGATGTGCTCATACCATTAAAGCATCTACCTCTCACCACCACCACCACTTACATCTACACTCACTTACTTAGTCAAGATCACTACCTCAACCACACATGCCTCTTCCACTCCTACCGATGCCACAACCTCCATGGCAACCCACCGCCTTCCCAATCCATTAACGCCACCTCCGCATGACCTCGACACATCATCTATTTCATCTACCCACATACAAACCACCGATCCCTTAGAAGGCATTTTTCAATGCCTCACTGGGGAGTACCGCCTATATAGCATCAACACATTTCTTACTCCATAAGAGTACGTGAAGTCTTCACCAACACCCTCTTGCTATGATCACCGCATAGGAGAACACCTCATTTATGGTCCTCCTCACCTTCATAGTAGTCTCACCTATGGGGGACTTGATACTACCACTTACACACCCGAACCACCATCACAAACCCACCCATTTTTACTGACTTCTAGTCTCTCACCAATCACCATTTTCCCACACCTTCCTATACCGATGTGCGTGGAAGGGTTTTGGTTTTGGATTTTATGAGCAAGGTCGCCATACCATTATTCCATGTACCACCCGCAAACATAATGACCATAGTGGTATCGGCTTTCTTGAACCACCTACCAAACAGGCCCACATTGAACTCATCAAGGACATCAGCCCTTCTCTGCCTTCTTCACCCGCTCCGCCTTCATCACCACCTTCACTAACGAGTCGATGGATCTGAATCTATCCCCTCCTTTTTTTTTTCATAAACACCATTTCCTTGGGGCCTTTGACTTATCAACGTGAGGGTGAGGCCCTTCTCTCTTCCCTTCCTATATCTGAAATGATCGATGATGATACACCTTCAATTAACATCATTCAATGTCAGGATGATGAATCTATACTCACCTACCTTGGTGCAGAAGACTCATATATTCATTGGTCATTACCTTCTGAGACACAAACCATGTTGAATGAATCAACTATCGAGATCAACATTCACACTCAGGATGACCCGCACACATCCTAAAGATCGGTCAATCTTTAGATGTTCTACTGAACAAGAAGCCATCACTTCTTTTCTCAAAGATCATAACCATGCTTTCACTTGGTCTTATGTAGACATGCCCGGTATTGACCCCACCATAGTGGTCCACAATATCATCACTATTCCCGATGCCAAACCCATCAAACAAAAGATGAGGAAAATGCACCCTCGCATTGCCCTTCTCATCAAAGAAGAACTTCAACGTCTTCTTTTTGTTTCCTTCATATTACCCATTGATTATCCTCGTTGGATTTCTAACATTGTCCCTATCACTAAGGTGATAGGGGACTCCACATTTGCATGGACTTCATGACCTCAACCTAGCCTACCCAAAAGATGACTTTCCCTTACCCGGTATTGATCAACTAGTTGACCTTACCGCTGGTCATGAGATGTTATCACTCATGGATGGCTTCTCGGGTTATAACCAAATCTTGCTTGCCCCAGAAGATCAACACAAGACCTCATTCATCACCCCTTGGGGACCTTCTGCTATCGAGTCATGCCTTTTGGCCTTAAAAATGTTGGTGCCACATATCAGTGGGCTATGACTTACATCTTCCATGACATCATGCATCACATATTGGAAGATTACGTGGATGATCTCTTGGCCAAATCTAAATGCCACTCCGAACACCTTTCCATCCTCAAAACCATTTTTGACCACCTCATTAAATATTACATCTGCCTTCACCTAAGAAGTGTCTTCGTGGTCCTCTCAGAAAACTCCTGGGCTTTATCATTTCCCTGCGTGGTATAGAAGTTGACCCTGCTAAAGTCAAGGCCATTCTGGAAATGCCTCCGCCCACTAACCTTAAACAACTCGTAGCCTACAAGGTAAGTTGTAGTCTATTCACCATTTCATTTCACAATTATCTGATCGGTGCCAACCATTTCATCATCTGCTCAAGAAGGATGTCTCCTTTAAATGGGATGATGACTGTCACAAAGCTTTTGAGGCCCTAAAACAATACCTCCTCCAACCACCCATACTCATTCCACCTAAGGATGATCAACCTTTCTACCTATACATCTCAGCTACCGATCACTCCTTGGGAGCCATGCTCGCTCATCGCGATGAACAACAGAGAGAAGGTGGTTTATTACATAAGCCATACTCTTTTGGACTATGAAACCCGATACACCCATCCCAAAAAACTTTTCTTAGCCTTAGTTTTCATTGCCACCAAACTCCGCCATTACCTACTCAACCACAAAACCTATGTTGTGACCAACACCGACCCCTTACACTTCATGTATGCCAAACCTTATCAAAATCAATGTGCCACACGTTGGCTTATGCTTTTAGCTAACCTTGACCTGAATTCATTCATCAAAAGTCCATCAAGGGCCAAGAAATCACTGACCAATTGGTCGATGCACCTATTTCTCGGGGATCAACCCTCTAATTTTGACTTTCAGATGAGTCAATTGCTACCCTTTCCTTGGATGAACCCCTTACCAAATGACACTCTTCTTTGATGGTTCAAAGTGTTAGCGTGGGGGTGGGGTGGTATTATCCTCATTTTTCTTGATGGTGAGCCCATGCCTTTGTCTTTCAAACTCAATTTTGAATGCACAAACAATATCAGCTGAATACGAAGCACTCGTATTAGGTCTCAAGCCATGCCTATGCCCTAGATGTCAAATCAATCAACATCTTTGGTGATTCTCAATTGGTCATAAACCAAGTCAATGGTATATACCAATGTCATAATGAGATACTTCAAAAGTATAAACATCATGTAGACATACTTTTGACCACCTTTGACCATTACACCCTTCAAACCATCCCACGTTCAACCAACAAATTTGTAGATACCATGGCTTACTTGGCTTCCCAAATACCTACTTTGCCCACCGATTCTAAAATATTTGTCACCATACAATGACTCCAATCACCTTCTTATTTACCACATGAAGTTTACTCTATCGGAACCCACTACCCCGGACTCGAGTGACCTTTGGTACAAACAATACTCGACTATCTTTCTCTCTCCATCTTACCTCCTGATCTCACCCGTAATGAACAACGTGCCTTCCTTAAAAAGGTCTCTCATTATGTCATCTTGGGGGCCTCCTCTATAAGTGTGCTTTGATGGTATTCTCTTACGATGCCTCACAAGTTCTGAAATTCCTTATACCATTAAGGAAGTTCATGATGGCATATGTGGAGGTCACTTCAGTGGCCTTGTTATTGCTAAACGTATTCTTCACCTAGGCTATTACTGGCTGAACCTTAACCATGATTGTTGTGACTATGTCAAGCATTGTGTAAAATGCCAACAACATGCCAACCTTCATCACACACCCAGTCATCACGCCTTACAGGTCACCCGTGACCTTTGGCCATTCTCTCAATGGGGTTTGGATCTTGTCAGAGAAATCAATCCCCATTCTTCCCAGTGCCATCAATGGATCATCACTACTACTGAATACTATACAAAATGGGTGGAAGCCATACCACTCATCTCCATGAAAGTTGAGAAAATATGTGAGTTCATCAATCATCACATCATTTGTCACTTTGGTGTTCCTCATCGCCTCATCACTGACAATGGAAAACAATTCAAAAACAAAACATTGCAAAAACTTTGTGACGCCTTTGGCATTCAGCTCAAGTTTCTCATCACCTTATTACCCACAAACTAATGGCCAAGCTGAATCCACTAACAAAACCCTAAACAAAATTCTTATGAAAGTGGTTAATGATATTGGGAAGGATTGGCATATGCACATTCCTTTTTCCCTATGGGCATACCGCACTAGTATTCACACTTCCATTGCCGCCACACCATTTTCTCTGGTCTACGGTACCAAGGTGGTTCTACCTCTCGAAGTCTAGATTCCCTCACTCACATTTCTCTCCATGACATGCTCAATGATGATGAATTTTGTCAGGACCATTTAGCACAACTAGAGTTATTAGATGAACGTCATCTTAACGCTCTTGACCACCTTCAAGTTTACCAAAAATGTATCAAACGTGCCTATATGAAAGCGTGTCCATGAATGAACCTTCCAAGTTGGTGACCTTGTCCTGAAAGAAAATCAACATGTAACCAAAGTAGAAAAAAGTAAACGGGGAAAATTTTCTCCTAATTGGCTTGGACCATACATCATGACTCATACTTATGGATCAAGGTGCTTATCGTTTATCTTCACTGATGGTAAACCTGAACTTGAGCCCCTTAATGCCTTGCATCTTCGACCATTCTATTGTTGAATTTTAGTCCTACATCACTTTTTGTCTCTTTCCATGCTCATCCCTTGAGTGCTATCCACTTCATACACCTCACCAATGATTAAACAAGAATCATGTGAGTACCCATCACTTGTTATCTTCTCTTGAAAATGTGTACCATGGCACTGCACATAGCATGATTCTCATGGATCCTTTTCATCTACCTTTAGATGAGATCCCATGGTTGTTTCACCCTGATTTTTGAACAAGAATCTTATTCTTCACCTTGGTCTTGTCCATGACTTCAAAGCCCTCACATGGGACCTAACTCCTTGAGTCAAACTTCTAATAAAAAGATGACTCCCTCAAAAGGACATCTTCCTCTCGACAACCACTGCTATAAATAGACTGCTCCCTCGAAGGACAACTATGTAAAGCCCTTAACAAAAAAAAAAAAAAAAAAAAAAAGAGAGAGAATTTGAAGCTTCCCGCATCGATCAGCTTCACGAAGACCTCAAGGAGTTAAATTCTTCATCCCATATAGACTTCCCACATCGATCAATCTATCTCAAATACAAGTCAAAATAGAAAACTTTTAGTCATGGACTTGCCCATTGTGACTTGGATCTCTTTCCCGAAGAGCATGCTACCTCATATCATATAAAATTAACCACCTTTCACCCTTCTCACCATTCCCACTCCCATTTCCTACTACCTCAAGGGACCTCTTGGAAACCAAGACATTTGGTGATCATGTGACTACTTTTCACCATAGAACAATCAATCATGTAGTGTCTTTAGGGTCTTACGTTCATCACCTCCTCCAAGGTATGATCTACTCGGTATGATCCTAACCAATCAGGTGGCTTTATTGCCCCCTCTTATCTTTTAACCATCTTTATTATGTTTTGATTACCTTACATAGGACTTGGTCCTCGACACTTACCTTTGGGGTCCTCTTCTTCTTTCACCACAATCGACATTACCTATATCACTTTACCTTTAACCCACCCACACCTAACAAACCTAAACCCACACCATGCCTAAAACCTACTAACTCATTTTCATACCTCCTCATATTCTTCCCTAGCTTATGGGAGAACTACATGGCCTGAGGTCCCTTTTTTCACCGGGACTATGTAGGCAAGCACTCGAGGGCATGGGGCCCTTGGAGGTTAGCTTGGCCACTCTCTACCCTAAACAATTCATCTTTTATCTTCCTAACATTACATCATACCCACTTAGTTTCCTTTTATACACAAAATTGAAATTAAACCACATACATAACAAGTTGCTTCATATTTTAATCCTCATCACAACATACATTTATTACACCTACCATTTCTCTATCATCATTATGCATAGATTATACCACATCTCACATATGACCCATATTATCATTCATTGTACAAAATAATAAACCACAACTTCACCTACTTTGAACACAACCATGCCTAAAAATTGACTCAATCCATGCCTAAAACATGACTCAACCATGCCTTAAACCTAAACTTGATCCATGCCTAAAAACCGACTCAACCATGCCTAAGACTCGACTCGACTCGATCGATCCATGCCTAAAACCGACTCATCCATGCCTAAGACCTGACTCAATCCATGCCTAAGACTGACTCAATCCATGCCTAAACCTGACTCGATCCATGCCTAAACCAACTTGACTCCATCATGCCTAACTCACCTAATTTCCATCCATATCAAAACAACAAATCAAAAATCTCATCAACGCACCAATAAATCGAAAGTCTCATCAAAACATCAACAAATCAAGAATCTCATGTATCTCATCATATAAATAAATGTGTATCTCAATACAACATACATGGATATCCCATCATGTCCATCATCTCAAAATCATTGGCATGCAGGCCGATACTCAATACAAAATGTCATCGGCATAGGCCGGTCTCATATATAATAAAATAATGAACTAATACAAAATCTCTTTGCGCAGCGCAGGCTGGTATATGCTCAAAATATACAAAAAACTCTCATACATCCTCACTATCTTTGGCACGCAGCCGGTATGTGATAAAAATACAACTATCTCTCAGCACGCAGGCCGGTATATATCACAAAAATGACTATCATACATCAAATATCAAAATCCCCATATCAGGCATCTCTTGGTGGATATCCTCCATCTCTGTATCACATGTACCCTCTGCCTCCTCGGCCCCTGTCTGCAACTGCTAGCATCTCCCCACCCATCATAGGTGGTGGCTGAGTCCCTGTTAGCACCTCACCTAGAGCTGGTCTCTGTGCACTGGTGGCCTCTCCCTGATCTGGCCTCGGAGCTTGATGGCCCCCTATTCTCTCCACACTGTGAGTGTGGGATCTAGTCCTCTCACTCGACACCTACTATTCCTGGTACTCTCCATAGGATAGAAAGTCTATCCTGGCCACCATCAGCTAGTCCTGGTAGTATTTGGCCTCACCTAGGGCATCCGTAACCTAGATATAGCACATGGTCTATGGTGGTCCCATAGGTCTTGGCCCTTATACTTGTCCTCTCTGTGGGACCTATGCCCCACTTCGCCTATGAATCGGGACCTGGTCTCCTAGTGCCTTTGTGGTGGTGCCCATGCCCTCGTGCCTCGTATGGGCCTCGTAAGGCCCCAATCTATGCCTGGGATGTGGCCAACTAGCCCTATAAACCTGCCACCTATGCCTGTAAGGCCGCTACCTGACCATCATCCCCTCTCCATCTCCATCCCCACCACGGCCATTTGGGCCTACAGACTAGCCACCTGTACATGTAGCTCAACTACCTCTACCTCTGAGCTCTCCATTTGTGTCTGCACTATACCCAAATGGGTAATCAGAGTAGCCACCTACCCCTGTAGGGTGTCTCTCTGCACCGTGATGGTGGCTAGATCCGGCTTCCCTCGGTCTGGGTGGTATGGCTCATAAATGAGCCACCCACCACTGTCTATACCTATCTGTGACCCCGACATCATCTATCCGCCGGTCCACTACCTACTCCTCCCCTATGGGCATTGTCAGGACTGTGGTAGAGGTAAAGGCCTCTCCACATCATCTCTCTAGTACTATGGGAAGGGCGGAGGTACGTCCTGTAATAGCCCAAACTACCACTGGACTCTGTCCACCTGGGATCATCTTGTGCTCCCGGCATGGTGACCCTGTATCCATCTCAAAAGCTAGAGCTCAGCTAGCTCCTCATGCATATGCCTATATGAGGGGAATCCCACATACGGCCTCCATATAATGTCCACTCCAGATAACCCCTCCAATAACCACTAGAAATAGGCCACATCATGTGTGGGCCTATCTAGATCTCCACTCTCCAATAGCCGACACCCATCACCTATGTACCCCACCCACACAAATCTCGGTGGGAATGCATCTACTGGGGCATCCCTACTGGCCGCACACAAGCTATGTGCTCATAAGCCCAGTAGTGTAGTAAGAAGGTACAACATAGGTTGAACCTGCATAGCCACCCATAGGCCCATAACTCTCTCTATACAACTACACCAGGAATGTTGGCACCTAGGAAAAGTGGGTCTCATCTATCATCATGTCATGGAGTACCCCCATCAATGATCAGGGAAAACATCCACCCTCTGCATCTGGCAGTGTCAAAGCAACACACTACCTCCATCAAAAGAACCACTAGCCTCGTCTCCTCCGGATGGGCTAGGTACATCTCTCCATATCGAATGCTGGCACTATGGAATGTTAGCTTGGCCATCCCCTCACCAAACACCATCAACATCAGCTCCTCCGAGGCCTCGGAGGAGATAGAGTAGACCTGTGTACCCAATATGGGTAGCCGTAGAATCTGAACATGTCCTCCTCAGGGTGATAATGATCTCACCCATCATCGGAAGTGGAATGTGTTGGTCATGGAATCCCATCTATCGATGAGTGACCATCAAACTAGGCTATCGGACTACATGCCGATAGTGTCAGACTCCACTCAAGCCCACCACCTCCACATGTGCAGCTCCTCAGGGGTCTTTGCCCATGTGCACTATCATAGCAAGGGGTGGAACCCTATCCCACATACGTAGCTGATCTCTCCCCGCATCCAATATACAAACAATACATTAATCTACATTTTTCACACCCATACTTTCCCCTATCATTTCCCAACACTTATTTTACCCCTACCCATCTTAATCACCCAACTTATGGCACTTTTGGCCCCTTATCCCCAAAATCCCAACCGGTGTTGGTTCCTTTAACCGACCCTAGTCACCCTTAACCGGCATGGTCACTTATTTAGTGACCAATACCGGTTACACACATTACCGATGCCAGCCACACTTGACCGACGCGGTCACCATCGGTGAAAAAAACCCGTGATCCCCAAAACCCCCTTTCTCAAAAAACTACCCCCCTGCCCCTTTACCCACCTAAAATTACCTAAACCTCCTTGCACCTCATCCCATCCCCTCCTCTCCCATTTATTTCCCTCCCATTCCTATTTTACCCACTTTTCCCCCCATTCCCAAATTTAATTTTTTTCACCCACCCAAAACAAAAAAAAAACAAAAAAACATTTGTAAATCATATAATCTATCTAACCAAATACAACTAAAGTTGGATGCTTACCTCATCATGCTGCCATCATCTCTTGGTGGCACATGTCACCGCCACTGCACCGGTGGCCCACCCGATCCCTCTCCGCCTCTGCCATCACTAAATCTCCACCCACATCTCCAACCAATCAAATCACATGCACCGATCCTGTGGACCCGCCTCTCACCAACCAATCACCCACCATTCACACCACCAACTCAATGCTCCATTTCATCTGGACACTTTCTCTCTTTTCTCTCTCTTTTGTCATTTTCTCAATTCACTAAATGACAAATGAATAACAAAAAACATGGATTTTTTTTTTTATAACAAACCCGACCTAACCGATGCCGGTTCACCTTCACCGGCATCGGTCTCATGCCCTACCTTACCATGGATCGGTTTCCCTATACCGGTGTTGGTTACCCTTGACCAACATCGGTCACCCTATCTTGTACAAAACCCAACATTTTACCCTATTACCCTACCTATCCCTCCTTTACCCTGACCATTTACCCTTTACCCTTTACCCTGACCATTTACCTCACCTACCCTTTACCCTGACTATTTACCTCACCCTCCCTTGACCTCATCATTTACTACCTACCTTTTTCCTCCTTTGGGGACTCCTTATTTTACCCATCCCTTGGCCTTACCCATGCCGTGACCTAGATTTTTGGCCTGGACCATCGCTAGTGACCTTTGACCTCATGTGTTCACTATACCTTGTGGCACTTGTTACTGTGTTGTTGACCTAATGACCTTACCTAGCCTATTGCCATGACCATTTATCCTGACCCTACCTTTGGTGTACTCGGAACATACCTAAACGTTCCTGCACCTAACCTACGTTGTGTTTCCTGACCATATCCTATACCTTGGATACCAGAATCACTTCAACCTTGTTTGGATAAACCTATCGACCTTAGACGATGTAGAGTTTTCTTCTCTTCAACCTGGTAGTGTGTTATATTTTATATGTGTGTGTGTTTGATTATTACTACCTTTGACCCTAACCCATTACCTAGATTACCCAAGTAGACCTTTAACCCTTTTTCCCCATTCCCCACCTTCCCTTTCTCACATTTACCTTTTATCAAACCACTCACCGATTCTACCTTCTAGGCCTCGTCAATTTCTGGTTTGAGGGGGATCACCTTCACCCACACATGGGGCAACCACATCTTATTTTTGTTAGCATTTCGCTTACCAATACAAGCTATGCAACAAAAAGGGGCAAAATGTAGACACTAAAATTAGGTCACACTCCCTTTGGTCCTCGACAAATAAACACCCTTCATCACATTAACCTAGCCATGGCCCCCTTCACTCCACTAATATTAATTTAATTAATTAATTAAATTAATTCATTATCCTCACCATATTTATTATTTAAATATCTTAATTTAGATAATATCCACACATACACCTCACCTAGACACCTCATCAAGCCAACTCACCCTAAGACCTATTCTTAGTAAGTTGCCATAACTAACTAAGACTTACCCAAACCCTAAAAATCAATGCCTACATTCCCTCTAACCACATTCCCACATGCTTAAAAGCTTCCAGTCTAATCCATGGGTTAATGACACGAGATCCTAAAAATCAAGAGGATCTCCCTAGTTTAGTAAACCTAGGAAATCCACCTTGACCGATGCCAGTTACCCCTAACCATCACCGGTTAAGCTGGAACCACCATGGTCACCTTTTAATCCCCAAAACAACCTTATTTTTGAGGTTGGAAAACATTGGCACATTCCTGAGAGATATCACATCTTCTGAGAATGAATTTTCAGTGAGAACACACATGCAAGGAAGGAGATCAAGCATTTTCTCCTACACAACCATCCAACACTCACCCCAAGCAAGGATTTGATCCAACCAAGCAAAAAGGAATACACATGCAGCCCATGTAGAAGATTTCCTATGATTGATTATCTCTCAGTCTTCAATCTCTTACCAGCATCTTCATCCCTCACTCACAAGTGCCTAGGACTAGAATCCAAGTAAGTGGAATGTTGTATTCCTCTGGTTCATTTCATTTGTCATTATATTGTCACCCTTTTGTTCTCTTGGCCACCCATAGACCTCTCGTTAATACTCACCCCTCCATATACCCATTAAAACCTCATCAAATCCCACCCAAACCACCTAATACCTCATTCTGACCAACCAAAGTCCTTTGTGCAATCACAAAGGAGACCTAAAACTCATTTTGTGGCATTCCCAGTTTTCCACAATAACCGGCACTGGTTACACCCAACCGCCGTTGGTCACCCTTAACTGGCACCAGCATCGTCTGTATTTACCCATACAACCTATAACAGTGACCTATCCACCTAATTCCACATCACCCTTATTCACTGTGATCTACCTGAGACCTCTGTTAGACCTGTAGAGACCAAAACCAATTACTTGACCTTCAGATCTTATTTTAACTTAGCCTATTAGATTAGATCTTTCTTATTGTATTTTGGATGAGATACCCAAATCATTTCAACTACGATAGGATTTATTTTATTACCCACATTAAATTGTTTTAAATAGTGGACTGACAATCATCTAGGAAGTATCACACTTCCCGGATCTAGCACATGCTAGGTAGTTCACTGCACATATTGTTTAACTCTTTTTGGTGGTCTTGCTTTCCATTACAGGTAGTTCCTCCTAGCCAAAAGGAAGCTCTCACAATCAGTTGTGGATTTAGAAGTCATACACGCAACAACCCATCAACCAACATTTCAACAGGTATTCCTCCTATGCCCATTACCCTATCTGTTTCATCAATATTTCAAAGAAACATCTAAGATGATTCAAAGGTTTGGGTAAATCATGGATATGGTTCAAGAAGATTCTAGAAGGGCTTGGAGAAGTTGGGGCAAGTTTCGCTAGAATTAGGGTTCACTGGGCCTAAGTGCACATGCCAAACAACCGTCAAGCTTTGGAAGGTGATTTTGGGAGCTTCAGATGGATTTAAGAAAAAAACATCTCAAAAAAAAAAATAAAATTACAATCCCTACAATAAGGTGAAATCATATTTTTCACAACACTTTGGCACATCATGTCTGCAGGCAGTTTTTCTCAGGCATAGGTGGAGTATAAAATCAAAATTCCTATTTTTCAGGGATCAAATGGAAGAATAAATACATGAGACCCCAAACCGTTGGATTCTAAATTCCATTTCCATTCAGGATCATATACATTTTTTCCAAAAACGTTCATGGGAGCTCAAGTTATCATCGTCGCAAGTTGTCCTCTTGGAGCAAGTTCGAGGAGACTAGCTAAATTTTGGGAGGACACATGTCGATTCGGGAGTTTGGTGGGATTTTATTTCCTAAGGGTTAGGTAAATCAACCTTGGAAAAATTTTCCCAGCCCCCATGTGACCTCTGGAACCCCATGCGACCATCAAGATTGCCAGTTCAACCCTCGGGTGTAATTTGGAGCTCAAATTCCTGCCATCGGATCTCCACCACATGTTAGCTCCAAGACCACCGTGGAATTTGATGTCCCTCACATCCCTCATAGGTCGGGACATAAAACTTAAAAAATGCACCCATCTACCTAGAAGATACTTCTGGTCACTCATGTGACCAACTTCTAGCCCCTCAGTGCTTCAAAGATGATTTTCTCTCTCTCTCTCTCTCTCTCTCTCCCTCTCTTGTTGGATCGCTGCTACTTGTCGCTTTCTTGCTCACTATGGAAACTAATGTTCCTCACATCCCTTTGAGGTGAGGGAATTAGGGACACAAAAATTCACCCAACCCCTTGCCATGCATTTTTTGAATATTTAAATCTAGCACTTAGCCATTTTCTCCCCCTCATTTCTCCTTCACAACTCCTCACCATGCCATGGCCATGTTCTTGCTTGTCTAGACACCTGGTCCACCATTTCCACTCCAAACCAGCTCCGCCATGGCCCAAAAATACTCCACTCCATGAAAACATAGAAATATCAGAGAAAAGTGGATCAAAATGATGAAGAAATGAGAGAAGATGAAGATTTTTCCAGATAACCACGAAGTCACCCAATTGAAAAATATTTGTATCTTACAAAATACAAGTCGGATCGAGATGCCATATTTTATAGAATTCCTCAATTTTCAAGGTGATCAAGATGCAACAAATGGGAGGTCAAATGGTGCCTGCATTAGTTTGTTCAACAAAATCCTCACTTCATGCATCGAATCACATTCGTTAGATTTCCCATCATTTGGGAAATGGAAACAAGCTGAAAACTTGCACACACGAGCTCAAAATAAAAACATATCACAATGGAGTTGTTTTCATCACAAACAGAGACAAAAACTAGACTTGTAAATTTCAAGCTCCATTAATGGCCATCATGGCAGATTTGTGCCCAAGGCCGCTGCACAAAGTTAAAATTTCAAAATTTATTTCAAATCATTCTAGCAAGTGAAATCAAATGAAATTCGTGAGGACATGACTGCGATGAAGAACCGAATCCAAAAATATACTCCATCACAAACCGAGCACTTTGGAAAGACACTTTCAAAAAATAGTAAGCTTTCCTACACATGCTTTCTACTTTTGGTATGTCTTCATCAAAAGTGGCTATGAAAAGGCAAAGTGTGTATGAAGATATCCAAGAAGCAAAAATGATTATCTAGAGTGCAAAAACAATGAAAATGACCACTTACTAAAAATAGTAATTCCTTATATGGGTGCTTAATAAAAATAGTAAGTCACCCTAAGAAGTGGTCAAAGAAAAGGTAGTGTGCATAGGATTAAATGAATATTTTCATCACATCCATATGATCATGAAGAAGAAAGAATCACCTCTTACTAAAAATAGTAAGTCTCTCATCTGGGAATTTACTAAAAATAGTAAGTCACACTCAAAGAGCAGTTTTGGCACAATGGGACATTTAGAACTTCATCGCATCAGAGCTTTCCATCAATGAGGATCATCAGACTTCATTGGGGAAACATCTTCTCCTCCTCTCTCTTCCCTCTCCCCCAACTTTCTCTCCCTTCAAATGTTCTAATTCTTCATTGGGGTTTGCACTTTTTGATATGCCTTTAAGTCACCTAAAAGTGACTTTAGAAACATAATGTAAATTAAGTCACCTTGATTTTATAAAAGGGACTTAAATATTTTGTAGGAATATGAATAGTCTAAAGTTAGAAATAAGGCATATGGAGGGTCATGAAGAAGATGAGGAGTCGAGTCTACTCTATAAATTGTAAAGCCATTCTCATTTCAAAGGGGTTGGTGATTGATTTTGTGAACTCAAGAGTGTATTGTAATTTGAGAGAACAAAGGAGATAGCCATTTTCTTCCATTTTCCCCCTCACTAGTTTTCCTCCATTCCCACACTATGTACAAATTTTGTTTAAGAAATCAATACAAGAAGGAGTTTATAGCTTTCTTTGACTAAGGGATTTCATGATACTTTGTGCTCATCAAATTCTATTTGGTCTTGTTGCTATTTGTAGAGTTGTTTCTTCTCATGAATGCATGTGTTGAAATTTCGACTAGTGTGTGCAGGAATATGATTTTCTACCTATAACATTAGTTCTCCTATCTCATTTCTCACTCCTCTTTCCCACTCTTCAGACAAATTATTCCCTAGCAAGAGATTGCTAGCTTTGCCGTAGGGTCAGTGGAGTGCCCCTATTGGATCCTCGACCAAAATTCCACCACAAAAATCCACATTTTAGTAGGAATGCATGTAATGTAGCTAGCACCGGTTAAGTAGAGGGACTTAGATTCCCAAAGCATTGGAAATAAATCCACAAGTTTGTTAACCCAACAAATTTTCTCACCAACAGACCCAAAATCAATTTTGAATCATACCAAAATTGGGAAGAAAATGATATTTTGGAAAAGTATGACCTTTTCTCCCTAAACAACGCCGATTATTCCTTGGTCGATGCCGGTTACCAAACCATTGTTAGTTCCTTAGATAAGGATTTCCAATCCTTTACCTAGGTTTATGGATCTTGGTTTTGGGATTCTTACATTTTGAACTCGCAAGAATCCAAGTAATCGGAGGATGAACCAGAGAATTCTTGTTCTTTATCAGCTACTAGCCTCCTTCTCCTCAACCTTGGATCATTCATAGGGAAGCACATAGGTTGCATTGCCCATGACATTTGGACCCATACTCATTTTATCCTATAAATTTCCCATCAACCACCACCATCTACCAATCTATAGGTATTTAGATAAGTATTTTAACCTTGTGTGTTAGTTCTTATTCTTGTTTTAGATCTCTCATCCTCTTTTGTTGCCCAACTTTTTCTCATCCGAATATCATCCATCACCCATCTACCTGATATCCTACCAACCTGGACCCTTTTACTTCTCTAATAACCTTTGTTACCCTTGATGAGTCCTCACATAAATCCTACTACCCTACCTATGCCCCCTCAACACACCGTGATTACACAGAGAGCTTGAAACAACCCCATTTTAATTATTTTACCCAATTTCCCCTACCAACACTAGTCACCTAACCAAAATTTTTCATTACTGTGTACCAACATTGGTTACGTAACTGATACTAGTCTCTATAACTGGTAATTTATCTGAGACTAGAAAGCTAATTTATCTACCCAAAACCTCTCAAATTTTCTCTTAATCTCACCCATAATTCCCTAACATATTCTGTCATACCCATAGACATAAAATAACCAACCACCCTCTTTAAATTTAGTCTTACATGAATTTATCTAGACTAGATTTAATTTATTGTGCTTGTGTAGGATACCTAAAATATACAAGTATAGTAGGTCTCTCTATTTCATGTTATTTATTATCATTGATTTGTCTTAAAATGTGGATTGAAAACCTTCTAAGAAGAAACATAGATCTAGCCTTCGCTAGAAATCCACCAACCGATGTTTTTAATGTTATCTTATGGTCTTGTTTTGTATTTTAGGTAGTCCTTCCCAGAAAAAAGGAGTTCTTCACATTTAGCCTAGTCTTGTACAATGCGCACAACCCATCTTTGACTTCATAGGTAAACCTCCTCACCTTCACCCTTATTTGCTTTAAGCAATATTGTTGTGAATCATTTTAACACGCCTGATGGGACCCCATCTTGTGGGTTCTTTTTATTTTCATATAGGGTGCATTTTTTGTTTGTTTCTTTGCTGAAATATTCACTAAAAATCTCTCTCGTAAATCTTCCTAGCTTTCTATTTGTCTAAAGGAAATTTATATTTTGGTGCTTAAAAATAACACTTCTTATTTCTTTCAGTATTGCGTTAGTGAAAACCAATCCTCTACCTATTTTCTTATTATCTACATCGAATATCATTTTCGATTTGGGTTTAAAATATTTACATTTACTCCTTTGAGTCATGTATTAGATCACATAGATTCAATTAGCAAACACATGGTGGAGGTCATAACCACTTGGTGATTAGATTGGATTAAACATAGTTCACATTTCACACATTCCTAGGCCAAACCACTTACACATTTTACACATTTCTTAAACATTATCTTCTAGGAAGAAACCATCAAGGATATAACAACCCATTGATAGTGGGCCTCACCTCGGGGTTTTCTAGATGGTTTGTCATATCGAGCTTGGACCTCATGTACCAAAAGGTATATTGGGAGACTCTATCCAAAACTAACCTTAAACCAGCCATAACTTGCTTTTAGGGCACCTTCATTATCCAAAACTCTATATCATTCACAGTTAGTCTAAAAGGCATAAGCCACTCAACACTAAAATATGATACCTAGGATTGACGTGTTTTTGCTAGTTTTTCTTGTGGGATTGTTGATTTCTTTCTTGTCTTTTACATATTTAGTTGTGAGGTGATTCATCAATTTTTATTTTATTTCACACTCCACCATCACAAGTGGTGTATTCTAGTTTTTCTAAGTGTGATATGACATATTTGTTTTGCTATACGCAACTTATGTGCTAGCTTATTTTGACTTAATTCACTTGAAAATATAAAAAATTATTCATCTTATCAAAATCCTCAATAACGGCATCGGTCCAACGATTGGCATCGGTTCCATCATCATACCAACACCGGTTAACTAACCACTATCAGCTTCTTTGTGTTTTGATTATTATGTCAAAAACAACATTCTCTTATTACATACCAACTTTATGTGTTCTAATTATTTCAATACACTTAATTTTAAGTCTTGGACACCCTTAACAGGACCCATTTATACTCGCTTTATGCCTTTCTTATTCAAATTTCCAAATTACTTAGTTATCCATAGTAACTGGCATCGGTCCAATGACCGACATCGATCTTACTACCTAACCGACACCGGTTAATGGACCGGTATCGGTCTCGTGTTTTTTATTTTTATCAAAAATAACAACATATTTCTATTCCCTAGATTTCACCAAACATCTGTTTCTAAGTTTTGTCGATTATATAGAGCCTAAAATACCTATTTTCCACCTTTCATATGGTTTTTACTTTCATGCCGCTTGTGTACGCCTTCCCGCTAGCCCTTCACCATCATCCATCTCATCTTCGATGGATCCTAATATCATGAATGTACTTGTAGGTGATGAGGATTTTTCTAAATTCCTCGATCACAACCTCTTGACCTTGCAACATTATCTTGCCACCTCCTCCACCTATGATTCATCAGGCCAACCTATCTTTGGGATGCCTACCTCTATGCCTATTTCCGTGATCCCTACTTCTACCATCTCCGCCACATCTGCTTATGTCGATGTAGCTCCCTAATCTACTTTCACATTGCCTACCTCCACCTTATAACCACTTATTTCCCAATTGACCTCTACACCTTCAACATCTGCCATCCCCTCAAAATCTACTATTCCTTCAACATATGCCACACCCTTATTTACGACTCCGCATACATGATCCCCTTCATCATCAATACCTTACATACTTCAGAACTACACAATCTCCAAGTGGTATCAACATCCTATACCCCTTTTCAGAATCTGGTCCTTTCTATACCCCAAAATATTCTACCCATCGCCATGAGGTTCTTTACACAAGTTCTTCCCACCTACACCCTACCTCAACAACTACATGTTTCCTCCACTTCTTATTGAGGGTACATACCTTCATCATTTATTCCCTCTTACATAACCCCATCTCAATTTGCTTATTCGGAACCACCATACACTGGTGTGTCATCTATGGATTATTCATCTCATCCACCCCCTTATATTGTATGAGGGGTGCTCCTCAATATAATCCTAAGACATATCTTATAAATATGATGATGCATGAGATGCATACCTCAAAGAAAATGTTTTTGGCTCTCACAATGCCTTGAATTATGATGAAATCTATAATGATCCTAGTCATCCATCCATACCCATTCACCCTTATCTCACACATTGGGAGTTTCCTAAGTTTAATTGATTTAATACCAAGGAAGACCTAAAAATAATTGAAATTGTTCAAAGACATCTATTATTTGATCACCCATGATGATTCCTTGCTCCTTAGGAATTTCCCCATGTCTTTGGCAGACTTCTAGATTGGTACAATGCTTTGCTAGGAACTCAATCTTCTCTTTCAATCAGTTGGCCCAAGACTTCCTTGATCAGTTCTCCATCAATATATCTAAGAATGTCTCTATGACTAATTTATACTCTATTTGTTAATATGATGATGAGGCTATCATTAAATTTGTCACACATTGGTAGGATCATTAATCAGCTCACCTTTCAACTTCCATAACCCGAGATGATAGATTTGTTCACTAGGGATTGTGCTAGGAACATTTCCCCAATTATTCAGATAAAAAACATTCCAAACATTTGACGAGGAATTCACCATGGTTCGGAAGCTAGAGATATATGCCCTTAAAGAGGAAAATCTTAAGTTTCACAAAAAGAGCACTTTGTTTTAGTCAAATGACCCCTCCTCTTCTTCTAAACCACAAAACAATTATTCCAAAAATCATTCTAAAGAAAAAGGATCCACCAACGTAGTGGTCCTGAAAGATGACCCTCTCATCCATAAAACCAACCGAAACCTTCTCCTAATCTGTCCCTTATTCAAATTTCTAGTACAAGTATGAAAAAAATGTTACACCCCATAGGAGAGCCTTACTCCTCTCTGTTGGAAAACATTTTAAAAGTGGGAGTCATCACCCTTCCACCGATCAAACCACACACTAGTTTTAACCCTTCCTTTTATCTCGTCTGCATGGTATAAGGAGAATGATTATTGTAACTATCACTATGTTAGGGGACATAATGATGGAAATTGTAAAAAATTCAAGAAAATTGTCCAAGAAATGTTAGATAATGGAGATCTCATCCTTGACAAACCTTAGATAAAAAAAAAAAACCCTCATATATTTAATAAACCTTTTCCAAAAAATACCCCTTCATCAAAATAGGCTGGTGAGACCTCTAGCAATGACACCAATGTTCGTGAGGTCCATAACATCTATGACATAATACTGTCTCTTTTTCTTAGCTACCTCCCATCCCATCTATTGAGGAAATTATTGTGTGAGATCCTCTATCCACGAAGGAGCCTATTTCACCTACTCCTTTACCCATGGAGGATCCTACCTTCCTAATCCTCTACCAACAGAGGAGCCTACCTCACCATATCCTCTACACATGGAGGATCCGACCTACCCAATGTTTTACCTACCAAAAACCTTCCCGACCTAATCCTTCATCTAGAGAGAAAGTTTACCCCACTTATCCCTCCACATATCAAGGATCCCACACTACCCATGATTCTACCCATGAAAGAGCCTATCTTATCCTCTTCTCTACCTAAGGAGGAGTCTACACCAACTACCTTTCTCTCCTCCTTGACCTATAGAGGATCCAATTTTATATCCTCTTCCCGTAAGTGATGCTTATCTTAGGGTCTTCCAAGATCCTATCAAAATTCTTACATCACTTCTACATATAGAGTAAGAAGCCAAAACTTCACTATCTCATTGACCTCAAAATTCTTCACCTGGGATTACCACTAAGCTATTGTCATCTTCCTCTACCTCTACACCATTCTCTCATTTGGCCGATCACTTAGAGTATGTTGATTACTCCAAACTTTGGTGGTGCCTTCGAATCCTAGTATCCACCCAAATGCATATGTTGTCCCCAGATACTTCAACTATCTATCCTAAAGTATTCAAGACAACCAAATCTATCACACCTGAGCCGGTCATATCAGCCTTTTCTTCATCAACCTCACCTTCACCCCAATCTTCACTTGCACCCAAATATCCATCTACACCCAAACCTTCACTGCACCTAAACCTAGCAGTGTACATTGGGGGTCTTGCCGATTCTTAGTCTAGTCCATCCCCCTGTGAAGATAGATTTGACTACCTCTTCAAGAACCGCTACTAAGTCTATTCCCACACCTAAGAGGAAGACCCAACCTCTTAAACCTCTCACCCCAGTTTCTCCCATGCCTTCTTATTCACCTTCACCTCTTCCATAAATCTTAGGTCCACATCCATCGAACTTGGTCAAAATACCTCCCCCAAGGAAAAATTAAAGTGAGGAAACCCACACCCTCACTTCAATCTTCTATTCTACCCATACCTTCTTCATCACCCATGCCTTTACCTTATCTTTTACCTACACCTTCTACATTACCTCAACCATGATCTTACCCACACCTCTATTATCACCTTGGTTGACTCGCATGCCTACACCTTCTGCATCCCCTTCTTCTTCGTGCACTACTCCAACACCTTTACCCAAGAAGGTGGAACCTAAATAAAGAACCACACTACCTACCAAATATGTAGTTAAACTTACCCCACCCCAAAATCCACCTCTTCCATGCAAATCACCCACACCTTCATCCAAGACCACTCTAACTTCTCACTGTGATCCATTGGTAGGGTCCTATTCTAACATCCTCGCTAGGTTGTTAGAAACTTCCACTATCTCACTGATGTCCATTAAACCTTAGGACTGCTCAAACCCAAACCAACAGGTTTGATAACACCAAAATCTGTGTATATCATCACTCACCAGGGCATGATGTTGAAGGTTGTAAGGCACTCAAAAACATTCTCCCTTAACTCTATACTTCAGATGGTATCTTTGACAAAGATGACCTATTAGAGGAGAATTCCATTTCCCCTTCGCCTTCCACCACATGACCTAGTCCTATATATATTCAATGGCCTTCACATGCATCTCCACAACCATCTTTTCCTTCTCTAATATTCAAAATATATATGGTTCGAGTAGCCACTCGATCACAAAAAGATAAAGGAAAAGAAAACTGTGTAGCCCATCCAAAGATAACTTCACCCACCATTCCACCTACACTGTCCCTAGGGTAATCATTCATGGGTTAACTTATCTTGTTTCTAATGTAATTACACACCGCTCTATGATTAAATAAATTCATCAATTTCTCTCAAGATGTCTTTGGATGAAATATATCAAACCTTTAAGTCTCATCATTAGGACATATTGAGGTCCTATAATCTATTGAGGTTCCACTAAATGATCCTACACCTTTGGCCACCATCTCTCGCCCCTCCTCATGTGGCCACCTCACCTCTCTCGCCTCAAACTTATGCCCCTATTATCTTTCCTAGTTTTCTACCGTCATTTTCTATGACTCGAGATTTCCTCTTTCCACTCGAGATGATCTTGACCCCAACCTCTTCATCTCAATCTACATCAATGATAATCATGTTTGACACATTATGATTGATGGATTTGTGGGCATTAATATCATTTATTCTCATGCGTATAAAAATTGTGCATTCCCACCCACTGCATGCATAACAACCCTATTATGCTATGTTATTTTAATGAGTGCATGAATTTTACACTTGGCACTGTCATCCTCCAAATCCACGTGGGTCCCCACACCAGTCCAAAATTTTTCTATGTTCTTGAGGGGAAATTGCAATATAACATGTTTTTTTCTTACCTGCAACCGTGCCATGTGGTGTATAACTTCAAGCCTTCATTGATGCATAAAATTTGAATATAAAGGGCACCCCTAAACCATTCAGGAAGATCCTTCACCTTTCAAAACCTATAACATGTTATATCGACCAAATGATGTTCTTATTCCAATCAAGGCATCTACCACCATTCTTCGCTTCATATACCATCCTTGCCTCTTCATATTCTTCCGCTACCTCATCTACCATCCCCGCCTCTTCATCTTCTTTAGATTCCTCATCTACTACTACTACCACTATACCTTCCACAACCATCCCATCTATCCCCACTTTATTCGCTTCTTCCAAAGCTATCCCACCTACCAACCCATCTTCTTAGGCTTCAATAACTCATCCATCCCCACTACCCAAGTATGTACCTTTGACCCATTTGTAGGTGTTTTTCAACACCTTACGCTAGGGAGTATCACCTATACAACATAGAAACTTTCCTTACTCCTCGTGTATGAAATCCCTCATCAACACCCACATTATGACCATCATGTAGGTGAGGTCTTTGAATATGGTCCTCCCTATCTCCGTACCAACATAGCATATGGGGGACTTGACATTGCTTCTTATTCTCTTGAACCACCAACCCAAACTTAACCTTTCTCATGTGACTTCCAATACCTCACCAACCACCACTTTTCCCACACATTTCTTCATTGATGTGCCTAGAAGGGATTTGGATTTAGTCTTTATGAGAAAGTTCATCACAAAGTCATACTTGCACCACTCGAAACAAAAAAACCATTGTGGTCTTAGATTTTCTTTATAGTCTACTCCTAAGAAGGCTTGCATTACTCTTGTGGAAGACAAAAACCTTCCATGACTTCTTCACCCATTGATCTTGCCTTCACCATGGATTCCATAGACCTTAATCCATTCCTCCTATTTTTTTTTTCATGAACACCATTTCTTTGGGACAATTGATATATCATCATGATGATGAGGCACCCTCTTCCCTTCCTCTTCTTAATCCTTATATGTTAGATGATGATACACCATCTATCAATGTTTTTAATGTCGGGATGATGATTATATTATTACCTATTTAGGTGCAAATGATTCTTACATTCACTAGTTGTTAGCTTCTAAGACACAAACCACGTTGAATGGATCAACCATAGAGATCGACATTCACACTTAGGATGACCTTCAAATTCTAAAGATAGGCCAATATTTAAATTTTGATGAACAAGAAGCCTTCACCTCTTTCCTTAAGATTATAGCAATGCTTTTTCTTGGTCTTATGCCAATATGCCTAGTATTGATCCTAATATTGTGGTCCACAATATTGTGGCTATCCATAATGCTAAACCTATGAAACATAAGTGTGAAAATGCATCCACACATTTCCCTTCTTGTGAAAAAGATCTCTAGTGCCTCTTTATGTTTCCTTCATTCTACCCATTAACTATTCACAATGGATTTCAAACATTATTCCTATCACCAAAGTAACAAAATGACTCCACATCTACATGAACCTCCATGAACTTAACCTTGCCTGCCCTAAGGATGAATTTCCTCTACCTAGTATAGACCAACTCATTGATCTTACAACCAAACATGAGATGATATCTCTTATGGATGGATTTTCGGGTTATAATAAAATATTACTCACTTCGGAAGATCAACACAAAACCACCTTCATCACCCTCGGGGGAACCTTATTTTATCATCTCATGCTCTTTGGATTAAAAATGCTGCTGCCACCTATTAGTGCACTATGACCTATATCTTCCACAATATCATGTACAAAATATTCAAAGATTATTTCGTGACCTTATTAATAAGTCCAAGATTCGTGTGGAACATCTTACAGTTCTTAAAGTCATCTTTGATTGTCTCATCCAATACAATGTTTTCCTTCAACCAAATAAGTGTGTCTTTTCCATTCTCTCTGAAAAAATCCTTGGTTTCATCATTTCCTTATGGGGCATTAAATTTGATCCTACCAAAATCAAGGCTATTCTTGAGATTCCTCCACCCACTAACCTTTGACATCTTCGTAGTTTGCAAGGAAAATTGTATTCCATTCAACACTTTATTTCCCAACTTTTCGATCGATGTCACCCTTTTCATCATATTCTTAAAAAGGATGTCTCCTTCAATTGGAATGATGAGTGCCACAAAGCCTTTCAAGCATGAAGAAATAAATTCTTTAGCTACCTCGTGCTCATCCCACCCCAAGATGACAAAATTTTTTTACCTATACATTTCTACCACTAACCATTCCTTGGGTGCCATGCTCACTCATCGTGATGAGAAACACAAGGAGAGTAAGTAGTTTATTACATAAGTAATACCCATTTAGACTACAAAACTAGATATAATCACACCAAAAAAGCTTTTCTTAGCCCTAGTCTTTGTCACCACCAAAATTTGCCACCAACTACTTAACCACAAAAAATTTTTTGTCACCAACATCGATCCTCTACATTACATGTATTCTAAACCTTACCAACATTAATGCATGGTGTGTTGGCTCATTCTCCTAATAGACCTAAACATAGAATTCATTCATAAAAATCTATCAAAGGACAAACCATTTCCGATCATCTTGCGGACATTCCTCTTCCCGATAGTCAATCTTCTAATTTTGATTTTTCTCGAAAAATCTATCACTACTCTCTCCCTTGATGATATTGTCTATCAAATGACCTTATTCTCGAGGGATCCAAATGTCAACACGGGGTGGTGTAGGTGTCATAATCATTCCTCTCGACAGAAAACCTATTCCTTTATCCTTTAAACTAGACTTTGACTACACTAACAACATCATCGAGTATAGAATACTTATGTTAGACCTTTAAAATGCCATTATCCTAGATGTTAAATCCATTAGTATATTTGGTGAATCTCGGATAGTTGTGAATCAACTCAATGGTTTATACTAGTGTTTGTAACGATGTTATCCAAAATTTATGATCTCACAAATATCTATTATTAGGTAAATATCCTAATTGGATAATGCCCCCACACCACCACCTCACCTATTATAAATATCCTCATCTAGCCACCTCACCCTAAGACCTATTCTTAGTATGTTGCCATAACTAACTAAGACCTACCCAAACCCTAAAAATCAAAGCCTATATTCCCTCTAACCACATTCCCACCCATTAGAAGGAAGCTTCCATTCTAATCCATGGAGAAAATGAACGAGATCCAAGAAAATCAAAGGATCTACCCATTTTAGAAAACCTAGGAAATCCCACCCTAATTGACGTCGGTTACCCTAAACCACCACCGGTTAACCTAAACCATCGTCGGTTACCATTTAATCCCCAAAACAACCTTATTTCGAGGTTGGCACATCTTCTGAGGGAAAGAGACAAAACAGAGCTACATGCAAGTAGAATCAACATTCGTACATGCATCAGAGCATCCACAACCAACACTAGAAGCAATCACAGAGCCATTTGCCTTCACGGGAGCATTCGAGGAAGAACAAAACACTCACACCAAGTTCCTTCCATTTGATCACCCGCCATTGCCAACCAGACATCAAGCTCGTATAACAATAAGTGTTTTGTTAACCAACACTTGTCCATTGTCATTTTAGTAGACTCTTTTATTTATGTTATTAGTTTCTACTCCCATTCCCATTCCCCACCATTTACCTCCATGTAAACTTGACCATTCCTTCACCCACACCTTGAACTACCCATACCTGAATTTTAATCACCCCTGAGTATACCTAAGACCACACAGACCTTTTCATTACCCTTTACATTTCCATTTAGCCTTAGATCTGCCCTCACCTCAAGTTTTTATTGAGTTTCCTGTACCTCGACCATACCATTGCCGGTTACCCACAACCATCGCCGGTTCACCTAAACCGACATCGGTCATACCAGACCGATGTCGGTCTCTATGTTTTTACCCTCATACCAAAAGAGCTTAAAACCTCCACCCAATACCCAAAATAGCCCAGAACCTGACCCTGACTAGTACCAGTACCCTAACAGATTGACCTTAGATTCAATCATAGCTTAGCCTGTTGTGAATGAATTTGCTTATTGTAGTGAATGAGATACCTAAATCATTTTAACTATAGTAGGATTTCCTTTATTGTTAACATTAAGTTGTTTTAAATAGTGGATTGATAGCCATCTAGGGAGTATCACACTTCCTGGATCTAGCATACGCTAGGTAGTCCACTGCATATACTATTTAACTTTTATTTGGTGGTCTTGTTTTCCATTTCAGGTAGTTCCTCCAAGAAAAAGGAAGCTCTCATGATCAGCTGTGGATCAAGAAGTCATACGCGCGCAACAACCTACAACCAACATTTTGATAGGTATTCCTCCTAGCCCTTTACCCTTATCTATTTCATCAACATTCAAAGAAATGATCTAGAATCAGGTGAAACATTTTGGCACACTGATGGGACCCATTCGGGGTTCTTTTGCATTTCTTCATTTCTAGGTGAAAATTTGCATGTTTGTTTCCTTTCTAAAAGGTTCTCACATTAAATTTTCCCCTAGAACCTTCTCTTCTTCTATTGTCTAAAAGCAATCGTATTTTGGTGCTTTAAAATGAACATTTCTTTCCTTTCATTAGTATCACATTAGTGAAAGAGCATCCCTTCTCCTGTTCATCTTTTTGTGTCATCGAATTCAACATTTCGATTTGGGTTTTAAAATCATTTCATTTCATTCTACTTTTCTGCATTAGCTCACATTAATTGAGGGAAACCTATACGCTGGAAGTCATTCCCAGCTGATGGTTGACAAATGAATCATAGAAAAGCACTTCCTTTCTCTTTCTCTCTCTCGAGTCTTACCAAACATCACAAAATTGAAAATACACACATTCTTAAACAACATCTCTCCTGGAAGAAGTTGTAGGTGATCACATGATCACAACATAGTAGGCACCCAACTCACTGCTTCTGTCGAGTCATACTTTAGAGGAAGGCCCACCCCACCATAACATACCTGAAACCTCTCCTTGTAGATCTCCTTCTTCGTAGGAAGCCATCCTCACCAAAAATTCTATTCTAAAGTTCATGAGTCAGTCCTTAAATAACATAAGCTAAACAAACATAATAGAAAAACACTCTTAGGATCAAATTTTTCTTAGTGTTTTTGTTTGGCTTGTGTTTTGAGGTGAGAGGACACATTCTTCATTTTCTTATTTTCCTTACACTCCTCATCATAGTTGGTGTATTCCAACTTCATCTGAGTGTGTTCTGGACCTATTTTCATCATTCTAGAATTTTGGGTTTGATTCCATATTTGATTTTAACTCACAACCACTTTTTCTTCATCTTTGTTTCAATTTCACAATAACCGGTGTTGGTCCAACGACCATCATCGGTTACCCTCTGACCATCATCGGTTTTACCCAACCAACGTTCGATTTACTGTGCTTTTGGTTAACCTACCCAAAAGGACACCTGCTTCACCTTCTTTTTTGTTCAGAGTCTCTGTCACTCTCATCATATTCACTTTCCAGGTAAATTCCATCAACATCTTGCATACTTGGCAAATTATTGGCCTTTTACCTTGTTTTGACAAACTGTCCATTTTCCACAGTGACCGACCATGGTTAACTGTGACCAACGTTGGTTTACCCTAACCGAGCATCAGTTAGCCTATGTAATTTTCTAGCTAACATTTTAACCCCAATCCACCTACCACCACCTATTTCTCCTATCTCTGTTGTATTTTTGTGTCATTTACAAAAATAGTCCTACCACGTCAATACTTGTTCACATGGTGTTGATGCATAGCCAAGAAAATGCCCTCATATTCCATGCAGTTGTCAACCACTCCCACCTAGTCCTTCACCACCTTCTATTTTATCACCCATGGATCCTACCCAACCTATCACTATCGCCATGGGGACGAGGAGTTCACACGACTCCTTGACCAAAACCCTAGCCGCCTTGTAGTTTTATTTTTCCCACTCATCCACTCGAGATGCCTGGGTCAGTTGATATACGACATGCCCATATCTATCCCCCCGACACTCACTCCTACTTCTACTCCAAGCCTCTCTAGCTCTACATTACCCGCATCTACCTTGCCCCGAGTCATTTTTGCAAGCTTAGGCCCTATACTCGCTATGACCTATGACCTACATCTTCCACATCTATTGCACCCACTACATCCACTATACCTTTGCCAACCACCCAAACGTAACCTCATCTGCACCTATTGTCTCACATATACCCGTAGCTACACAACCACCCCGGTGTCGGTGACCCCTACCCCTTTTCAAAATGTTGTCCTTTCTATTCCACAGTCCTTAGCCCCCATTACTACTAGGGTCACCACGACCCTTCCACCTCCATATACGTACTATCAGTAGCCTCCCATTTCATCTATCAGTCATTCTGGGTATGTACCCCTATCTCACTCCCTCCTTCTCAATCTACCTATATGGCAAGCACCATATACTGGAATGCCACCCCATCATATGTCCAACACCAACCTCCTTACGCTACAGGAGGTACCCATACATCACAACCTACCAATGACCTAATCAAGTTAATGATGGACAAGATGCAGACATTGGAAGCATTAGTTTTTTGGCACACACAACTCTCTCACCTACTATGATGAGATTTGTAATGAGCCTATCCACCCATCCATTCCTATCCGTCCATATCCCATGCATTGGGAAATGCCTAAATTTAACCGCTTCAATAGCAAAGAGGACCCACAACAACATTTGTGGTCTTTCAAACACGGTTGTTATCTGATCGCCCCATGATGCTTTGCTCCTGAGGACCTTTCCCATGTCTCTGACCGGCCCGCATTAGACTGGTATAGTGGGTTACCTAGACATTCTATCTTCTCATTCAATCAGGTAGCCCAAGCCTTCTTGGATCACTTCTCCATCAATGTTGTTAAGAAGGTTACCATGATTGACCTCTACTCTACGCGTCAATATGACATGATGAATCTATCACATATTTTGTCACTCATTGGCGTAGCCTGATCAATCAACTCACATTCCAACTACCACAAACCAAACTCATAGAGCTCTTCACATGGGCTTGTGCTAGACATATCTCACCAACCCTGTAGGTGCAGACTTTTCGAACCTTCGATGAAGCATTCACCATGGCATGAAAGCTAGAGATTCGGGCCATCAAAGAAAAGAAAATCCAACTACACAATAAAAACTCAACATTTAAGTCAAATGATACCTCTTCTTCTTCAAAACCATAGAAAAATTATTCAAAATCCAAGGGAACCGCTAACACAGTGGTACTCAAAGCCGGCCTAGCTCATCCATCAAATTAGGCTAGCCCCTCATCTAATCTTTCTCCTATCCAAACTTTTCAATTTAGATGGGAACAATGAGAAATACACCCCAATTGGGGAACCTTATTCTTCTGTCTTAGAAAATCTCATTAAAGTTGGGGCCATCACCCTTCCTCCCATAAAACCACACACTGGTTTTGACCCTGCTCGCCCCACACCCGTGGTACAAAGAACATGAACTTCTACAACTATCATCGAGTAAAAGGTCATAGTGATGATAATTGCATCACTTTCAAAAACATTGTCCAAGAAATGCTTCAAGAAAGGTGAGTTAACCTTGGATAATCCTAATGCACACTGCCAATCAAAACCTACACATCTTCAAGAAACCATTTCCTAATCATGCCCCTTCTTCTGATCAAACCGGAGAGACCTCAACTCATGATAGCCATACCCGTGAGGTCCATGCTATTTTCAAGTGATGCACCCTGTTGCTTCCCAATTACCTCATATTCCTTCCATAGAGGAAATCTTAGCCCAAAGTCCTCCACCTACACTTGAACCCACTTCACCTACTCCTCCACCCACAGAGGAACACCCTTCATCTCCTCTCTCACCCATGAAGGAGACTCCTGTTAACATCAAAACCATTTCACCTTTGGCTTCTCCACCTAGAGATCTATCACCCGCAGTACCTCTCTAACCATGGAAGATGCTTGTTTATCTCCTCCACCCATAAAGGAGCACCCATCATCTCCTCCACCCACAGAGGAGCACCCATCATCTCCTCCACATATCCAAGACCTAGTAGAAATTTCGTTGCCTCTAGGTGACCATTCTCCATCAGTCACCCAAGATCCTGGACTTACTTTCAGCTCTCTTACCCACAGAAGGCTGAAGCTAGAAAATTCCCCATTTCTAAGACACATTTTATGGGAATCACCATTGGATCCTCATCAACCTCACCTCACTGCAGTTCCATTCTCACGCTTAGCTGACCACTGGATTATGTGGATAGAGCTTTACTTTGGGGGCGTCTTCTACTTCCTGTCTCAACACAAATGCAGATGTCACTTGCTGACACTTCCACTATCTACCCAAAAATATTTCAGCCAATCAAACCAAACACAACCACAACTATCAAAAATTCTTCCACGATACCACTCATGGCTCAACTCACACCCCTACCCATAACCCAACATGCATCTACATCCAAACCCACACCTACATCATCTTCCTTGCCTAAACCTATTACTACCTTAGGGGTCATCCCAACCGCCACCTTACTCATCCACCCATCAAATTAGATTTAGCTACATCCTCCAAAGCTAACACCAAGCTTAATCCTAGCACCCAAAGAAGAACCCATCCCATAGATCTCATACTCTAACCTCGCCGATCACACCTTCATCACCTTCACCCCTTTCATCCATCTTAGGACCTCATCCTTCCTAGCATGGTTAAGAAACCTCCACCCACCTTAGTAAACTAAAAACACAGCAGCCCATTCCTCCTCGCAAACCTCTAACATACCCAAGCACCCAACATGACTTCCGCCCACACCTGCAACATTTTTACCACCCATACCTTCAATACCATCGATAACTTCTTCACTACCCATGACACTTCTAGTCTCTTTCCCTCACACCTCCTACATAGACCCACGCCATCTACCTTCACAACACCTCGGTTATCCCCATGGGTAACTCGCCCTCTTCCACCATCCACTTTTCCTCTAGATCTCATGTGTGCCCGTATCACCTTTACCCAAGAAGGTGCAACCTAAAGACAAAAATCCGCTACCCTCCAATAAGGTAGTCAAACCAACCACACACTCTCTTGCCAGTTCATCTACCATACCCCTACCCAAGAAAACATGACCAACACCTAAGACCACACCAACACCTAAAACCGTGGCTCAACCTACTCCCCTCATGTAAAGACCCTTCCTCTATAATCAGCCGCACCTACACCCAAACCCACTTTCACTTCCCATTGTGATCCACTAGCAGGATCCTATGCCAAAATCTTAACCAACCTCCTTGAAAACTTTTGTCATCACATTACCGCCTCTCAGACCTTATGACCCTCTCAAACCCAAACCAAAGGGGTTTGATGACACCAAAATTTACACCTACCATCGTGTGCCAAGACATGATGTAGAGAACTGTAAGGCTTTGAAAACCATTCTTATCTAGTTGTCCTCCCTGAAGAAAACTTTGATGATGATGACCTTCTCGATGAGGACCCCATTTCACCAACACCCATTCCATAGTTCTTCCCTCATTACCTACTCAGTGACCAAGACCTCCCCCCCACAACTCTTAGAGCCACCCCAAGATTTGAAATTAACATGGTTCACATTAGAGAACTTGCCAAACCACCACCTAAATGTCGTGTGCACCCAGCTCACTTCACAAGGCTTTTCTCCCCTGGTAGGTTTTTTCCCGTCATGTCGTTATACCACTCATCCTACACCTTCTCCATTTACCAACTCCCCTCAAATCAATATGATACACATTGCTACCCATGCTCAGAAAGATAAAGGCAAGGAAAAGGCAATTGACCCACCTACCAACCCTATACCCAACATACCATCTGCACCCACACCTAAAGTCACTATCCACGCCCCACATATCCTATTTCTAATGGGGTTACACATCATGCGATGCTCAAACAATTACACCAATCCCCCCTCAAAATGTCCCTATATGACCTCATCCAAACCTTGGAATCCCATCGTCAAGCTCTCATGGAGGTTCTTCAGTCTATTGAGGTCTTACCCAATGACCCTACACCCGTGGCCTCCATTATTACACCCCATCATGTAGCCTCTCTCACCAAATTACCACCTTCATCTACACCTCCACCTACTCACCAAGTAGCCACACTCAGCTTCTCAGATGAAGAGATCACACCACACCAAACCGATGACCCAGATCTAGCTCTCTTCATCTTTGTCCACATCGATGATATACGTGTATGACGTGTTATGATCGATGGGGGTGCTAGCATTAATATCATCTCTTCCCATGCATTTTCCCAAATGCGCATACCCGATAATTACATGCATAAACATCCCATCATGTTGCATTCATTCAATGATGCTATCACTTCCACACTTGGCACCATCATCCTCCATGTCCACGTGGGCCCCCGCACTATTCTAGAGTTATTTTACATCTTGGAGGGGGAATTTCAATACAACCTATTACTTGGTAGACCCTGGATTCGTGTCATGGGTTGTGTTCCTTCCACTTTGCATCGTTGTGTAAAGTTTGAGCATGAAGGACACACCTATACCATTCTGGCTGACCCATCACCCTTCAAAACCTATAACATGCTTTACCAACCCAATGACGTGCTTATACCCATTAAAGCATCTACCTCCACAACCACTACCTCTTCACCTACACCTCCACTCACCAAGTGCCGCCACTACCTCGACCGCACCTACATCCTCCATTCCTACCACTGCCACAACCTCCATGGCTGAACCGTCAGCCTCCCAATTAGTTGTCTCTACCCTTCGATTCAACCTCTAACACATCGTCTATCCCAACTACCCGCATATCGACCACCGATCCCTTAGAAGGCATTTTTCAATGCCTCACTCTGGGGGAGTATTGTTTATATAGTGTTAACACATTCCTTACTCCACAAGAGTATGGAAGTCTTCACCAACACCCTCGCTATGATCACCATATAGGAGAGCACCTCCTTTATGGTCCTCCCCACCTTGTACCAATCTCACCTATGGGGGACTTGATACTACCACTTATACACCTGAACCACCATCACAAACCCGCCCATTTTCTACCGACCTCCAGTCACTCACCAATCACCGTTTCACCCACACCTTCCTGCACCGATGTGCATGGAAGGGTTTTGGTTTTGGATTTTATGAGCAAGGCTGCCACACTGTTATTCCATGTACTACCCACAAACATAACGACCGTAGTGGTATCGGCTTTGCTAAACCACCTGCCAAGAAGGCCCGCATTGAACTCATTGAGGACATCAACCCTTCTCCACCTTCTTCACTTGCTCCACCTTCTTCACCACCTTCACCGACAGAGTCGATGGATCCAGAATCCATTCCTCCTAACTTTTTTTTCATAAACACCATTTCCTTGGGGCCTTTGACTTATCAATGCGAGGGTGAGGCTCCCTCCTCTCTTCCCTTCCTGTACCCTTGAAATGATCGATGATGATACACCTTCGATTAACATCATTCAATGTCAGGATGATGAATCTATACTCACCTACCTTGGTGCTGAAGACTCATATATTCATCGGTTATTACCATCTAAGACACAAACCATGTTGAATGAATTGACTATCAAAATCAACATCCATACTCAGGATGACCCACACATTCTAAAGATTGGCCAATCTTTAGATACTATTAAACAGGAAGCCATCACTTCTTTTCTCAAAGATCATAACCATGATTTTCCTTGGTCTTACATGACATGCCCAAGTATTGACCCCACCATAGTGCTCCACAATATCGTAACCATTCCCGATGCCAAACCCGTAAAAAAAAAGATGAGAAAATGCATCCTCGCATTGCTCTTCTGGTCAAAGAAGAACTTAACGCATCTTCTTTCATTTCCTTCATCTTACCCATTGATTATCCTCGATGGATTTATAACATTTTTCCTATCACTAAGGAGACAGGGGACTTCGCATTTGCACAGATTTTCGTGACCTCAACCTAGCTTTCCTAAAAGATGACTTTCCTCTACCCGGTATTGACCAACTAGTTGACCTTACCACTGGTCACGAGATGCTATCACTCATGGATGGTTTCTCAAGTTATAACCAAATCTTTCTTGCCTAGAGGATCAACACAAAACCACATTCATCACCCCTTGGGGGACCTTCTACTATCGAGTCATGCCTTTTGGCCTTAAAAACACTAGTGCCACATATCAATGGGCTATGACTTACATCTTCCATGACATCATGCATAATATATTGGAAGATTACGTGGACGATCTCTGGCCAAATCTAAACACCGCTCCGAGCACCTCGCCATCCTAAAACCATCTTTGACCACCTCATTAAGTATTGTGTTCACCTTCAACCCAAGAAGTGTGTCTTCGTGGTTCTCTCAGAAAACTCCGGGATTTATCATCTCCTTACGTGGTATAGAGGTTGACCCTACTAAAGTCAAGGCCATTCTCAAAATGCCTCCACCCACTAACCTTAGGCAACTCCATAGCCTATAAGGTAAGTTGTAGTCTATTCATCATTTCATCTTGTAATTGTCTGATCGGTGTCAACCATTTCATCATCTTCTCAAGAAGGATGTCTCCTTTAAATGGGATGATGATTGCCACAAAGCTTTTGAGGCCTTAAAACAATACCTTCTCCAACCACCCGTACTCATTCCACCTAAAGATGATCAACCCTTCTACCTATACATCTCAGCTACCGATCATTCCTTAGGGGCCATGCTCACTCATCATGATGAACAACATAGGGAGTAGGTGGTTTATTACATAAGCCATACTCTTTTGGACTACATGAAACCGATATACCCATGTGGAAAAACTTTTCTTAGCCTTAGTTTTCATTGCCACAAAACTCCTCCATTACCTACTCAACCAAAAACCTATGTTGTGACCAACACCGACCCCATACACTTCATGTATGCCAAACCTTACCAAAATCAATGTGCACGCTGGCTTATGCTTTTGGCCGACCTCGACCTCGAATTCACCCATCAAAAGTCCATCAAGGGCCAAGTTATCGCTAAACAATTGGCCGACGCATTATTTCTGGGATCACCCTCTAACTTTGAATTTCCAGATGAGTCAATTGCTACCCTTTCCTGGATGAATCCACTTACCAAATGACACTCTTCTTTGATGGTTCCAAGTGTAGCATGGGGGTGGGGCTGGTGTTATCCTCATTCCACTTGATGGTGAACCCATGCCTTTATCTTTCAAACTTGATTTTGATTGTATAAATAATATTTCTAAATATGAAGCACTCGTATTAGGTCTCCAAGTTGCCTATGCCTTAGATATTAAGTCAATCAACATCTTTGGTGATTCTCAATTGGTCGTAAACCAAGTCAATGGTATATACTAGTGTCGTAATGAGACACTTCAAAAGTATAAACATCATGTGGACATACTTTTGACCACCTTCGACCACTATGACCTTCAAACCATCCCCGTTCAACCAACAAATTTGTAGATACCATGGCCTGCTTAGCCTCTCAAATCCCGCTTCGCCCCGTCGATTCTAAAATATTTGTCACCGTATAAAGACTCTAATCACCCTCTTATTTACCTCATGAAATTTACTCTATTGGAACCGCTACCCCTGACCCGAGTGACCTTTGGTATAAAAATATTAGACTACCTTTCCCTCTCCATCTTGCCTCCCGACCTCACTCATTATGGACAATGTGCCTTTCTAAAAATGTCTCTCATTACATCATCACGAGAGGCCTCCTCTCTAAGCGTGGATTCGATGGCATTCTCTTATGGTGCCTTACGAGTTCTGAAATTCCTTATACCATTAAAGAAGTTCATGATGGCATATGTGGAGGTCACTTCGATGGCCTTGCTTTTGCTTAAGCATATTCTTCACCTAGGCTATTCTTGGTGACCCTTAACCATGATTTGTGACTATGTTAAGTGTTGTGTAAAATGCCAACAACATGCCAACCTTCATCATACACCCAAGTCATGCCTTACGGGTCACCCGTGACCTTTGGCCCTTCTCTCAATGGGGTTTGGATCTTGTAGGAGATCAATCCCATTCTTCACAACAACATTAATAGATCATGTAACATTCCCATTTTAAGACTTTAGAAACAAGGGGAATTTTTTTGCATGAATAATGTTCTCTGTTCTAAATACATAATTTAGAACACACATTCTTTAACAACCATTCTTATAACAGATAACCATATGCAGTTGTAATGACTCGGTGAGCTACCGATCTATTCATTTCATGACTCGATGAACTACCGATCTATTCATGTTTAACATTAAGTATTGAATACTTTTCCATATACTACATATACTTGGTTCCCTTTCCCTATTCTAGGTATTGAGTGATCTGTCTAAGGAACCTATCTGAATATTTGTTACCAATATTCATCTGCATCATGAACCTTAGACTAGGTGACATAGGACAACACAACCAAGCAGCTTGTGATACTTTGGCCAAAGATTTCTAACATATTGTTTGTATTACTATTCCTTGATGACATACTCATCAATCCAAAATACGTCCTTCACCCCACTCTATTGTTATCTAGAATGTCCTTTACTGACTTTCGTCAGTCCACTTGCCCAAGGTTTAACCCTAGTTCGAGTTAATAACATATGTTATGATAGGAAGAGGCTCACGAAAACTTAGGGTAAGTTGGCATACTGGGTCAACCTAAGTCAACCCCATGTGCCAAGGTACCCTAAGTTTTAGAGGGCTACTCCTTATCTTAAACATGCTACTAACCAGACCTAGAGAGAAACTAAGTTCAAGTCCAATGTGTGTAGATCTAGATGATCAATGCAGAAGGGTGTTGCCACATGTCAACTACATCGTTGTATCCTCGAGAAGATCCTAATCTTCTCAAAGGTACAACCCTATAGTTGGCATGTGCCAGCATCCTATAGAACAACCTCATCGAGATGTACATACCCCTAGGAGCTTATTATAATTTAATTAATTTGGATTATTAAAAATAGATTTCAGCAACCTTGCCAAGCCCTAATCCAACACTCCTTAAGTTATTTTCTATACCAGATTCAATTGATCATTAAAGAACTTCCTTGACTTAATATTTCCTTTAATGTTTGTTTAATGGGCTTAATAATCATTAACCAAAACAGGACAACAACATTATAAGTTCCATTTAATGTGACTTAACTGTCATGAGGAAGTGTAGCAACCACCTAGGTTGTAACTAAGTAGACTTTATTAAAATGAAGTCTAATGATTAGGAATCATATCTTCCTTTTCATTTGCATTCTTATGTTAGAGGAAGGGTCTTCCTTTACATGGTTAAGTGCTAGGGTTTAGCACCCCTTTATATCATTTACAAATTCTTTAGTTTTTACTGAATGTTCATTCCACATCATATTACTATGTTGAATTGTTTAGATATGATCATCAAATTCTGTAACTTAGCAAGCTACATCTTATTTAGGGAGAATATTCTAAATCCCATTATCAAACTTATCCAAGAATACCCAATTAAGCATATAAATAATATGGAGAATATCAACAAGATAGGATTCCATCTCTGTTATACAAGTACAAGATAATTTACACATCCAATGCAAGTAAATTCTCAACTTTCAATTCATCTTTAAAACTTATACATTTACAAAACTTATGCATTTTAGGCATACTGCCTAACAACAACCTTCATTCTAAAAAGAATATAACTTTTCTTTTTCAATACAACTCAAGAACGAATCAGAATTCTCTACAAAGAATCAGACTTAAATCAGCCAATGCATCATATAATTTTTTTCCTTCTTTTTCACTTACAAAGTCCATCTACAAAAATTGCTAGCATGGGTTAGTTCAATGAACTGAGCATGATAAGCACTAAGCCTTAAAACAAAGTGCATTCCACTAATTGTTCCATTAAAAACAACCCTGCTTTAATGAAACAATTAGTATATCATACTATAAGCATAAGTAACAACAATCAGAGAAGGAATACATTAATAAATTTGAATTCACTTCTAAGAGAGAGAGCAGAATATATAACATTTGCCTTACAATTTAAAGTTTAATTGATCCTAACAATTACCTTTATCAAACAACAGATCTTATCATCTCATTGTTCCCAATTCTACAGTAATAGAATACAACACTTATCTTTACTATAAGACAAAAGAAGTGTATAAAGCATGGTTCTCAGTAGGGTGGTTCACCTAAATTTTAAGCAAAGGAAGAAGAGAAACCATTTCAACTATGCCCAAAACACATAACATCCACAAAGCAGAAATAGGTTTATGTCATGACTTAAACTATTTCATTTAAAGGTCAACTACCTTAAAATTCAACATTCTAGATATTTATCAGAACAAAATCACATATTAATCCAAGAGGAAAATAAAGGATCAATAGTCAACCAACAAGTTTACATTTTCTATTCAACAAACCAATCATCAATCTCTTTCTACTTTATTTCAGTCAAATGTTATGTACAAGAAGACTAAACAACGTAATAATCTTCTTTTCCTATATGAATAATTAACAGGTGGTTCCAATCAAATGAACTTAACCCAACAACCTTAGAAAAGGAATCTTAACAGGATATGGTTCAATCCTTAATTCATCTCATTATACTTAACAACAATTCCCTTTTTCTAATACAGACAAATAAGTTCATAAATTTATTCCCAAAGGAGAGTTCAAGATCAACTTTAGAATAAGAAGAAAACGTATTGAAACCTTCCCTAAAATATTTACCATAAAAAGGCATGAGTTCCATTTTTAGCTCGAATCAGTATAACAGTGAAGTTTAAAACAACACTACATCCCTAAGAAATCATAATTTCCTTTATCCTTAAGACTCAAGCATTCATTTATTGGACCCAACAAGAAATGTAAAACCTGAATAGGAAACTAACAACTCTGAAATTACCCATTTAAACCATGCCTCCAATTTTTCTCCTTGCACATGTAGTTGGTTCAAAAAGAGTTCTGAGTTTTTAAACCATTTAATCAAGTAATAAACCCAATTTCAAAGCCAAGACCCAATCGATCATATTTGTAATACAACTAGTTCAGGACTCGTAATACAATTTTGAGCACAATGTTGAACATAAGCTCCCACAAAGGTTTGGTACCACTCAAGTGAATATACACAAGTTCAGGACAACAACATATTCTCTTTTTAGTTTACATCTTAAACAAAGAAAACCCAAAATAATACCAGAATAGAACCGACACCTTGCTCAGGTTACAATTTCCAAACACATTAGTAACAATTAAATTGTATACAGTGTCGCATCATAGAATCTCATACATGAGTTCGAATATACACCAACATCTTAAAACAAGGTAGTATACAAATACCTATTAACAGTTCATAAAAAAGTAGAGAGCTTCCATTTCCTGTTAACATCTCATCAAACCCTATTTTCCAATTCAAATGAAATATAAGTTTCTTACCGGGGTTCAGACCTATACCAATAGCAAAATATGAGTGTCGTGTACTTAATGAACTTTCAATAATAGTTCAAATGGTCACTAGAAAATAAACACAAGTTCTAAGCCATATACGGACTTCAACAACAGTCCAGGTCATCACAAGAATCAAAACATGATTCCTTAGTACAAGAACCTCTATCAACAGTTCAAATCAAACACGAAACCAAAACAAGATCCAAACAAAAATACGAGCTTGAATACAAGTTACAACAAAATACGAGCTCAATACAAGCTCAAGATCAACAAACACAAATTTCCATAGTAACAGGTAGAAGTCAAGGTTCCCAAATAACTCAACACAATAATCATTAGCAATGAAGGTCATCAAAACAGAACCCTTCAATTACCAGATACAAAAATGAGTTACAAAATATGTTTTTGCATGCATGTATCATGTTTTTAAACAAACACAATGTAAGTTTCCAAACAGAACCGTATTTACCATGGATTCATGATCAAGAACACAAGATTTATTAAACCCAGCAAGCAAATAACCAGATAAAATATGCAATCCACAAATCTTAATAGAGAAGAGTTGTTTTTATGAAAACATTTAGAAGAAAGCAAGAGATTTTAATGGTTAGAGCCTATCATGCCTGATAGTGCTTCTGCCAAATTGAAGGAGACCTCTAGCCAAGCTCACAACTTCTCCTCTTCCCCACAAAAGATCAAACAACCATATTCTTTTTCCACAATGCTTCTTATACATCCCATGAACCGAAAATAGGTCTAAGACTTCAAAAATAGCCATTAAGTGCAGTTCAATTTGTTGGTTTGAAAAACTAGAGAGCATGCAGAGAAAAAATCATGAAACATGCAAAGTGAAACAAAACCAAACTTGCATTCCTTCCAAGACGGTTCATGCACGGCGAAAATAATAAATTTCATTAATTCCAATTTTCCTACCTATCCTTCCTTGCCACTACCTTCCAAGTCTGGTGAATGCCAAATCAAAATTAACATGCAATTCCATTTTAGTGACACTTCCACATAAGCCTCGCCAAGTCAACTAGCCCCTGCCAAAACTAGCAGTACCCTATGCATTCAAAGCCTTATCAATAACATAAATGCCATAGGAACCATCACCCTTAATGCATGCGACCACCTAATTCCCCTTTCATACCCATTAGTTTAGGATAGATCAAGATTCTTAGATTAGATCTTTAGTAGTGTATAATATATAACTTAGGATATAACCCTAACAACAAATTTCCACCGTAGGTCTTAACACATAGCCTTAGGTAGTTTCCACATAGGTTAGATTAATTCACAACATAATAGTTTTAGGCATTAGGTTAGATCATCATAAAACCTTATAGTATTAGGTTCTAGGTTAATTTTAATAGCCTAGTAACCTTTCCATATCCCTTAGCACAAAGCTTAGGTTAGGATGCCAATCAACCAACAAAGTAGAATAGGAAGCTTTAGGTTAGAATAAGAATTCTATTAAGTGACATAGCTTAGGTAGTGAATATTCTTACCTAGATTAGGATTCCGTAGGATAGTCATTTTTAGGATCCCAAATCTTTCCTATGCCATGAATAGGTTGTATTTTTGTGTTCGCAAGTGATGTCCTGCCGTGATCGATCTCCAAGGACCCAAACACAAATACAATTGAATGGAAATATGTTCACACAAAATCAAATAATTTTTAATAACAAAGTTCAGTCAATATGTCTCCTAATTCATGGAATGTCAATTTACCATTCATTTAACAAGAAGATTTAAAACATTCCTTAGATAATTGAAATTGATCAAGGATGAGTCGATTAATAGATAAGTTTACAAATCTTAAACCAGATTGAAACTCACCTACGTGAAGCGAAAAATGGATTCAAGGAAGCCATTCTAATTAGTCAAAGGATCTTAATAATAGAAATGATTTTTCCATATCAAGCATGATCTCTAACAATCAAAAGAACATATCTTTATAAGGAAAATCACATGTCAACACTTGAAATGCAAAGGAGGAAAATAACAACCGCCATCGAGGGTGTTACGGATCATCACCGTTACCGAATATTACACTAAATGGGTTGAATCCATACCTCTCATCTCCACAAAAATGAGAAAATATGTGATTTTATTAATCATCACATTATTTGTCACTTTGGTGTTCACATCGCCTCATCACTAATAACGGAAAATAATTCAAAAATAAAACCTTACAGAAAATTTGTGATGCCTTTGGTATTCAACTAAGTTTCTCGTCACCTTATTACCCACAAACCAATGGCCAAGCTGAATCCACTAATAAAACCTTAAACAAAATTCTCATGAAAGTGGTTAATGATACTGGGAAGGATTGGCATACGCACATTCCTTTTACCCTATGGGCATATCACACTAGTATCCATACTTCCACTCTTTGCTACACCTTTTTCTCTAGTCTATGGTACAAAGGTTGTTTTGCCTCTCGAAGTTTAGATTGCCTCACTTTGCATTTCACTCCATGACATGATCAACGATTATGACTTTCTCTAGGTCTGTTTAGCACAACTTGAGTTATTGGATGAACATTATCTTAATGCTCTTGACCATCTTCAAGTTTACCAAAAACGTATCAAACATGCCTATGAAAAATGTGTTCATGAACTAACCTTCAAATTTGGTGACCTTGTCTTGAAAGAAAATCAACATGTAACCAAAGTAGAAAAAAATTAAATGGGGAAAATTTTCTCCTAATTGGCTTGGACCATACATCGTGACTCATACTTATGGATCAGGTGCTTATCATTTATCTTCATTAGATGGTAAACCCAAACTTGAGCCCCTCAATTCCTTACATCTTTGACCATTATACTATTTACTTTCAGTCTTACCTCACCTTTTGCCTCCTTCCATGCTCATCCCTTGAGTGCTATCCACTTCCTACACCATCACCAACGATTAAATAAGAATCATGTGTGTACCCGTAACTCTTTTATCTTCTCTTAAATATGTGTACCACGACGTTGCACATGGCATGATTCTCATGGATAATTTTTGTCTTCTTTTAGATGAGATCCAATGGTTGTTTCACCCTGATTTCTAAAAAATAATCCAATTATTTACCTTAGTCTTGTCCATGACTTAAAATCCCTCACATGGGATCCAACTCCTCAATTCAAACTTCTAATAAAAGATGACTCCCTCAAAAGGAAATATTTCTTTCTACATTGCTGCTATAAATAGACTACTCCCTCGAAGGAAAGCTATGTAAAGCATACTTCAAAATTAAAAAAGAAGAAAAAGAGAGAATCTGAAGCTTTCCATATCGATAAGCTCTACGAAGACCTCAAGGAGTTAATTTCCTCATCCCATATAGACTTCCCACATCGATCAATCTATCTCAAATATAAGTCACACATAAATTTTTTTGTCATGGAATTGCCCATTGTGATCTTGGATCTCTTTCCCAAACACATGCTACCAAATACCATATAAACTACCCACTTTTCACCCTCTCACCCTTTGCACCTTCATTTCCTACCACCTCAAGGGACCTGCTGAAACTGTGACATTTGGTGATCATGTGACTACTCTTCACCTTTAGAATAATCAATCATGCAATGTCTTTAGGGTCTTACATTCATCAGCCTATCTAAGGTATGACCTACTCGTTATGATCCTTACCAATTAGGTGGCTTCCTCACCTCCTCTTGTCTTTTAACCTTCTTCATTACATATTGATTACCTTATATAGGACTAGATCCTCGACGCTTATCTTTGGGTAATTTTCCTCTTTTTCCATAACCAACTCAACATCACCCATACCAATGTGCCCATAATTCACCCATACCTAAAAATACCTAGACCCAATCATGCCTATAACCTACCAACTCATACTCATACCTCCTCGCATTCTTCCCTAGCTTATGGGAGAACTACATCGGCTTGATGTCCCTTTTCACCAAGACTATGTAGGCAGCACTCGAGGGCATGGGGTCCTTAGAGGTTAGCTCAGCCACTCTCTACCCTAACCAATTCACCTTTCATTTTCCTACATCACAATCTACCCTTGTTAGATTTATTTTTATATCAATAATTGGGAATTAAACCAAACAAACAACATATTGCTTCATATTTTTATCATAATTATTCATACATTCATTATATCAACTATTTATTTACCATTATCATGCATGTTACTATAAAACATCTCAAACATGACCCATATCATCATTAATTGCACAAATTAATGAATTACAAACTCAACCAATTTCGACTCAATCCATGCCTAGACCACAACCTAACTCAACCATGCCTATGACTTGACTCAATCCATGCCTATGACCTGACTCCACCATGCCTAACACACCTATCATGAATCCATCCATGCCTAAAACCTAACTCGATCCATGCCTATGACCTGACTCTATCATGCCTACACTACTTGGTTTCCATCACATATACAACTCAAAATAACAAGATAACCACAACCATGTATACACATAATGACCATAATCATCATCATCTCTATAAATAAAAACATCCAAACATGTGTATCCATATACATAACTCTCAAATATATTTGGCACGCAGGCTGGTGTATATAACAAAATCTCTCAAAACTCTCATATACAACCTCACCATCTTCGGCACACAGGCCGGTATATGATCAAAAATATACAAAAATCTCATATACATCCTCACTCTCTTCGGCACGTAGGCCGACATATATCAAAAATGACTACAATACATCAAAATGGAGGGATGTACATCAGACATCATCCTGCCGGATATCCTCCATATCAGTCTCTCCTGTCTCCTCCTTAGCTCCTGTCCGAGTAGCTTGATAACATCTTACCACCCACCATGGGTCATGGTTGGGTCCCTCTTCAGTACATCACATGGAGCTGGCCTCCATGAACTGGTGGCCTCACCCTAATCTTGTCTCAAAGCTTGATGGCCCCCTATTCTCTCCACGCTGTGGGTATGGGATCTGGTCCTCTCACTCGAGGCCTGCTGCGCCTTGTACTCTCCATAGGATAGAAAATATATCCTCGCCGCCATCAATTGATCCTGGTAATACTTGGCCTCACCTAAGGCATCTTGTAACCTGAATATGGGTGCACACTGCTGTGGTGGCCCCATCATCCTCTACCCCCTTGTACCTATATCTGTAGGACCCTATCCCGCCCCTTCCTATGAACTAGGACCTGTCTTGGTGCCTGTGGAGGTACCATCGGCCTCACACCCTATGCATGTACCTAAGCCTATAGTGCCTCAATCTACGCTGTGTAGTGGCCAACTAGCCCTGTAAACCTATAACATGCACCTGTAGGGCAGCCACTTGCTCATCATCACCCTCTCCATCTCCACCCTAGGCCATCTGGGCCTACAGATTGGCTACCTACGCATGTAATGCAACCACCTCGCATCTCGAACTCGCTAACTACCCCTGTACCATCCCCAACTATGTAATCAGGGTCACCACTTGCCCCTGTAAGGCATCTCTCTGCACCGTGATAGTGGTTAAATCTACTTGCCCCGGCTTGGGTGGTACTGCTCATAAATGGGAAGCCCACCACTGTCTATATCTATCTGTCACTCTAGCATCATCATTTCACTAGTCTATCACCTACTCCTACTATCCCCAAGTATCATCAGGTTGTGGTAGAGGCAATGGCCTCTCCACGTCATCTCTCCTGTATTGTGGGAAGGGTGGAGGTATATCTTGTGGCAGCCCAAACTACCGTCTGACCCTGTCAACTAGGATCATCTCGTGCTCCCCTGCATGATGCCCCTCTATCCATCTGAGTAGCTAAAGGCCATCTAAATCATGGCCATCTGTCTGTATGAGGGATAGCCCACATACGGTCTCCAAATAATGTCCATGCTGGACAATCCCTCCAGTAACTACCTGTAATAGGCCACATCATGTCTAACCCCACCTACTCGATACTCTCCTATCACAGGCACCCATTGCCTATACCCCACCTAAACAAAACTAGGCTCAAATGCATCTTCTTGGGGCATACCAATCGGATGAACACAAACAATGTGCTCATAGGCCCAACAATGAAGAATAAACATGCAACACAGACTGAACCTACGGAACCGCCCATATGCCCATAGCTCTTTATATAGTTGCACTAGGAATGTTGGTGCCCATGTGAAGCAGGTCCTGTCCATAATCATATCATGTAATACCCCCATCAATGACTATGGGAATCTCCCACCCTCTACATCTGGCAGTGCAAAACAACATACTGCCTCCATCAGTAATACTACTAGCCTCGTCTCCTCTGGATGGGCTAGGTACATCTCTCCATAGCTTAGGGGTGTTGTGGAATGTCATCTCCACTAGTCCCTCACCAAATACCATCAACATCAACTCCTTAGATGCCTCTAAGGAGATCAAATATACATGCGTCCCCAATATAGGTAATCGCAGGATCCTATACACATCCTCTAGGGTGACGGTCATCTCCCTCATCGGTAGGTGGAACATGTTGGTTGTGGAATCCCATCTATCAATGAGAGAAACCATTAGAATCAGCTATGACCAGGACTACATGATGGTAGTGCTTGACCCCACTCAGGCCAACATCTGTGACATGCCTCCACTCCTCAACTGTCACCACCCCACGAACTGTCACGAGTAGGGGTGGCACCCTATCTCGCATCCTCAACTGATCTCTCACCTGCATCCAACAAAACAATCACATTATTAAAACATGACCATATCTACATTCACCCGTACCCATACCCATTACCCTACCTATTTTACTTCGCTACTTACCCATTTATCCCATGACCTACCCTCCACCCCAACCCAACCCTAACCTACCTACCTACCCAACCCAACCCTAACCAACCAACCTACCTACCCTAAACCTACCCAACCCAATATCACCTTACCTATTTTCACACACCCCGACCCCTCACCTACTTCCATTTTGACCCACTCCCCGACCTTACCTATTTTCCCACACATCTATACATTTTTCCCTAACAGCTTAACCCTTGCCTATTTCCCTTTTTAGGAAAGTGTTTTTCTACCTTATGAATATAGCTTGGTTCTCATCGACCAACCATGGTCTACCCATAATGGCATCGGTCAATGCATCCGTGACCGATTCGGTTATACCCCACCGATGTGGGCCAACCTTCGACCGACGTCGGTCACTATCATGGTGACAACCCATGACACCATGCCCTATTTCTACCCAAATTTCACATTTCTCCTCAGTCCCCACCCCAATCCCTACCTAAAACCCCTTCCCACCCCTCATTTACCTAATTCTACCCCCTCCCCATTCCTCTTTTACCCACTATCTTCCCCGAATTCAAATTTCATTCCCCCAAAACCCATCTCCCTCCTACCTGAATTTTTATCAATCTACTTAACAAATAAGGAGGGACATTGAATCTTACCTCATCGTGTTGCCATACGTGGGGTGGCACTTCACGGGCCGTTGTTATCTTTGGTGGTCCCCCAATTCCTCTCTTGCCTTTACCATCACCGAATGACCTCTCACTCTCCAACCAATCAAATCGATCCAACCCAACTCATGGATCCACCTATCGACCAACTATCACCAGCCACGTGGCTTGCCAACTCAGTCCTCTATCTCACTCTGTCACTTTCCACCTTTTCCTCTTTCTCCTGTCATTTTCTCCTCTTTTGTAAAAGACAAATGATTGGAAAAATATAGCAATTTTTATTTTTTATAACCTACCCGACTTGACCGGCAATGGTTTTATCTTGACCGACATTGGTCCTATGCCCTAGCTACCGTGGTTGGTCAATCATGACTGGCATCAGTTCCTTTAAACCATCATCGGTTACCCTGCTTAGTATTTCTCCTACCCCCTACCCCCAATTTTTGACCTAAATCCTTTTTTACCTCACCCACACCTCACTTGGACACTTCACTTTATCTTCTTGACCTTATCATTTACCCCCTCACCTCATCCTCATTCGGGGACTCATTATTTTACCCATACCTCGTCCCTACCCGTGCCATGACCTAGATACTTGGACCTAGAACATTGCTAGTGACCTGTGACCTCATGTGCTTGCTATACCTTACGGCACTATTACCTGTGTTCATGGACATCCTAACCTTACCTTTCCTCATGTTGTGACCGTTTATCCTGACCCAACCCTTGGTGTATCGGAACATACCTAAACGTTCCTGAACTTGACCTGCATCGTGTTTCCTAACCATATCATATACCTTGGATACCAGAATCACCTCAACCTTGTTTGGATAAACCTATCAACCTTGGACAATGTAGAGTTTTCCTGCTCTTCATCCTAGTATCGTGCTACAATTTATACGTGTGCGTTCATTTGATTTATTACTACCTTTGACCCTGACCCATTACCTAGATTACCTGAGTAGACCTTTTTCCTTTTTTTACCCCCATTGCCCACCTTCTTCTTCATCACATTCACCTTTTATCAAACCACTCACCGATTCTACCTTTTACCTCATCAGTTCCAGTTTTGAGGGGATCACCTTCACCCACACATGGGGTAACCACATCTTATGTTTATCGATGTCATTTACCAATATAAGCTACACAACAAAATGGGGAAAAATGTAGACACCAAAATTGGGTCACACTTCACTCTTAGTGTACCCGACCTCCCGAGGTCATCTTTGAGACAGTCGGTGGGGATGGAATATACGTGGGATGCGAGACAAACTAGTTAGGCAATCTAATGTCTTCAATACGCACTAGTGGAATTTGTGAATCTAAAAAGAAGGCCCTTCTAACTGAAGGCTGGTGTGATAGATCGATCGGCGAGGATGTGACTGCTCGAAGGCTCAATCAATATCGAGCTCTGGCGTGATTCGATCTATGGGTTGTGGAATACGTGGAAAATGACCTAGGATAGTTTCGTGTATGTCTCCCGATAAGGTCATATGGTGGGTAATGAATACAATCGACTCTACGGATGATTCTGGCCTAGTCAGAATTCTCTAGCTTTGTTAGCCATTTATATCTAGTAAGGATAACTGTTCGACGATGGTGGGTGGAAGTGGGGTAGATCTGAATACTAATATGCGTAGGCTAGTGTCTATGTCTGATTGACTTATGGATTCGTTAGGTTACGGGATTTGTGGATCACAACCGTAGACTCTTGGTTGTTGCGGTCTGCTTTATGGTCATGTGAAATCAAGTCCTAATCCCTAGTATCAATAATCATATGCTTTCTCGGCTTCTATATTTAGGATCAATAAGCTTGCGATCTTCTAGAGTACCTCACGGGCGTTCTTACTGACTGGATTCTTAGGTGGTATCTATATCTAGAAGAGTGTCTCCTGCATCGGTGGGACAAAGGATCACATGACCAAATGTTTGTTCTCTTTCGAACCCTTCTACAGTCATATGTATGTTTGCCTAGGGTAATCTGTAGTTCGGTTGATTTGACCAAAACGTGTGTGCTTGGTCGTCTTCTATATTTAATCCCCTCAACTGAGAGCTGATTTGTCGTAAATCTGTTGTTGTTTGGAAGATTTGTATTCTAAGGTTTTGATCTATGTCAACTATTGCCGTGACGAGATTGGGTTGAGGCACAATTGGCTCAAATACGTATTCCCTGGGCTCCCTGGGTCCCGTGATTGTCATACAAAACGATAATATAAATCTAACTGCAACAAAGTAAATTTTAACTACGTGGAATAAACCTAGAACATATATATATTTTCTATTTTTGTATTTTCTGAGAAACCTTAAGAATGCAAGAAAGCAGCTATTTAAACGTATCTAGAATTTGACAACTAATATAAAACTTAAAACAAACAAAATAACCGAGTGTAGTTATTTGTCTGTGCAATTTGTAGATCTATTCTAAATAATGAAATAACTTGCTTAATCTATTTGCCAGACTTTCGATCCTACCTCAGAAGTGAGGAATGAATCATAGTTTCTCAGAAACTATCAATCCCCATGACTTCACAGCAATATCGAAAGTAAACTTAACTGAAAAGAAGTGATTATCTACTCTATTTGATATATTTCTAACTTTAGAACTTTGAAAGCTAGAACCTGGATTCTGCAGAACAGTGGCGAATCCAATGGCGTGTATGATCTTGTCCCCTCAGTGTGATTTCCTCGTTCCTTCGTGTTCACGTGAATCCAGAAAAGCGTGTAATGCTAGCATCAACAGAAGTAGATGTTGGGACAAAGGTAGCTCAGAATACAGACTGAATACAATGCGAGTAGGAGAGGGATAGCGCAAGAGTACAGAGCTTGGCTTATGCAATTCCTAGCGGGATTTATTGCGAGTCATGCAACATAAAGCGTCTAGAACCTGAAACTATCCTATTTTGAGGAGCAAAACCTACAACTTTAATGGCTTCCTAAGCTATTTTACTCCAATGGATTGGGTGAAATAACAGTACTGCCTGCACAAGATGGGTATGTGGCTTACCAACAGCTGAACAATGCTAACTAAACATGCAAAGGAATGAAACTATGGCTTCTAAGCAAAATAATAGACTGAACTATGAAAATGAGAGCATGAAAAGTGAATGAGGGGCCAGATCATTTGTTTGTGCACAAACCATTTATTTATAGCTTTTCATTCACCCAAAGATCAAAACCAAACTGAACTCTAAAACTATAAACAATGGCCAAACACTATTCCAGGGGACCAAAAACATAAATGCAAGCCCAAGTCGGCAAGGAAAAGCTGGTGAAGCGTTGATTTTTACGTGAGTCGCGTTAAAAGCCTTTACGGAAAATGCGTAAGGACCGCTCTAAGCGGGGCGGCGGTTAAGGATTGCCGCCCGATCGGGGTGGTGGTCACAAGAGAACCGCCGCCGCCCATGCGGGCGGCGGTTTCATCCTTGAAAGCAAAAGGCCAAGAAAAAAGGGAAAAAGGAAAAACAAAGGCGTGGGGGCTAAGCGGGGCATGCGGGATGTTAACGCATACGGAGAGCTTTTCGGATCCGAACACCTTGCGAGGAGACTGTATCATCATTGGGGCACTTGTCACGTTGTTCGGCGGATACATTACCTTACTGATTTTGGAGTACGTACATATTGCCCCCTCGGAGAAGCGTTTTAGCCATGAAGAGGCGTAAAGCGGTGGGTCGAAGTATGGTAGATCCCGAAATGGGAAGTTAGAAGTTATACGACACGTCAGGTGTGTTGAAATGACGCCATCAATATTCCGCTACTGCAAAATGAAAAGAGAACTCAAGTGCGAGATAGATCTGATAGTTTGAAAAATAACGCTAAGAATAACAGGGGAATGAGAACGTACCATTTATGCGGGGATAGGAACTTACCTCCATCAGCGCTCGAACTTGTGAAAAAGTCATTTTAAAAAAAGCAGTCTTATATGTATGAAAGTGGGCCCATTTTCCTATTCATTTGCGTGAGTTGATTTGGTTGATTTTGAGCTCTGGGACCCACGGTGACGGTTTCTTGCGTGAGTAGAGTCAAAACGTTCGCAGCGAGATAGTGATCATGCCTCCACGTGCGGAACATCGACCTCAGCGATCACAAGTTAGTTTTCTTCAGTTTATTGTTTTTCCCCCCTTAATTTTGAAATGCTAAATACTCTGTAATGGGGGGGGCATTTTTGAAAATGCTAGTGTTAAAAGGTCCACCTAGGGGGCGCACTGGGTAGGCTCTGTTTTTAAGTTAAATGGCCGTTTTTTGCACTTTTTAGGCCTTTTTAGCTTAAAAACCCGCGTGGGTTTCGGACCACGACCGCCGCCCTACCCAGGGCGGCGGTTACATGACCGCCGTCCTGCTCGGGGTGGTTACACGACCCTGCGCCTTTAAGGTGGTGGTTACAAAACCGCCTCCCTGCTCAGGGCGGCGGTTTTGCACAGAATGCAAAAGGAACCTGCTTTTGAGATTGTGCTTGTATTTCTAGCATTTCTATGTGCTTTTATGACTTTCTCAGTATTGCCTGGATGCTAACTTACTTTGTTTTGTGTGTTTTTGGGTGTATGCAGGCGAGAGAGGAGTACATCCGATGGAGTAGAGAGAGGGAGTGTGATTGGCTCCTAGGGGTACTAGATGCCCTCTCACGGGGAGGAGGACACACTTGAGAAGGGTGGCATGTGCATATCGCGTGTGCCCCATGTTACACCATCTAGTCACATCCTTTGTGACTTGTTTTCATCTTGGGATGCGGGCCGGAACACCTTCGGGTGCAGGAGTCCGTGGCGAGTGGACCATTACATTGGAGGATGTCTACGCGCATGCAGGGGTCCCGATCATGGGAGGCGACTCACTTTAGAGGCAGCGAGGCTCACGGGCACGAGATTGCACGGTGGGCGACATATATGGGAGATGCGGCCATCTCTACGGGGTCGAAGAAGGGGGTGAGTTCGATCTATTCCTTCTTTGCCCATCCCCGTATTTGACAAGCCATCATGGGGATCCTTGCCTCGAGATTGATCGGGGACAAGGAGGGGACACATTATTATCTTCTTTGGGCCCCCATTATTGCTGAGATAGAGGGCACGGTCGGATATACGCTTGGGGAGCGAGACATTCTTAGGACCACTTACCACGATCTATACGGGGTGGTCCATTTACGAGAGGCGATCATTGAGCCACCGACTCTAGTCATGAGTTGGGTTTATGAGCATTTCATCCCCTATGGCAGGGGTGTGGAGGTGGCGAGATCTGGAGGCTGTTAGGGCGGCAGTGAGATGGACAGGACATGTCGGTCTTAGAGCACCTCATCAGCCAGTTGCCTCCCTGACTACTTGCCGCATGGAGGTGACACCGTATCAGACCATGGCGGGCATATGGGGCGAGGAGACTCTTACTTTGATCTCCTGCTCCACCACAGGGCAGCTCATTGATAGAGTGGGACGAGTGGAGGTGCACCCCTTTGGCCGGGTTCCTCAGCAGTTTGGCCTACCATATACGGGTATGCTTCCCCAGTGGTGCCAGTCTACAGATCAGTTCGTGAGGCCAGAGGGGGGCCTAGAGGCCGAGGTTGGACAGTGGTTACTCCTGGCATTCCCATTGCAGCCAGGAGGATAGTACGTGCTAGAGGGAGAGCCGGTGCGCCTCGGGCACCTTTGCTTCACATTGCTGCGGGTCTGCTCATAGCGAGGATGACCCTATTGATATTGACTCGAGTCGAGGAGTTCACGAGAGGGAGGAGCAGAGAGGAGGAGACCGATGACAGCGATCCTGAGTGGCATGACACTCAGGATATCATGCAGGCAGAGAGGGTGGAGAGCGCAGAGAGGGATACTCTAGTTTCAGAGGAGCCACTCTCCCAGGGCCATGGTGGAGAGGATGAGTCCGTTGCGGGGTGACACGTTGCTCCCGCCACAGGAGCAGCCCCTCAGTCGGCAGCGGCATCCGCGGTAGGTGCCGGCCCAGCGACCCATCCTGGAGGCCTGGTGATCCGAGTAAGTTACCCTTTCTCCCTTTTAATGTTTGCTTGTAGGCTCTCCTTAGTTGCAATCTTGTATTCCTAATTTCTTGTTTGGTTTCTAACTTGTTTTCTCCTTTGTTTGCAGAGACTGTTGATGAGTGGCGGGATTTGATCCGCAGGGTATGTACTGATTCCCTGATGATCCCCATGGATAGGACCCGTGCAGAGCTGTCCGTAGATGCTTTGGGAGCCTTGATGGCGGTAGGCATACCGGCGTCTTTGCTCGATCGGCATGTGGCCAGGATGGTATCGACCCTTCGCACCGAGCTAGCGGGGTACAGGATGGCTGAGCGTCTTATGAGGAGCCGTTCTCGTGGTGAGACTATGGCTGCTCCTCGGGATCCTGAGCCCTCCGTACATTCAGAGCGCCGGCGTAGCGAGTCTAGCGTGGGCGTGCACCTTCGGAGGGTCGCGTAGGGGCCCGAGAGGCCACTTGGCTCTCGTAGATTTTGTTTTATATATTCTTTTGTATATCACGGGCTCTTTGAGCGTTTTGACCATGCTTAGTGCATGATGGCATTGTATATAAACATTGATCATTTATATATACGTATTTATTTTGGATCAAAATCTTGGCACTCATAGTTTCCTTTCTATTTCAGTTTCCTCATGTATCTTTATGATGTATGTTTATATGCTTTTGAGAATGTATGCGGTGGAGAACAAATGATCACTGCAAATGTTTGTTTCCTTTTGTGTATTTCATGATCTTTGATATATGTAGATATAATGTGATTTTGAATCTTAGCTTTGTAAGCAATTTTGGATACCTCATGTTTGTTTTGCAAGAGTGATGAATACAAACCCGATGATGATGAACGAGATAAACTTGCCCCACTCCTAACTCCACGCTGACTAGTAAGATGCGAGGGCTCATCAAGAGCTAGAAAGGGCACAAGTTGCGAGGTGTAGCTGAAATGATAGTGATGAAAGACAGAAAAGCTTTGGTGGAACCAAATTGGAAGCTCTGAAGCTTACTCTGCAGAGTGACTTCATAGTTTAGAATGCAACTTACTTTGCGGTTTATCTAGACTTAGATCCGTAGATGGCCACATAGTAGACAAAATCTGGGTTTTTAGGATTTTAACTCTCTTGGAATTTTGAGCATCTGATTCATTTATTTTTGACTCAAAGTTTCAAAGTTTGAATTGTTTGTGTATGACCATTTGCATTTATTTGTCAAGAGGACCCCCTACACTTTGCCCCATGCTACTAGTAAGAAGCGTGGGTTTAACACCGTGGGCAAAGCATAGGCGAGTAAGGGCATTTCCATCCTTTCCCAACCCTACGTCACTAGTAAGAGACATGCAAGCTCATCACCGAAGGTTGGTGGGGCAAGGAAATGTGTAAAATTAAAATTTTCTGTTTAATCACTTTTTGACTTGTTTTCTTGAGTAAAACGTCAGTATGTGCTTATTTCCAAAAAGATATACATATGGGATAGATGTGACACCATGAAGCTTCTAGAACAGACCATAGGCAAGACACCTACCCTAAGAAGAAATCAAAGCGAGAATAAACTTGCAGATCTTGGTATGGTTACCGTTAAGACTTTGTCATATCTAGCTTTATTTGATAAAATGATTCCGAGATAATTTGATGACATCATGAAAATGGAGAGGTATGATTAAAGAGTTTATGCCAACAACATCATGAGTTTGTAATGAATTGCTTTGAGAATAGATTCCTTGATCACAATTTATGTAAGAGACAAGTGGACAAAATGATCTTAATCTGTATGAAAATGCAATGTAGATAGTTATATAAGTAATCTTTGTTTGCTTATGCGTAGAACCGCTTGAGGTGCGGGGAATTATTTGTTTCGCCAAATTCCTCACCTTCTAGCGTACATAAGAAGGTATGCACCATTTCCATAGTCCTTCATGACTCGGTATGGGCCCCAACCATTTGGGCGGAATTTCCTTCCTTCGCCGGTCTTCTTGTCGATCCATTTATACAGCCTTAGAACTAGATCACCTTCGTATATGTCGCGTTCATAGACCTTCTTGTTTGTCTTTGCCGGCACATCCGGTTAGCATAGATTCTATATCATTGTTGACATCTAACCTAGTTTCATCTAGGCTTTCTAGTTGGGAAAGACGTGCTTCTCTGTAAGCGTCTTCATCCAGAATCCCTTGTAATGAAATGCGGAGATTGGGTATTTCAACTTGAGTGGGAGAAGCTGCCTCTGCCCGAACACTAATGAAAAGGAGTGGCTCCGTTGGTGTTCTTATTGAGGTTTGGTGGGCCCACCTGAGGCGGATATAACTTCAAATGCCAATCTCGTTTGTTTTCTTTCACAGTTTTAAGGAGAATGGCTTTCAGTGTCTTGTTTGTCGCTTTGCCTGTCCGTTGGCTTGAGGGTAATACAAGGAAGCCGTATGATGGCTTATCTTAAATTTATTGCATAGTTCGCGAACCTCTTCATTCTTAAAAGAAGTTCCATTATCGGAGATAATGATTTTGGGATAGTATCTACGTAAATGATTTGGTTTAAAATGAACTTGGCGATTATGAGAACAGAGTACGGTAGTAAGAGGCATAGCCTCTACCCACTTGGTGAAATATTCAGTGGCCGTGATTATAAAATTATGGCCATCTGTAGATGAGGGAGAGAATTTCCCTATCAAATCTAGGCCCCATGTAGAAAAGGGCCATGGAGTAGCGATTGGTTGCAGAGCTTGTGCCGGCATGTGGATCTCATGGGAGAATTCTTGGCACTTATGACACCTGCGTACAAACTCTACTGCATCGTGTTCTAGAGTGGGCCAGAAATAGCCCATTCGATGTATTTTTCGAGCGGTGGCATGGCCACCGAAGTGGCCTCCACATATTCCACTATGGGATTCATGGAGAATCTTCTTGGATTCTTCTGTGTCGACACATCTTAGGAGCATTCCATCGAATGCTTTTCGGTAGAGTACTTGCTCTATGATGACGTATTTGGCTACGATAATACGTAACCGCCTTCTTTGTTGCGGTGTAGCTCCTTCTGGGTATGTATGGTCCATGATATAATTAATGATATCAGTGTACCAGGGACACTCAGAGATAGAGGGTCGGGTTTCGATGTAGTATACGCACTCATCGGAAAGTCTAAATCTACTAAATCGCCTCCATCTAATGGGTTATCGGCTAACCAATCCATGATGATTTGTCCCTTAGCCGACTTCGATTTACAAGCGTTAATTGAATTCTCCCATTAAGGTTATAAAACGTCCAGCCTTTTTAGACAATGACCCTTGTGTGAGGAAAGTTCGTAAGTGGTCCGTTTTACCATGACCCTTGTTTCTTGGTTCAGCATATAGTGTCTTAAGCGTTTAGTAGCAAAGACTATGGCAAGGCATTCTCGTTCTGCTTGTGTATAGCGTGTTTCATAGTCGAGCAGTGTTCGGCTAATGAAATAAATCACACGTTCTCTCTTGTCATCGTCCTCTTGGGCCAACATACAAGCTAACGAGACATTGGTAGCTCGTGAGTATAAAATTAACGGGCGATCTAGCTTAGGTGGCATTAGCGTAGGTGGTGACAACAGGAAACGCTTAACTGCATCGAAGGCTTTATTGCAGTCTTGGTCCAATCAATGCTATAATCCTTCTTGAGTAAATTGTTGATTGGATGAATGGCGAAGCTTAAGTCGGGATAAATCTCTCGGATTGCACCCGAGTTTTCGAGAAATGACACGATTCGATTCATTCGAAGGTGGGACCATTTCGAGGACAGCTGAATTTTGGTTGGATCAACATCTATCCCTCGTGACGATATGATGTAACCTAGGAGCTTCCCTCCTCTGTTACGCCAAAGACGCATTTTTACGGATTTAGTGTGACTCGTATTCTATTAGGCGTGAAAGAATGACGCGGAGTATACGGATGGTCAATGATGCTTCTTGGCCTTAGCCAACAAGTCATCTACGTAGGATTCCACGATTTTATGGATTAGATCGTGAAATATATATGTCATAGCCCGCTGGTATGTAGCACCAGCGTTTTGAGACCGAATGGCATAACAGCGTAGTAATAGGTTCCCCAAGGAGTTATAAACGTGGTTTTAGCTTGATCTTGCTCAGATATTTTGATTTGATTATATCCCGAGAATCCATCCATGAGAGACAAAAGTTTGAACCCAGCTGTTGCATCAACAATGACATCAATAGATGGCAACGGGAAGTCATCCTTAGGACATGCTTTGTTAATGTCTCGGAAATCTATGCAGATGCGTATCTTTCCATTCTTCTTGAGAACGGGAACGATGTTAGATACCCATTGGGAGTAGTCGACTGGTTTGATAAATCCTACTTGGAGGAGTTTTATTACCTCCTCCTTCACCATGAGAGCTACCTTGGGTTTCATGGGTCTTGATTTTTGTTTAACTGGCTTTGCATCAGACTTAGTGACGAGGTTGTGTACCACGATGTGGGGTGCGATGCCTGTCATCTCCTTATAATTAAATGCAAATGCCTTCTGATGTTCTTTGAGGATCAGTATGTATTTCTACTTCTTCTGGGGTTAACGAGGACCCTAATTTCAAGATTCTTGGTTCATCCTCCGTTCCGATGTTGACATCGATTGTTTCTTCGATCAAAGAGGCGTTACCCTCTTCAAACTCAGGCGGTGCTTGGGGTAAATCCAAATCATCCCTATTTTCTACTGCGTATATGCTAGGTTCCATTATGGGATTTCCGCAGTAAGAAGATGAATGTGGGATTAAGGACAAATCTATCGTATGATAGGAGAGATGTAGTGCCGCATAGGCGTTTAAATAATCCAAAGTAGCCACATCACTATTAACCTGATCCAGAATGGTAGATTCACTTCTGTTTAAAAGGGGATTTGTCATTGTTTTTATCAATGGTTCATCACGAATGGATACCGTGAAATGGGTATCCTCTAACTCATTGCTTGGAGTAAAAGCGTGATCTTTGAAGTTCTTTATTGAGTCGGCGAGAAGATTTTTCTCTCGCGGGATTGCTTCAATGGATATAAAGTTAAACGCCTTGCTTAAATCTAATACGACTTCTTTGTAAAGCTGCAAGTGTTCGGCTTTGGTTTCGTATACTTCAGAAACTTGATTTGTTACTAATTGCGAGTCTCCTAAGACTCTGATGTTATCAACACCAATTCTTTTGGCTAAGGTGAGGCCAAGGAGGAGGGCTTCGTACTCAGCGCCGTTGTTTGTGCATTCAAAATTTAGCTTAAAGGCAAATGGCAGGACTTTCTCTTTGGGTGAAGTAAGAATTATACCTGCCCCGCTCCATAATGGCATTTAGCTCCATCAAAATGGAGAGTCCAATACTTAGCTGGGAGTATAGATGTTGGGGTATCTGCTGCGTTTGCGCACTCCACTTCTACCATGCAGAGATCCTCTGATGGAAGGGAACCAACACCTAGTGAATATCCTATGCCTACTGAATCAAATGGTAAGAACATTGGTAAATCTTGTTCTATTAACTCAACGATTTTTGTAGTAGTCCCTAATGATACCATTTCTTTAGCCTTATCTTTGGGGGTTGGGGTTGTTTTGGCTATGCTGATAGTTTCAAGATCCGTTGTAGGTACCAACTTCTCCTCTGGTTTTGCGTCAGTGGGTTTATTAAGTTGGTTTGTTGGAAGTTCAAATTCTGAGTGCACACCTGGTCTTTTCTTTAAGTCGGCTAGGTGTATATCGAAAGGTTTTGGATCGCCTTTGGCTCAAACACCTTTCTAGATGCGAGAATCTTACTTCTTGGAATAACGTAGAAGGGATTGCCTTCATTCGGTGTATCCATGGCCGGCAGAGGATCATATTATAATTAGTTTCCCGATCTATAATATAAAACTCAGTCAAGATTGTTTTGGGTCCTAAGGTGACCGGTAGTATTATAGTTCCAATCGAAGTGGCTTTAAGGCTATCATAGCCTCTCAATGTATTTCGAGTGGTGGAACAGTTTGTTTCCCCATATCCTAACTTTTGAAGGAAAGAGAAGGGGACTATGTTAACTGCAGCCCCATCATCAACCATTGCTCGTTTTACGTAGTTATTATAAACCCATACTTGTAAGTGTAAGGCTGGATCACCTCGGCGTGCAATCTCAGCATCTGTAGGCATTTTACTTATTTCGAATATGAATTCGACATCCTTGTCCGGCTGTCCCGGAGGATGGATATCAAAATCTACATGATTTACCTGTGTTTCAGGAGGTGGAGTGATGTTAATTAAATGACCTAAACCTAATGCTTCTAAAAGAGCAGCCCTGTGAGCAGGAGAGTTTTTTAGTAAATCTAAAAATGAAATGTGCGAGAAGGTTTTTGTTAGGTCGTTAATTAAATCATAGGCACCCACGGGTTTTTCTACTATTTGTTGACTCTTATCTGTTTCTAGCAGGTGACTTGGGCTTGGTTGAGAGAAATATTCTCGTGTTCTTGTTATAGCCCGATAGGTAGTTTAGCGTCTAGTTCTACTAAGTGACTATCTTGGGTCTCGGTGATTTCTAATTGTGGCGCGCAATTGATGGATTTAGTGAAGTCGAGGCTTCATGATCATTGTTTCCGTCATTGCACCCTTGTTCGTCCCGAGTTGGATTTAATCTGTTATTATCATGATTTGGGAGTGGATCGTTAAAGATCTTGGGGAGCATTCGAGGGAAGCTGTCCTGTGAGCGTGCTTGGTGGTGGTGACACGGGATCTACAAAAGCAGATCTGTGAAGAACTGTCTTTGTTCTTCTGGAAAACGTTGCATGAATTTATTGTAGTCATGGCACGTTCTAGTATCATGACCTCGAATCTTGTGGAAACCACAATATGAATTGGGATTGTAATTCCTGGTTTGTTGGTTTGGTGTATATTGTGGCCTAAAACTCTGATCAAATTGTTGCCTATTAGGATTAAAGTTTTGCATTTGTTGTTTCTGGCTTTGATTTTGGTTTTGATAACCAAATGAGTTTTGGCTTAGACCCTGTGTGGGATTTCACCGTTGTTGTTGTTGTTGTGGATGGTTAAAATCCACTGTATTGATTGTGGGGGTAAAGTTATTGTTTCGTTGGTTGTTTGTTTGTGATGGAGTATTGACAACATTTACCTTCTTGGGCTGATCGGTTACTCCATCAGTTGTTACACCCGATTTTTGTTAAGGATTTTGGGTCCTTGATTGACGTTCGTGGTAGTTGTAATGTTCTAGCTGGAGGTGATTAACCTCCCGTTTGTTCCATATGTCTTACGACCACTATCAATTGCTGCTTGATCTATTCGAAGGGCACTTTCTAATACTTCATCGTAAGTTCGTAATGGGAACTTCTGGACTTCTTCCTTCACTTCTCTGCTGAGAGAATGAAGGAATAAATCACATAGTTCCATCTGATCCATATTTGGAGCACTTGCCGAGGAATAAAGGACTGTACGCCACCTTTGGATGAAATGGGCGACAGATTCGTTGTGTTCTTGTTTGATGTGTAAGAACTCCCTGATTCTGTTCTTAACAGTTTGTTCATGTCAAATGCCTTAATGAACTCTGAAACGAGTTGCTTAAACGAATGGATTGAAGCCTCAGGTATTCTGTAATACCAATCAAGAGCAATGCCTTCCAAGGTTTTGGGGAATATTTTAGCAACAACCCCATCCCAAGGAAGTAGTTCGCGTATGGCTGTAGCGTAAGTTTTGATATGTGCGTTTGGATCTCCCTCACCTTTGTACTTGGGTAAATCGGGAAGGGGTCTTGGAAGCATGACGCTTCGTATGGTGAAGTCTAAGGGCTCTTTCAGATATTCTGAATAAGTCCCTATCGCATAGGTTTCGACCATTGATGGTGGTTCTTTGAGGAGTGGTGGTGGGATGGGTTGTTGATATGGTGCAGCGTATGCGTTGGCAGGGGCATAGGGAAGTCCTTGCGTTTGAGAAAAAATGCCGGGAGAGGAGAACATATCTCCTTGTGGTGATTTGGAGTACATGTTTAAGTATGACGGGGTATTGTCTAGGAATGGATTGTTTGATACTAGGCGGGAGGAATGGTGTTAGAGATGATGGGCCTAGTTGGCGTTTGTTGTGAATGCGAGGAGGCATGCCTAACGTGCCTACTCCTGTGAGAGATCTACTTGGCTAGGATAGCGTGGAGGATTGGAACTTCCTGCTTGCATGAACTGAGAATTTTGACTTGCTTGAGCAAGTTCTAACCCTCTCACTTTTTCTACTAACGTTGAAATGACTTCATTTGGTGAAGTCACAGTGCTTTGCCTTAGCGGCGTTTGTTGTATACCCTGGTGTTGTATGGGCATGTGATATCCTGCTATGAACTGATCACTATCTTGCCAAGTTTCTCGAGAGTATTTCCTATATGCAATGGTATAGAGGTATTTTCTTGAAAAGAGACCTCGGGTTGCGTTTGTAAACCTCCTACAGGTGGGTATATACCCTGAGAGCGCTGTTCACTCCTAGGATAACGTATTGACTGTTCATCATCTAAGACTAGGTATGGGTCTGATTGTCTACTAATTTGTGGTCTAAGTAGCATCTGAGGAGATGATCTAGATTCTCGGTGAGCGTCATATTATTCGAGCTGAAAGCTTGTTTGTTGTTTTTGAGGGGGTTGATCTAACTCCCCAGTTTGAAAAGATGAATTATATCTAACTCTTGGAGTTTGTGTTGACAACTGATTAGTTGAGTAGTTGTCCCCCCATACTGAGAGTGAGGGTGATGATTGCCTATTTTGCTGGGTGTAGTATGCCTCAAGACCCAAGAGGGGTCTGCCATATGCATCGAATCCCGACATATTCGGGGGGTATATGAATACCCACAGAATAATGGGAAGGAGCGAAGGTGGATGAGATAAGATGAAACTTCTCAAAGAGAAGGTGAAAGCGATTGTTAGTTTCACGTTTCACGGGGTTCACCAATTTTATGCGCGGAAAAGTGACAAGCGAGCGTGGGAATCTATAGGTAACTCTTTCGCGTACCCGACCTCCGAGTCGTGCAGAGACAGTGGTGGGGATGGAATATACGTGGGATGCGAGACAAACTAGTTAGGCAATCTAATGTCTTCAATACGCACTAGTGGAATTTGTGAATCTAAGGCAAAGAAGGCCCTTCTAACTGAGGCTGGTGTGATAGATCGATCGCGAGGATGACTGCTCGAAGGCTCAATCAATATCGAGCTCGGCGTGATTCGATCTATGGGTTGTGGGATACGTGGAAAATGACTGGGATAGTTTCGTGTATGTCTCAGATAAGGTCATATGGTGGGTAATGAATACAATCGACTCTACGGACGATTCTCTACGGCCTAGTCAAGAACTCTCTAGCTTTGTTAGGCTTTATATCTAGTAAGGATAAGCTTGTTCGATGATGGTGGGTGGAAGTGGGGTAGATCGAATACTAATATGCGTAGGCCAGTGTCTATGTCTGATTGACTTACGGATTCGTTAGGTTGCGGGATTTGTGGATCACAACCGTAGACTCTTGGTTGTTGCGGTCCTGCTATGGTCATGTATGAAATCAATTCCTAATCCCTAGTATCCAATAATCATATGCTTTCTCAGCTTCTATATTTAGGATCAATAAGCTGCGATCTTCTCGGAGTACCTCACGGGCGTTCTTGCTGACACTGGATTCTTAGGTGGTATCTATATCTAGAAGAGTGTCTCTGCATCTTTGTGGGACAAAGGATCACAACCAAATGTTTGTTCTCTTTCGAACCCTTCTACGAGTCATATGTATGTTTACCTAGGGTAATCTGTAGTTCGGTTGATTTGACCAAAGCGTTGTGTGCTTGGTCGTCTTCTATATTTAATCCCCTCATTTGAGAGCTGATTTGTCGTAAATGCTGTTGTTGTTTGGAAAGATTTGTATTCTAAGGTTTTGATCTATGTCAACTATTCCGTGTGAGATTGGGTTGAGGCACTGATTGGCTCAAATACGTATTCCCTGGGCTCCCTAGGTCCCGTGATTGTCATACAAAACGATAATATAAATCTAACTGCAACAAAGTAAATTTTAACTACGTGGAATAAACCTAGAACATATATATATTTTCTATTTTTGTATTTTCTAAGAAACCTTAAGAATGCAAGAAAGCAACTATTTAAACGTATCTAGAATTTGACAACTAATATAAAACTTAAAACAAACAAAATAACCGAGTGTAGTTATTTGTCTGTGCAATTTGTAGATCTATTCTAAATAATGAAATAACTTGCTTAATCTATTTGCCAGACTTTCGATCCTACCTCAGAAGTGAGGAATGAATCATAGTTTCTCAGAAACTATCAATCCCCATAGCTTCCCTGGCAATATCGAAAGTAAACTTAACTGAAAAGAAGTGATTATCTACTCTATTTGATATATTTCTAACTTTAGAACTTTGAAAGCTAGAACACGGATTACTGCGAGCAGTGGCGAATCGATGGCGTGTATGATCTTGTCCCCTCAGTGTGATTTCCTCGTTCCTTCGTGTTCACGTGAATCCAGAAAAGCGTGTAATGCTAGCATCAACTGAAGTAGATGTTGGGACAAAGGTAGCTCGAATACTGGTGAATACTGATGCGAGTAGGAGAGGGATAGCGCAAGAGTACAGAGCTTGGCTTATGCAATTCCTAGCGGGATTTATTGCGAGTCATGCAACATAAAGCGTCCAGAACCTGAAACTATCTTGTTTTGAGGAGAAAAACCTGCAACTTTAATGGCTTCCTAAGCTATTTTACTCGATGGATTGGGTGAAATAACGATCTTGCTGCCTGAAGATGGGTATGTGGCTTACCAACAATTTGAACAATGCTAACTAAACATGCAAAGGAATGAAACTATGGTTTCTAAGCAAAATAATAGATTGAACTATGAAAATGAGAGCATGAAAAGTGAATGAGGGCCAAATCATTTGTTTGTGCACAAACCATTTATTTATAGCTTTTCATTCACCCAAATGAATCAAAACCAAAACTATTCCAGGGAACTCTAAAACTATAAACAATGGCCGTTAAAACACAGAATTGCCAACACCTCACTCGGTTCTTTCCATTTGATCACCCGCCATTTCCAACCAGACATAAATCTTGTACAATAGTAAGTGTTTTATTAACCAACACTTTTCCATTGTCATTTTAGTAGACTCTTTTATTTTTGTTATTAGATTTTACTCCCATTCCCATTCCCCCACCATTTACCTCCATGCAAACTTGACTGTTCCTTCACCCACACCCTTGAACTACCCATACAGATTTTAATCACCCATGAGTATACCTAAGACCTACACAAAACTTGATATTTCCTTCACATTTCCAATTAGCCTTAGATCTACCCTCACCTCAAGTTTTTATTGAGTTTCCTATACTCGACCATACTGATCAGCTACCCAAAACCGACACCGGTTCACTTAAACCGACATCGGTGATACCTGCACCAACATTGGTCTCTATGTTTTAACCTTAGACCAAGAACAAAGCTTAAAACTTCCACCCAATACTCAAAACAACCTAGAACCTAACCCTAACTAGTACTAATACCCTAATAGAGATCTTGACCTTCAGATTCAATCATAGCTTAGCCTGTTATGAACTAATTTGCTTATTGTAGTCGAATGAGATACCTAAATCATTTTAACTACAATAGGATTTCCTTTATTATTAACATTAATTTGTTTTAAATAGTGGATTGACATCCATCTAGGGAGTATCACACTTCCCGGATCTAGCATACGCTGCTAGTCCACTACATATATTGTTTAACTTTTATTTGGTGGTCTTGTTTTCCATTTTAGGTAGTTCCTCCAAGCAAAAAGGAAGCTCTCACGATCATATGTGGATCAAGAAGTCATACACACGTAACAACCTACAACTAACATTTTAATAGGTATTCCTCCTAGCCCTTTACCCTTATCTGTTTCGTCAACATTCAAAGAAACGATCTAGAATCAGGTGAAACAACTAGCTCTAAAATTGTGTACTCCATTAAAGAAATTTGTGATGGCATTTGTGGTGGACATTTTAGTGGCCTCACAGCTTACCAAATGTATCCTTCAACTTGACTATTATTGGCCAACCCTTAACTAAGAGTGTTGTGACTACATCAAATGCTATGTAAAGTGTCAGTAACATGTTAATATTCACCACACACCTAGTCACACCTTACAAGTCGTCCGATAATTTTGGCCATTTTACTAGTGGGGTTTGGATCTCATTAGAGAGATTAACCCTCCTTCTCAATGTTATCAATGGATCATCACCAGTAATCTGAATACTACACTAAATGGGTGGAATCCATCCCTCTCATTTCTACCAAAGATGAGAAAATATGTGAATTCATCAACCATCACATCATTTTTTATTTTGGTGTTCATCATCACCTTATCACTGATAATGGAAAACAATTAAAAAATAAGAGCCTACGTAAATTGTGTGACAACTTTGGTATTCATCTCAATTTCTCTTCACCTTACTATCCTCAAACAAATGGTCAATCCAAATCAACTAACAAAACCCTCAAAAAAATTCTTATGAAGGTGGTTGACGCTACTAGTAAGGATTGACACACACACATTCATTTTGCCTTATGGGCTTATCGCACTAGCATTTGCACCTCTACTATTGCCACACCTTTCTCTTTGGTCTACATTAGATGAAGCTATCTTACCTCACAAATTCCAAATTCCATGTCTTTGTATATCACTTAAATATATGCTACGATGACAAATTTTTTTCCAAGAATATTTGGCACAACTTGAGTTATTGGATGAACATTGTCTAAAAACTTTAAACCACCTTCAAATCTACTAAAAGTGCATCAAGCGTGCCTATGAAAAACTTGTTCATGAACGGACCTTCAATATTGATGACCTTGTCCGAAGGAAAATAAACATATAATTAAAAAATTAAATGAGGAAAGTTTTCTCCTAATTGGCTTGGACCTTATATTGTCACCCATACCTATGGATCAAGATCTTATCATTTATCTTCTCTTGAGGTTAAACTCGAACCTGAGCCCCTTAATGCCTTGCATCTTTGACTGTTATACTTTTGAATAAAGTACTACATCAATTTATGTCACTTATATGATCGTCCCTTGAGAAAACCTCTCCTTCCACCTACCTATTAAAAGGACCAATGACTAAACTAGAATTGTGTGATTTTTCATCACCATTCAACCTTATCTTAAATATGAGTACCACAACTCTACTCATGTCATGATTCTCATGATTAATTTTCATCCTTTTTAAGATGGAATCCCATGGTCATTTGTCAATTGAAACCTCTTTTCATAGCTAATATTTTCATGCTATGGTTTTCCTTATAAAAGAGTCTTATACTCCTTTATAGTCTTGACCATGACTAGAAGTCCAAAATAATAAAAAAATATGGGATACTAAAAATTCCACTTATTGAGTCAAACTTATTTTAGATAGATGATTCCCTCAAAGGGAAATCTCTCTCTCTCTCTCTCTCATGATGATATAAGTAGACTAGTCCCTCAAAGGACAACTATAGAAAGCTCCACCTACCGCACTTAGTCTATCAAAAAAGAAGACTAATATGTCAAATCAAAATAAAATAATTCTCAAGCTTCCCGTATCGATCAGCTTCATGAAGACCTCAAGGAGAACCTATTTATATCAATATAGAATTCTTGCATCGATAAATATACACAAAGAAAAAAAAAAAATAGAAAAAGAAAAAATCAAGAAAAATAATTACTTTTAGTCATAGAATTTAATATTATGGTTTTAGGTATCTTGCAGTAAGGGCATGCTATCCCACAACAAGGTTATGATAAAAAAACCATTCCACCTTACCATCTTTTATATTTTAAACCAACTCAAGGGATGTGATGTGTATTTTACACATTGTTATGATGTAACTTATTTCAACTCTAGACCTATAAATCATGTCATGCCTCTAGGGGTTTATGATCATAAGAATATCTTTGGTATGCCAATTATGGACCTTCAAAACTAAGGAGCATTTCACTTCTTTTCGATTCACCTCTTCCTAACTTGTTGCTTCTTCAATAGGATGTGACCATCAAAATTGAATCAACGTTAACACCTTCATATATGCCTATGCCTAATTCACCTTTCCTATTACCTATTTAATGTATGACCTTACTTATTTTCAAACACACCTTACCCAACCAACTTACCTATTCAACCTACCTATTTATATTACCTAGTCCAATCTCATTCTTCCTTGGTTTATGGGAGAACTACAACATCTGAGGCCCTTTCGACAAGGGCTATGTAGGTAGCACTCTAAGGGCATGGGCCCTTAGAGGTTAACTCAAACACTCTTTTTCCTTTCATCATTTCCCACTCTTTTCCCCACCATTTTTCCCCATAAAAATCCTAGTTAGTTAGTTTCTATAAAAATAATAACTTGGACATTAACCCAAAATAAACCATACGTCACCATATACATCATTAGTCATTTTCCATAATACCAATAACTTGGAAATTAAATCAAAACAAATACAACCAAACCATGTCTACATCTATTTTCCATAACATCAATACATTGGAAATCCAACATCAACCATAACCATGTCTATCATCCATTTTCCATAACATCAATAACTTGGAAATTAAACCGAACTATGCCTACACATCTAATCTCCATACCCATACAATGGAAATGAACATCAACACATAACGAATATAACCACATATGCCTCCCTTGACCTTATCTTGGCTACTAATGCCTTTTTTTCTTTCGATCACATCCTTACCACATGCCTATTAGCTCACCTACCAACATAGTTGCCTCCTAATTAAGGGGAACATTTTTTCCTACACCTAGCCTTACCCGGTTACTTACCTATACACCCATAATGACCTCAACCATTTAACACTCAAATTCACTTACTCGTTGTACCTTAGGATGATGCTACTCATGTTGTTTAACATACTAAAATTTCCTTACCTTATGCCATGATGTTTATCTCGACTAGACTAAACATTTTGGTGCTTCAAACACACATATGCTTGTTCTGAACCTAGGCTCATTATATTTACACATCAACCTTGTTCGGATAAATTGTCAACCTTTGACAATGTAGATTTTGTGATCTCTTCAAACCGGTACCTTATTGCATTCTACACATGTGCGCATGTTTGAATGCCCCCACGTATTACCCACATTGATGTCATCATTACCTACATCCACACCTTACCACCTTTTTCATCACCTACCACTTTATCAAACCCATCACCGATTCTTCCTTATAATTCATCAGTTCCTAGTTTGAGGGGTATCAACTCCACCCATACTGGGGTAACCACATCCTATTTTTGTCATCATCACTTATCAATACACGATACATAACAAAAAGGGGAAAATGTATACACCCAAATTAGGTCACACCTTGGAAAGCCCCCTTTGATTAACATACATCTAACCATGACCCCTCCTCACATCATTATTAATTTAATTACCTAAATTAAATTAATTTCCACCACCTCACCTAGCCACCTCATCTCTCCACCTCATCCTAGACCTAGAGCTATTAATTAACCTAAACTAATTTCCCCACTCCCTTAACTATATAGGACTCATTCTAACCCTAATCTTAAATCCCTATCATTCGTCCAACTAATTCCCACTCCATTTAGTATCATTCCACACTCTTGACCAAGAATCAATTTTGATTCATGAAAAATTGGGAAGAAAAGACTATTTTTGGAAAAGTATGACATTTTCTCCCTAACCAACATTGGTTATTCCTCGGCCATTGGTCACATAACCGCGATCGGTTCCCTTAAATAAGGATTTCCAATCCTTTACTTGGGTTCCTGAATCTGGTTTTGGTGATTCTTACATTCTAAACTCTCAAGCATCCAATTAATTAGACAATGAACCGAGCATTCTAGTTCATCACTGACTATCAACCTCTTGCTCCTTAGCCTCAAATCATTCATGAGGAATCACACAAGCTCTGTTTCCATGGACCTAGACCTAGATTTGTTTTCTCCTACGAATGCCCATCAACCACCACCATCTACCGATCTATAGGTCTTTAGATAAGTATCTTAACCTTGTTTGTTAGTTCTTATTTTGGTTTTAGATCTCTCATCCTCTTTTGTTGCCCAAATATTTTCTCATCTGAATATCATCCGTCACCCATCTACCTAATATCCTACCAACCTAAACCTTTTTCTTCTCTAATCACCTCTCTCACCCTTTCTGAGTCCTCACATAAATCCTACTACCCTCCTAAGCCCCCTCAACACTCTGTGATTACACAAAGATCCTGAAACAACCCCATTTTAATCATTTTACCCAATTTCCCCTACGACATCGGTCACCCAACCGGCATCAATCATTACTAGTACCTAACATTAGTCACCTAATCGATACCGGTCCTAATTGTAATTTATCCTAGACTAAAGCTAATTTACCTACCCAAAACCTCTCAAAACTTCTTAGAATCTCACCCGAGATTTCTCTTACTCCTCTATCATACCCACGGACCTAAAAACTAACCACCCTCTTTAGATTTAGTCTTACATGCATTTATTTAGACTAGATTTAATTTACCATGCTTATGTAGGATACCTAAACTATACAACTACAATAGGTATCTCTATTTTATGTTCTTTATTAGCATTGATTTTCCTAAAATTTGGATTAATAGCCTTTTAGGAATCATCCCACTTCCCAAATCTAGACTCGTTAGGAATCCACCAATCGATTTTTTAATGTTATCTTGTGGTCTTTTTGTATTTTAGGTAGTCCTTCCCAACAAAAAGGAGTTATTCACATTCAACCTGGACAACTTCTACACATGTACACAACACATTCTGAATTCACAAGTAAACCTCCTCATCTTTACCTTGGTTTGTTTTAAGCAATAATGTGGTGAAACACTCTTGGTGCATTCATGGAGGTGTTAGCTTATGTTTTAGGCCTAGTGGTGATCCTTGTGCTTGTTCTTATTGGTGTGACCCTTTCCGACCTACTTGGGTCTTGTTAGTTTAAAATCACAACACCCCTAAATGTATATAAATTGATGGGTTGAGACTCTCAATGTGATTTCATAATATGAGCATCTCTCAAAGTGTGGGACTTTGAAATCGAGAGAGATTTCATCCGGATGAAGGCCGGTTCATACCTTTTTTGGTGCACACGTAATATTTTCAAAGGATCTACTCTAAAATCTATTCTAACTTGCCAAGGAGACAGGTTAAGAAGATGTGAGAAAATAAACCTAAGCTAACAAGGTGATGCACCAAAGGAATGTTAAACAATCATTTTTCAATTTTACACAGACCATAGAAATGCAATACAACCACCATGCATAGATAACCAAATTGTAATGAGAGATAATAAGACAACAATGAACACATGAGAAGGTTAAGAGTCATCCACATACATATATTATTGCTCTAAAGTTGATACATTACATTAAAGTAGCTAAGAGGTAAAAATTTATATTACAACTTTGAATGGGAAGTTTGGAAAACTCCACAAATTCACTTAGTTGAGACAAGGGAAGAAGGGAGGGTGCAAAACAAAAATGTCTAACCCTTTACAATGAGTGAAACTCTTACCTTTATAGATCAAGCAAAGAGAGAAGAGGAAAGGAGGCGGGAAATATGATTGGAATATCAACCACCAGCCATTAGTGCTCTTGAAAATCCACCTAAAATATACCCATTCTAGTTCCCATATATTTTGTTTGTCGTGTTTGGAGAAGGAAAGATGGTAGACCAATATCAAAAATCCTAGTAGTTAAGCAATCGATCCGTATTAATGGGGTGAAACATGTTTTTCTATTTTTCACACACCAACACTTCATGAAAATAATATTTTATGCTTCCATGGTGTAGTGGAGGTTGAAATATTTCAATGGTACCAAATTTATTAAATTGAGCTCGGATAGAAAGATATGTCCATTTGAAGATTTTAATCGAATTTTGCAAAATGGTAAAAACCAGCTATTTGCAAAATGGGTCTAGCTGATCATCATGGGCCCAAAATTCACTTTGCGCCTTTTGCACAAAATTACAAAAAGTGTAAAACCTCCCGCAGCCTCGTAAGCCCAAAATTCAATTTTACCCAAAAGCCTCCATGGGCCCGAAATTGAAATTGTGTCTTTTGCACAAATGTCTCAAAATTGTAAAAGTCTCAATCAAGACCCACAACCTTCTTATTTTTCATTTGTCATCCTTGGGTTTCTACTAGCCTTTGCATTTTCCACTTGGGTGAAAAGTCTTCCCTAGGCCCACCAACCCACTTTTGGCAAAGAATACCCCTAAGGTGCACCTTCCCCCATGTAATTTAGGCTTGACACGTGTCTTCTTTGGGCATATCTCTTTCGAGGCGTGAGTTACTCTTATAGTTTATGCATTTTTAAAACAAAATCCAAAAAACTCAAATCCGCCTCCAGTGACCCGCCTTCCCGATTTGATTTGAAACATGGCCACATGTAGAGTTGTGTGTTTGGGGACCACTTTTGGATTTTGCTTTTGAAGTTGTGCCGAAGAGACACATGTGACTCCTTCCATATCTTTGCTCCATTTCTTTGTATTTTTCCTAAGTCCCTTTTCTTGGTGGGGGCTTATGTCTAACATGATACATATGGATGGTCAACACTTGTTTGGGACTGTCCCTCCCTATTTTACCTTTGAATTTACATTTGAGATGACATGTGGCACCTTTTTCCAATTTCTTATACTTAGCCGATTCAGGATCCTTTCAACTTTTCTCTCACCACGTGGCGGATGGCGCTATTTCAGTGGTCCTTCCTTGAGCCACACCTTTTGGATTTGTGCTATTGAGGCTGTGGCACCTTATGCCATCTATGATTTGTTTATACTTTTTAACAGGCAGCAAAAATCCCTTGACTTCTTCTTTTTGAGCTCGGGACACGTGGAAGCCTGCGCTTGTTTGGGGGATCGCCTTTGGCTTTGACCCTTGAAGGTGTGCGCTAAGACACATGGAGGCTTCGCTAGTCCTCTCTACTTAGTCAATTCAAATGGCTCGGCTCTATCCCCTTTTGATTTTGGACACGTGGAGAGCGACACTCGTTTGAGTCTCCACTTTGGGTTCTTCTTTTAAAGTAATGCCAAACCGACATGTGGTGCCTTTTGTGAGTCCTTTGAATTTTCAACTGTTGAATCTTTTTCCTTTTGGACTAGGACACATGGAGGTCTCGCACTTATTTTAAGACTTTGTTTTGATGTGCCTTTTGTAATTGTGCCGAGTTGACACATGGTGCCTTCCGCGAGTTTGTTGTTCGGCCCCGAGTTGGCTCATGTTGGCTAAGTCTAAAACTTCGAGACTTTTGACTTCTATCCTCATGTGAGCCTCTCGGTTTCCTTGATGCTATTTTGATTCCATTTTCAAGCTTGCTCCTCCTTTGCAGTGTCTTTCATGTCCCTCAGATTTGGATTTGAATGTGAGCTTATAGGATATTCACCCTTAGGTTTTCTTTTTCATTATGGTCATGTTTGACCAATTTTATACGAGGGAAAAAAAATTCAAACACGAGAACATGATAGGATAAAAAGTCTTTTTGAGATGATTTGTATGATGTTATTGATATGTTTTCAAGTTTTTGTAATGACCTATATGGTCATGGCTAACCTAGAGGATTTTATGATCTAGTGTCATGTATATAAATCGTATTATATTTTCTTATTGTGACTAGTTGAGATTATGAGGAAATGAGCGAGCTATAGGAGGTGAAATAAGAGATGTGAGGGGTCAAGGGTAGCACCAAGAAGAGGTGTGATGAGCTAAGAAGAGGTGAATAAAAAGTGTAAAATTTCAATTGACCTAATCAACATGTGAGTGGGAAAATTTGAGCGAAGTAAGAGAATGTGTGTTTTGAAGAGGGTTTGATGTGTATGGAGCTGAATTTGTGATCACCATTAGTTGTTGTAGCAACATATCTTCAAAGATCATCCATTTTGGTGGCTAGGTGGGTGATTAGTCATCTTGGGGTATTTTTTATCTCCTTGTAGGGTTGGTTCCATACTAAAATAGGTTGGTGCCTCACTAAATGAATCTTTCTTGATGTGTAATATTATTGCAAGTCCTTTGTTATGAGTAATATTAGCAGAGGTTTTAGTGGGTTTTATTCCCTTGAGGGTTTCCCACATACATCTGGTGTTCATGTGTTCTCTCTCATGTTTTATGTTCTTATGAATGTATGTTGCACACCTAATAAGCTCACATTGAATATGTATGTTGAATGTATGTTTTAATTGATGTTCAAGTAATGGTAAATGAAGTAAGAAATTTGTAATACTAATTCACCCCTTATTTCATCACCTACCTACTTCTAATAATTGGCATCGAGCTAGGTATTTGTGAAGTAAGTTTAACAACTTGGAGGAGATCCTAGAAGCACAATGGGAAAATCATTTAGAGTTGATACTTCATTGGTGAATTAAAAGAAGAAGTATGAGATAACATTGTCCCTAATCCATGGATACAAGAGCAGATTAGTTATATGGAGATTGAGCATGGTCAAGTAATCAAAGAACTAGAAATGTCAAGCATTTTGCATGGAGAGATGAGAATAAGAATAGGATTTTCACTTTAGTTAACTATAAGAGGTCTATAGATAGCACACTTGCATGTGTGCTATGCTATATATGTGTGTGTGGCTATTAATGCATGTGGCTATTAATAGCATGTGGCCTATTTTTGGAATAGATAAGCGGTGAAGGAAAGCCCCCCACCCTATATATATATATAATACATATATATATATATATATATGAATACATACATAGTATATATGAGATAGAGATATATATATATAGAGAGATGGATGTATGAAGGTATAGAGGTATATGCATATGATTGGATTATTGTATCAGATCCATGCATGCATTGGTATAGATTGACATTATTGTAAGGAGCTTATGTGTTTATTAATAGATGGAAGATATTGGTTGAATCTAAGTGTCATTCTGTGTGTAATTGAGTAGTGCATGTTATTGATTCAATCATGATTATTGTTTAAAGCTTGTTCTTTCATAGATGAATGTAGCATGCATGGTAGAATGATGGATTAGTTATGGATATATATGTTTCTTCCTTCATCATGCTAACATCCTACTACAACAACCCTAAAGAGGGACCTGGTACCTTTGTGTGCTTTGGGTGAGCACTCAGTCTAGGCTGAGTGATGTGCCAGTGCGTGACTAGGGTGTTATCTAGTAAATTCTAGGCTGCATCATTGGTTCCATTTCCGGGACCTCTTTTTTAGTTGTTTTTAGGATGGTTCATGATGAAGACGTATCGGTTAACTCTAGCAAGTATTGAGGAGTGGATACATGATCGGAGGAAGAATATGCATGGTGGTTCAAGTAGTGGATCTGAGTTTAACACATGCACTTGGGTAGAACAGAATATATATGACAACCTATATGAGAGATTTTTCACTATCTTTCTAGTAGAACTATATGAGTGGCTTACTGCTTATGCATCTCAAAGTGGAATTGGAGGTATCGCACACTTGTCTAGACACAGGAAGAATTTCAGGCCCTTTATGATGATGTTGATTTGATCTGGACTCATGTTGTGGATACGTGGTTTTGTGGTGTTCTAAAAATAGTTATATTTTGGAATATTCAATTTCGACGTATTCTTTCCGGAGGTAGCTGAATTCTAGTTTTTGTGGTATCAAGAGGAGTATATTTGCAAGGTATTCCATTGGTGATCAAGATCTTGATGGTAACTTTGAACCTAGAGAGTAAACCGATGGCTAACTAAACTTCACCACATGTGAGGGTAGGAACAGGTTTGGTGAAAGATGGAAGACCTAGCGGTAGAGAGAGGTAGAGAGAGAGAGAGAGAGAGGAGAGGTGGCTTAAGTATAATGAGGCACGTGAGAGGGAGATAGAGAAGCAATGTTCCATTGCAGAAAGTATGGCGTTGAGGAGAGAGATGGCTCGTGAAGGATTTACAGCTCACGTAGAAGACGTGGAGCAGAGCATCAGGAACTCCCCCATCTTGGAAAACATGACAGAGATCCCCCTTGGCCTCACATAGAAGTGTGCCAACAGAGACTACCTGGGCCGTGGGTGTGCATCTTAATCCACCTAGTGACCTAGCCCTTGTGCTTGGTTTTCTAGTATCTAGTATGACAAGTAACCAACAAGCTAACTTGGGAAGTAGGAGAGCAGGAGTAAGTCAGGGAGTAAGTACATCAATGGCAGGATAGATGACTTCAATGATATTTGGAGGAACATTCTTAGGTGCATCATCCACATAGAATGTGAGCATGCGTAGAATGTTGGATTCACCTCTGGAAGTGGAACTACCTCATAGACTGTAGGGGTTTAGTATAGTACTACTATCGGAGCACATGGGAGTACATCTATAGGTCCTATTCAGCTATAGGTGGAGGATCAGGAGGTATAGGTGGTTCTAGTTTCCGGTGGATCTGGTGGTTTTGGAGGTAGAGGGAACACAGAGGTTCTAGATCAGGTGGTCAAGGCCCACAACAACCACAAAATATTTATATGGAGATGTCTCTTCATCTTCGGAGTATAGAGGCATAGAGGATGTTGCCGAACATGTGCATATGTGTGAAATCTTGTGGTGCGCTAAAGGGATCATGATTTTGAGTGAAAGGCAAGTCAATTTTACTACTACATTATAGGGATGTGCACACAACTGGTATAGGAAGTTTGACCCTGATCAAACTTGTGTGGATTATGTAGCATTGAAGGATGCTTTCTTGAAAGAGTTCCATATCCCTAAGTTTGAGCAGAAGAGTATAAGTGCGCTCAAGGATATCAAGCAAGGCACTACTGAGAGTGTACGTGAGTATGATGCCCATTTTAAGACACTTCTATCTAAGCTATCTTATGATATTCATGCAAGCCAACATGCACAATGGTTTGTTGGAGGATTGATTACACCATTTAGAAGGGTGTTGTCACATAAGACATACACTGATGATCCACGTGTGAAGCACTAGAAGCAACTTTGCATGTTGAGGTAGTTGGGAGCATTGACATTGGTGTTAGTCCATTCTTAGAGGCACAAATTATAGCTATGGAAAAGTAGTTAGAGAAGCTATCAACAAATTCAGCCCATGAAACGTGCTCAGGAATTTGGTGTACAAATTGTGAAGTGGAAGGTCACACCAAGGATAGTTTCCCTCACAGATATGTATGCTCATTACTATTGGATTGTGAGATCTGTCATTTGAATCATGATGCTAGTCACTGTCCTTTGTTACAATGTGTGATAAGGAAGAATGTATCTTGATTTTTGCAAAATTTTCCAGGTCCACGACCCATGATACTGAAGGATTGTCGGTTGATTGGTTAGATCTAGGATGCTATAGACATTGGGGTATGACAAGACAAGTGTAACAGATAATTCTAAGGGTAAGAATGAGCACCAAGATCGGGATCATAATCAAACATGCTATGATAGGAATGAGGGGCATTTTGAAGGAGGTCGTGGAAGGGGACGTGGATATCATGGTGGATATGGAGGATGAGGCCGTGGTGGAGGAAGAGGTGAGTTCCCTCATGGAACATGTTATACGTGTGGATCTCCTGACCACTATAGGTGTGAATGTCCTCAGAATATTACATGTTCTTTTTATGGAAAGAACCATAGCTATGAAGAGTGCCCAGAACTTATATGAGCATCTGAGTAAAGCATAAGCATAAGCAAAAAAAAAGGGTCGGGATGGTTAGAATCTAGCGTGTGGTAGAAGATTAGTGGATGCCCAAGATAGCAGAAGGACCTGAGGCATTGATAGTGAAGATTACTACATGAGCTGAAGTGGCGCGTGCAAGAGAGGCATTACACTAGAAGCCTATGATCACCAAGGAGGAGGTTTTGCATGCAAGGTACCCAGATCCTGCTCATCAGAAGGAAGTTTACCAGGATACCATGGAAGTGCTAAGGAATCTTTAGGGTGAGATATAATACTTAAAGGAGTAGAAGAAAGCATCAGAGATAGTCCAAACTGATATCGATGATCTAAGAGAAGTGTGCAAAATGTTGTGCAGGAGAACATCATTCCACTATTAGGAAGTTGGTTAAAAGGGAACACTCATGTGTGTAAGTATTGAGACTAGATGATAGATTCTACATGCAAATCTTCCCCCTGATAGCATTGACTATGACAAGGAAATTACTCTGAATGTTGTTGTGGATGGATGGTTGTTGAGAAACATATTGATTGATACAGTGTGTAGAAGTAAATGTGCTTACATTAGATGCATGGGTACAAATGGGGAGGCCTCCATTGCAGCCATCATCTAATGTGTTGTTTATGGAAAACCGGACTAAGGCCACTCCCATAGGAGTTTTGAAGGATGCATCTATAACCATACAAGGGGCCAAGTTCACTGGGGATTTTGAGGTATTAGCACTTGTAGAAGCAGACAATTTTCCAGCCTTGCTTGGATGCCCTTGGTGTTATGTGAATAATGTTGACTTGAGATTCAATAAGGGGTATATCAGCTTTGAGAACAAGGAGGAAAGAGTTGTGATACCTCTAACAGATGGGAAGTCTACACCATATGTTGAGCCTCTAAGTGAGGAGGACTTAAACAAAATTTATGTATGCGTTATTTAGGACCCAGAGGTCAATGAGCCATCAAAAGAAGGCATCCTATAGTGGGAGGATTCTCATTCTATTAGTGATACTATGAGTATTGCTTGTGACAATTGGGCTCATGGTACATATGAACTAGTAGGGTGCGAGGTAAAAAGTGTGGTTACAGTGCAAGAATGGACTTCATTCGGTTGATGGATAGGTAGCACAATACCTTGGTATATAGGGGCAGAAGATCTTCTGTATTTTTGAAAGCCATGGAAAACACATGGTGGACAGATCAAATTAAGAGAAGAGATATGTTAGTATATACCTTGCGTGGGACAACAACAATGCGTTGGTGGGTAGTCCACAGAGATAATCTTATAGAATGGGAAGAGATTGGAGTCACCTTATCTATTAGGTTTGTAAGGAACAATGCACCTACGTAGATCTACACTTATCATGGTGATCAACCTGTTTCAACATCACATTCAGCAAAGTGTGAGAGACTGACTAGGAATAGGATAGGAAGCATTACCACCTTCACTCTGGGTGCATAGATTGTACTCTACGCTACAAGGATGCACACGTGCTGTATGTATATATATGTAGAACTACATCGAGAGACTGGAAACTGGAAAAATTTGACTACAGGAATGATCCAGACCTTTGACTACTTTTCTTCCCAACCTCAATAGAAGAGGCATTAAAATTTGTCAAGCGCTTAACTATGGGAGATAGTGCAAAAAGTAGAAGAGCATATTCAAGAATTATTTGGTGAGGTAGAGTCAGAGTGCATTTTGAAAAGGAAGAAGAAATGGACTCCATACTACTTGAATGTGCTTGCCTTGAGAAAGAGAAAGGAAAGATGGTTTACATCATGGATGATGAGGAAGTTGAGAACCTGGATATTGAACATTCACAAGGGGTGCGTGAGGTCTTGGATAGTGCAGAAAAGGATACATGTGCCTATCATGAACCCATGAAGACAAAGAAGGTGAATATAGGTTGGAGGTTGAGCCTAAGGAGGCCATCATTGGAGACTACTAGTCAGACTTGGAGGTAGCAAAGATCATTGAGTTACTCAGGGATTATCAGGACTTATTCCCTCGAGGGTATCATGAACTTAAAGGCATGCATAAATCACTTGGGGAAATGAAGATAAAACTTAAGGATGGTGCATGACCAGTTAGAAAGTGACCTTATAGAATGAACCCTAATTTGCATGAAAAGGTAAAAGAAGAAATTGATAAAATGTTGAAATCTGGAATTATCAAGCCCCTTGATGAGTCAGAATGGGTTAGTCCAATGGTGATCAATATCAAGAAGGATGGATGAATTAGAATATGTGTGGACTATAGGGAGCTAAATGTTGCATGTGTCACAGATCCATTCCCTACGCCATTTATTGAGGAAACTAGAAGGAGTTGTAGGGGTGAAATATATTCTTTCACAGATGGGTTTTTTGGGTATCATCAGGTTAGGATTGCTCAGGAGGATCAAGAAAAGACAACATTTACTACTGAATGGGGTAGTTTTTCCTATATTGTGATGCCTTTTGGATTGAAAAAATGCACCTGTTGTATTCTCATGCATAGTTGTTAGGCATTCAAATATTTTATTCACAACTTCTTACAGGTCTACCTAGATGATTGGATAGTATATGGGCTTGTGAAAGATCATTGTGACAAATTTGTGCTTAATGTTTGAATGGTGTCAGACAATTGAGTATCTCTTTGAACATCAAGAAGTGCATATTTTCTACACCATTTGGAATACTATTAGGACATATAATCTGCAAGGAAGGTTTGTTGGTTGATCCAGCTAAGGTTGTAGTCATTCTAGGCCTAGAAGTGCCTACCAGTCAAAGTGAGGTGTGTGGATTTTTAGGTCATAGGATATTATAGAAAATTCATCAAAGGGTATGCCAAAGTTGTTGCACCCTTGGAAGAGTTACTAAAAGGGAAAGGTACATTTTATTGGGGAGAACCGCAGCAAGCACACATTTGAGATATTAAAGGAGAAACTTACTACCACGCCCATTGTGTTTTCCCTCATGGGATAAACCATTTCATGTGCATGTGGATGCCTCTGGCATGGCCATTGGTGCATTGTGTTAGCTCAACCTAGAAGAAGGTATTATAGATCATCCAATTTGTTTTTTGCTAGTAGGAAGCTGACTCTCTTGAAAAGGAATTATACAACTACAAAGTGCGAAGCTTTGTCAATGATCTATGCATTGCACAAGTTTTGACAAGTACTTGTTAGCAACACCATTTGTGTTTTATATCAGATCACATGGCATTGAAGTACTTGGTAAACAAGCCCATCTTATAGGGTGCATATGTAGATGGGTACTCCTATTTCAAGAGTTTGACTTCACAGTTGTGGTGAAGCCAGGGAAAAGTAATTCTGGACCAGACCATTTATCTAGAATCAACTCAAGAGAGGAAGCATAGACAATTGAAGAAACCATGCCAGATGCATAGTTATATAGGTTACAATGCACACCCATGGAATTAGAAGACATTGTTGTCTTTCTATGGACTGGTGTGGCACTAGAAGGAATGAAGGCATTAGAAAAGAAACAACTTGCTATATACGTGACACCATTTATGTTAATCAGTGGTGACCTCTACAAGTTAGGAAGAGATGAAGTATTACGATGTTGTGTATTAGAGCATGAGCACAAGGATATTATGGAAGAAGCCCATGGTGGTATTGTAGGAGGCCATTATAGGTGATGTGACTACCCGAGAAGATCCTACTTGTTGGATTATGGTGGGAGACATTGTATAAAGACTGTAAAGAATATTGTAAGGTGTGTGATCATTGTTCATGCACCTAGGAAAACTAGGAAAAGAGATGAGATGCCTTTGAGACCAATTACTAGTGTTGAACCATTTGAGAAATGGGCCATTGACTTTGTAGGACCTATTTTGCCAATCGTGCGCACAGGAATGGATCATGCTATATCATTACTTGCACATAGATTATCTCACATGGTGGGCAGAAGCAGCACCTACGAAGGATTATGTACAACAACTACAACAACTAGGTTTCTATGGGAGAATGTTCTTACAAGATATGGATGTCCTTTAAGCTTGACAAGTGATAGGGGTACACACTTTTTGAATGAGACAATCAGGATCCTATTAGATGAGTTTATGGTTGCACACCATAAAACTACACCCTATCATCCTTAGGAAAATGGAACTGTTGAGGCTTTCAACAAGATTTTGAGCCAGACTTTGAAAAAAATTTGTGATGTTGGAAGAAAGGATTGGGATGAAAAAGTGTCAGCTATTCTTTGGGCATATAGAACAACTTACAAGAGATTGAACAAAGCCACACCATTTTAGTTGGTGTTTGGCATAGAAGCCATTCTCCCTATAGAATTTATGTTACCTTCTTTGTGCATTGTGCATGTTGGAGGTCTAGCTGATGAGTAGGATTTAGAAGAGTGTATCGAGAAGATGATTCAATTGGATGAGTGATGAGCCATAGCACGATGGAGTCAGAAGCAGGAAAAGGCCAGGTAGAAGGCATGGCATGACAGAAACATAAGGGATAAGAAGTTTGAGATTGGAAAATGGTACTTCTTTATGACTCAAAGTTCTTGTGCCATCAGGAAAGCTCAAAGTACATTGGTTGGGGCCGTATGTCATCACTTACATACTTGAATCAGGTGCTTTCTAGTTAGAAGCACTTGATGGAACATGGCTACCGGTTACTTTAATGGGAGTAGGTTGAAGCCCTACTATAAATAAGTCTTCTTGGTGTTTGTAATAAGGTAATATTTCCATTTAGATTAGGTTTTCAATTATGTATTTCCTTAATGTATTTCCTTCATTGTCATTATGCTTTGTCAATTTAGTTGTTGTTTTTGTGTAATAAGTGCTTGCGTGCATGAAGCTAATTACTATATGAAGAATGTTTATGCGCAGAGGACTACACATACTTTTAGTGTGGGGTGGTTGTAGTTATCCAAGTAAAAGACTATGGGAATTGAAAGGTGAAAGGAATAAGCTGCTACATGGGTGTGCTTTAAGTCAAAAGAAGATTGCTTCTCAAAAGTGACCAAGGATGGAGATGAATGAAAGGACAATATAACATGAGGTAAGTGGAGGCCATGATAACTACTAGGAGAAGGTACAGTGATGAGGTACTTGGGTGTAAGGGGTGTGCGTTGAAAGTCTGTGATGAGAGAGGGTAGGAAGGTGTGCTAGAAGGTTATAGCTGGGGTGTGAAGATGTACCACATGGAATGAAATGAATTTGGTCAATGAATGAGAGGATATTTGGTAGGTGAAGGAGTAATAAATGCATCAAAATTTGAAAAATTATATAAGGATGGGATGTGGATTCATTTTTACCATTGTGATTAAGAGAATTTGAGAAAAGAGCTAAGTGTGAAGAGCCGAGTGATCGGGTTAAGGTGTGAAGGGTGTGAAACCAAGCGTGACAAATAGATATGTGTGAAAAGAAGCTTGTGTCCCCGGTGGTGAAGGGTTTGAGTGAAAGGTGACAGAGAGGAGTTAGGGCATAAGTTTCCACCTAGGCAGTGAATAGGTTTACACATTGAAGTTTCCAGAGTTTAGGAGAAAGGTTTGCAAGGTAAAAATGGCACCTAAGAAAGAGTTGATTAGGATTAGAAGTAAAAAAGAAGAAGATGGATCTTTCTAGGGTTTGATCAATCAACATTTGTTGGTTAGAGAATGAAAGAGAGATTGAGGGATGAGTTGGAATCCATTGTTGTGGACATTCCAGAGAAAGTAGAACAAGCACTCGTTGAATGGAGGCCTTGGAGGCCAAAATAAAGGAGGAGTATCAGAGTTGATACTTCAAATTGATACAGAGGAGGCTTGCCTCATAGCCTCATAAAAATTCTTTATTTATCTACATTATTTCATTCTTATTCTTTCCATTCTTCTATTCTTTACTTCAATTTTTGGAGATACCCATTGTCGGGATGACAATGAGATTAGTGTGGGGTAATGTTGATCAAGAGAATACTTGTTAGAGATCACACAAGAAGTCCCATGGGAGAGAAGGCCAGGATCAAGGGGCATGGAGGGACAGGAAGAACCCACGTGCGAAGGGCAAGTTCAAATTTTGGGACTTAGCTGATTTTGAGCATGAAGACCTATTTTTAGAAGATGGCATGTGGAACACACCAATGATGCAGAGATGTGTGCCACACATTTATCATCTTTAGAGGATCGGATCAAGCATTTTTCATGGAGATGAGCTAAGAATAGGATTGTCACTTCAGTTAACTGTAAGAGGTCTATAGATAGCACACTTGCATGTGTGGCTATGCCTATAAATGACACGTGGCTATTAATAGCATGTGGCCTATTTTGGAATAGATAAGCGGTGAAGGGAAAGTCCCCACCCTATATATATGATATGAATAGTAGATACATAGATATATATATAGATGATAGATATGAGAGAGATGGATGTATGAAGGTATAGAGATATGCACATATGATTGGATTATTGTATCAGATCCATGTGCGCATTGGTATAGATTGACATTATTGTAAGGAGCTTCTGTGTTTATTAATAGATGGAAGATATTGGCTGAATCTAAGTGTCATTCTGTGTGTAATTGAGTAGTGCATGTTATTGATTCAATCATGATTATTGTTTAAAGCTTTTTCTTTCATAGATCTGAATGTAGCATGCATTGTAGAATGGTGGATTAGTTATGGATATATATGTTTCTTCCTAAGGAGGAAATAAAGATTATCAAGCCTAATACAAGTCATAGAGGACTGCTAGACCTAATTGAAAATGAAGATAACCATATGTGTTTAATAGGTCACCAATAAAAAGATGAAGGGTTTGGAGATGAAATTATCATACTTGAAAAGTCATCCAAGAAGAATGAGAGGTTATCAAAGGGTATTAGGAAAATAGATAAAGAGAGGTGTTGAGCCCCAGAATATTGGCTAAGTATAAGATGGTGCGTGGGCATGTGGGACCTATTTGGATAAGGGCACATGGGGTGAAGGCACGTAGGGAAAGGTTCTAGCAGGTTTTAGCGAGAACAAGCGACACGCATGTAAGGAAAGACATGTTTTGGGACTTAGCCATGTTCAGCGTACTAGGAAGCACATGAGAAAAGCGTGACCCATATAGCATGCGCAGAGTGGATAAGGTGCCAACCTGGTGATTGTAGGATCAAAAAGGGAATATTCCATGCATGCGATGGAAGGTTCCAAAAGAACATCATTACACAAAGTGGAGAGCTCATATCAAAGGAGGCATGCTCCATTGGAGGACCACTTAGACACTTGGCAGCTGATCTGTTACCTTAGAAGGCATGGCGGTGAAGGAAGGAAAGCTATATATAGAGGTGCATGGACAAAGAAAGAGACACACAAGATAGAGGAGTGATTAGTGTGGTAGACTGGTGGAAGAGAGGTGAAGCTCTACAGAAATATAATGGAGAATTCTATGGGCTGGGATTAGAAAAAATATAGGAGTGATGGTATATTTAGAGGGATGGGTCTGTATTCATCTTTGTAATGTGAAGGACATAGTGTAGTTCGATGCATGACTTTGCTCTACATTATTATATGGGTCTGTTATGACCTCAAGGATTGTAATGTGGTTACTGGACTCATCAATATGAATATAAGACTTTGTTATGAATCATATATGTGTTCATGAGTATAATCCTTGTGCATTTCCTTTATGTATGAATCAATTCTATATGATGTCTGTTATTTCTCTTTTATGGATGTAATGAAGTGATAAATCGTCATAGGTTCTCAAAATGATGCACAATTCTTTTATATTATTTTACACTTGAATATCTGTCATAAGATGATTCATTCTCACAAGACTCACATAAAGGAGAGGCTCGACACCCATGCGTGCCTCGGGTGAGCGCCCTAAGACCATTGGGTGATAAGTTGACGTGCATGGGATTTACTATTCATCTAAGGGTATAAAAATGACTACATCTTGGTTCCATTGTCAGGACCTCTTTTAAAAGTTGTTGTGAGAAATGGCACACCTCTTTATCCTTGTGATGTGTGATGACAGAATGTATGACCTTGGAAAGTGTTGAAACATAGTTCAAGAGCATGAAGGATGAGTTTGCTAAAATATTTAGCACTGGATCTGATTTAGATGTGCGTAGATAGGTAGAAGATAACCTATAACATGAGTTGTATGAGACATTCTTATGTTGTTTTCTAGTATAACTATATGAATGTCTTTCAGCATATGCATCTAGATCGATCTAGTACTATATATCGTGCATAGGGACCCAAAATGATTATCACGAGGCTGCAAGATACATATCTGACTTAGATGTGTGTTGTTGATCACTAGTAGAAAGGAGTGCTAACCATTTATAGTCTAGAATACACCATTTCTATGTATCCTTACCCAAAAATTACTGAGTTTGAGTTTTTGAGGGAGCCCAGAGGATCATTTTTGCATGTTATTCCTTTGGCTATGAAGATCTTGGTCATTACCCTAAGTTTAGAGGCATTTCCCATGGCCAACTAAGCTTCTCTGAGTGCTAGGAGAGGAAGCTAGGGTTAAAGAAGATGGAAGACATTGCAACTGAAAAGGAAAGGGAGGAGAGATGACTCAAGTATAGCGAAGCTCATGAAAGGGAGATGACTATAAAATGTGAGGTTGTAAGTGTGATGGATCTATGGAGGCAGACATCGTGGGAAGGAGTTAAGGTTCATGTAGAGGACGTGGAACCTAAGCGATCATCTATGCTACCCCATCTTGGCAAGCACGTGAGATATCCCCTTCAAATTTTGATGAGATTTTGTTACATGGAGAAAGGAGAGCCATCAGCACGCATCCGAACCCACCTGGCGACCAACCCCTAGTGCTTAATTTTCCAAATTGAGAAAGAAGTATTATTAACCTAGTTGGTATCGGTGGGAGTAACCGATATATGCCTAGGAGATATAATTTCTCATTTGGAATATCCATGGCTATGCAATCCATTCTGGTATTTGGAGTAATTGTCTAACGAGGTGAAAGTACCTAAAGGTTTGGGTACCGCATCTGGGAGTGGCACAGGAAACACAATTGGAAGTGGAAAAATATCACAAACCATCGGCGCATAGTTTAGTGGGACGTTGGGAACACTAGGTGTGACCACTTCAGGCCATTTTCTAGCTACATGAGGTGGATCTGGTGGTATAAGAGCTAGAGGACCTAGTGGACCTAGCAGATCTGGAGGATCTGGTGGGTCAGGAGGAATAGGACCTGGTGGATCTAGTGGATTTGGTGGAGGAGGAAACACCAGAGGGAACCAAGGCTTTGGATCAGGAGGAAAAGGGCCTCAACCACCTCCACAAGTATTATTTAATATGTCTTTGCACTTACCAGAATATAGGGGTATTGAGTATGTTGCAGAGCATGTGCACAAGTGTGAATTATTATGGTGTGAAAAAGGGATCACTACCCCAAAGTGGAAGGAAAGTCATTTTGAAACAACATTGCAAGGGAACTCACATAGTTGGATATAGGAAGTATGACCCCCATCATACGGTGGTAGACTACACCACATTGAAGAATGCCTTCGTAGAAAAGTTCCATATCCCTGAGTTTGAGAAAAAGAGCATCAACTCTTTGAAGGAGATCTAATAAGGAATGGAAGAGAGTGTGCGGGAGTATAATGCACATTTCAAGACTCTCTTGTCAAAAATATCCTATGACATCCACCCTTCTCAACATGCTCAATGGTTTTTGGAGGATTGATAACACCGTTTAGAAGGGCTCTGTCACACAAGACTTTCACAGACCCATGCGAGGCATTGGAAGCTACCTTGCGCACTAAGGATGTTGTGAGCGTTGATCTTGGTGTTAGTCCATTTTACGGAGGCTCAAATTGCTGCAATGGCCAAGTAGTTGGAGAAGTTGTCTGTAAACTCAGTGCATGAGGTTTGTAGTGGGATTTTTACATAGGCGTGAAGTAGAGTGGAATGCATAGGATTTTGTGGTCACAAGAACCACGGAGGAGGACAAGGTGAATTCCCATGAGGAACGTGTTATAATTGTGGATCTACAAAGCATTACAAATGTGAGTATCCTGATCTATTACAATTCTCATGGTGTGGAAAGAAACATAAGTACGAAGAGTGTCCAGAGATTTATGAGCATATGAACCAGCAGCACCAGAAAGAAAAAGGTGCTAGGATGGTAAGCATCAAGAAATTTGATTCACAATGGATGCTAAGAGTGGCACATGAGTTAGGACTAGAACCTATACTGGTGACGACGTGGGAAGAGGCCACACATGCCAGGGAGATGCCAAGACAAAGGACACTAGTTTCAAGAGAGGAAGTAGTACATGGAAAGTATCTGGACCCTGCTCATCAGAAGGAGGTGTATCAAGAGACTATGGATGTGATTTAGAGTTTGTAAGGAGAGATCTAATGTCTAAAGGAGCAATCAAAGTAGTTGGATCAAAGAAAGAATGCCGATACTCCAAAGGAAGAAGTGGATGAGGTCAAGGAAGTATGTAGGATGTTAAGGCAACAAAATATTATTCCCTTATTAGGAGAGTGGATGAGGGAGAAGGTACCGCGGTGGAGTAGAGCACAAAAGGCAGGTTTTGTATGTAAACCTCCTTCTTCACATCCTTTTTATGATAAGGAGATTACA